>CAWUHX010000036.1:1200000-1649503 GCA_963922205.1 Romanomermis culicivorax
AACTTGAAATCAAACCGGGTCGCCTTTTTGTTCGAGAGCACCTTGAGCTTGAGCTTAGACCCCTTTAGTGCAACTGGGCCTTGGTTAATGTCACTGGGCATTGATCTACAAATGGGAGAACAGGGTAAAGCATACAAAGATGCTCCTGATTCAGCCGTTCCTATATTAGGGGTGTGCGCCAAATTCTGTACCCGGTTCTCCCCGACTCTACTGGCACTCCCACGGCAACCTTTTTGTATGCAGGACAGGAGCGATAGGGATGGGTGAAATTGCTTCCTGTCTGCAATCCCGCAAAAAGCGCACTTTCTGCAATTTCAGTTTAAACCGTGAATGATGCTATTCTGTTGAATAGTTAAATAAAAGAGAATAAATCAGTTTATAGCATGTAATCAGCAGAACTTACGGAGTGAACTCTATACGATATGTTATATAAAATGGGTGAATTAAACATATCTTGCCCAATCGATTTAGTTCTAAGAAGACTTTGTGCTGATTTCATGTGCCACTTTCCCACAGTTGATTCCTTTTGTTGACATCAAATTCAGCAAAAATGTTTAACACAGTTGGAAGCACACATGTGTGAGGGGGACATGAGGGTACAAACTACTTTTGAAACTGGAAAATTTGTTATGAAAAAAATTTTTTGGGTCAACTTTTTTTTTGAATTTTTTGTCTCAAAAAATGCCAAAAAACCAAGGTCCACCCCTGTACCCTCCCAAAAATTTCAGAGTTGCACATGTTTGGTTGGAAAGTGTGTTGATACACTCAGCTGCAGAATATAGTTTTTCACAGACATGAAAAATTTTTTTGAGAAAGAATGAAAATCCAATATAAAGAAAGTGTTCTCAAAAATCTTGTCCACTTCTTTTTCTAGCATGGCAACTATCGAAGAAAGTATATTCTTTTTTTTCTGCCCCATCGGGGCATTTTCTAATAAACTAGTTCATCTCTTTTAGTGGGCCTCAACCATGCATGAAAACCTTCATAGAAGTACATTGAAGTTTTAAATTTGGTCTTCACGTAAAAAAAACACCATAAAAAACAATCTTCAAGCTACGAATTCTCACTTTCGGTAAATGTAAAAGATGTGTAAACCGCATAGTACTTGAAACACGTTGTAAACAGACTGGAAAGTGACCATATCTAATGAATTCCCAATGGTCAAGAATCCCTCAACCCCAGACTCCATGGACGTTTTTCTCTGGGGGGGGGGGGTTGTAGGAGGGTGGGTCAGCAAAAAACAAAAAAAAGTTCTGCAAGCCTTTTTTCACACAAAATATGCACAAAAATCATGAAAAAGCTGTCTTGGAAAAAATTCAGGGGATGATTGACGATTTTTTGGCTAGGGGAGGTGGCCAGGGTCTCAGGTATGGGGTACCCCCCTACCCCCCTATGTGCATGTATGCTCAACTCGAAAAATCGCAGAAATACCATTATTTACACACGTGACTTTTTTTGTATTAAATTTTTTTGCATTAAATTCCCCGTGGTCGAAAACCCCTTCCACAAAAAAAATCACGAAAATAGGCTTGGTTACATCCGAGACAGTTTTTTGTGTAAAGTAACGCATCCATTGAATTCCCCGTGGTCGAAAACCCCTAGCACCAAAAAATTACGGAAATACGCTTGTTTGCACCCGGAATAATTTTTTTGTGTGAAGTGACCACATCTATTGAATTCCCCGCAGTCGAAAACTCCCGCCACTGAAAAATCACGGAAATACGCTTGTCTACAACCAGTATAATTTTTCGTGTAAAGTGACCGCGTCCATCGAATTCCCAACGGTCGAAAATAGTTACAGCCCAAAAAGCCCAATAAGGCTACCGGTAAACTGCAAAAAATTAGTACTGCATTATCCTGCAAAAAATTATTTTTTCGAAGCCGTAAGTATTATATAACAAACTTGGGGAATTTGGCGTTTCCCGTGACTTTGGACCACCATATAGTCGAATTAAGGCCAAATTTAAAAAAAAATGAAAAATCCCATTTGAGATTGCACCCCCAAGATGCTTAGGCCGAAGTATGGAGCTTGGATACGCTACACCCATTGTGGGGCATAGTTGGACTGGGGACCCTTGAGAAGTGCGTTGTTTGCATGTTTTTAGGACCTCGCCGAGCACCACTTGCAGATAGAGACGAAATGACAAAAGACACCCCATAGTTTGCCCCTATGCCCGAAATTATGGAAAAAACCCGAAGGTTCTAGCTCTTACAGTTTTGGCTGTAGGGTCGAGGGATGACATGAAATTTGAGGGCCAAGTGTATTATAGCTTGTCGCTATTGCGCCACCTATGATATTTTTAATGTTGTTTGCGAACGGGTGAAAAGAAGTCACATATTAAGCAATTATACACTGGGTCAACTGCAATACTACATGATAATATTCAATAGGTGCAATAACTTTTCGCTTTATATTTACATTAACCGAGATTGTCATAAAAATGTTACTTTTTTAAACTGCATTATCTCAGGAGGAACTCTAAAGGAAAAGAATAGCTCTTATATGTTTTTTTTCTTGTCGTTTTTAGTGAAACGTGAAAAAGCTTTTCGGTGGATAGATTCTGAAAAATTGACCTGCTTTTGCTACGTCTCTCTTGTATATATACAGCAAAGGTCCCCGAGGTCAAATTTTTCAGGTGGGGGTAAAATTGAAAATTATCAGTGGTAGTGTAGCTAAATGTCCACTAAACCCGTCTTTTTGTCTCAAAATTAGGCAACCAGTGATCAATTTTAAGGACTTTAGGTAGGGGTAATACCCCCTCATGCCCCTCCCCGTGGGCTTGTCTGATATACAGCAGGGTTTTTTAGCACAGTGCTAATGACTGAAAGGGAGAAATTTTTGAAAAAAGTTCGAGAAGAGAGTTAAGAATATTACAAAATTGTAGTGAAGAATTAAAAATTGCCATTTTCACGAATGGCTCCAGATTCAATGAAAAGATGTAAACATTAATCGAAACAGAATGCGAATTTGGCGATTCCTAAAAGCATCTGTCAAACTAACTATACTGAATATTGACTTGTCGGTCAACTAATCAAGTGCACAATGTAAGAATGAACTGATTTAATTAGAATCAGATGAGAGTCTTATTCCTTTTAAAAGTGCCAATATCAAGCATAATTTCACGGGTTAATACAATAAAAGCATGTTATGAGGATTGACAAACTCGCACATTAGTTTGACACCAACGAAGTAACATTCGTCAACAGTGCTAAGTGTGCTAATGGAATATTTTTTCATTAGCACGAATGCTAATGTGACTCGTGCTAAAACCTGCGGTGAATAGTGAATGACACGTATATAATTTGAACCTTATGCTGTTTTGTTGTTGAAATTTTGTGTAATAATGTACCACCTAACTTATCAGTAATCTTGACTTCTTCTTTGAACAGTGAAAATATCCGGATATCCGTTTTTCAAAATATCCGTACGGTTGTCCGACGCACATCACTAATCAAGATCACGAGAATTGAATTTTAAATAGAAGCGTACACGCAATGCTGGCAGACGTAAATCGATTGTCCGCACACGGATGACGTTGTATTTAGCGGTGAACACAATCTGCAAACAATAATAAATACGGAAAATAATCGTAGAATACCTTCCCACAATACTAAAAACAAGAATGAACCAACTGCACTAACATAATGAACATTTATTGATACTCTTCGATACAATTTTCTGGTCGACTGGTTACTGTGTATAATTTTGAGATAAATTATGGCCAAGCCCAACCAATGTCCCCTCCTAAAATTTTGGGCAATCAATGTCATCAATGAAAGAGTCGCATGACCTCCCATCAAACCCCTGAGCTCATGTTACATGTTAAAATTGTGAATTATTGCTAAAGAAATTTAATGATAATGTTTTGTATTCAAAAGAAAATTCCAAATATTGTCTTTTGTTTTCAAATTCAAAAAATTTTGATTTTATCATTATCTTCTTATTCATAAGTTTTTGCTTCAGTTCATAGTAACCCATACCTATGGATTATCATATCAACAACAATCGTAATTATTTTAACGCTCGTTTGCGTTTTATTTTGTTTCAAAAGAGGAAAGAGTCGAAGCAGTGAGGTACAGAAGACCGTTTTTCAAGTGTTGACTTCTACCTTCTCTAGGCAACACGACATTTGAAAGTACAGCTACTCAAGGTCGATTTAAGGTAAATCACGCATCAAGTACTATTCTTCTAAGTTATGAGTGCTTTGTGCGTCGTTGATTAGAAACTTGGTGTAAAAGCTTTCTTAAGGTTCATAGCAGGCATACACGACAAGAATTTTACAGTGGGAGGGTCCTCGAACTTTTCATTGAGGGATGAGGAATGGGTGAGTAAAAAACAAAAAGAGAGTTCCACAAGCATGTTTATCATGCATAATATGCATAAAAATAGTTTTAAGAAAGTGTCTCTAAAAAAATCAGGGGTGAGTTTGACGATGTTTTCCAGATCAGGTAGGGGGATTTACCCCTACCCCCTCTATTTGCATGTATAGTTCATAGTCATAGAAACCAGGTGCGGGTTTGGTCGGAGACTTCAACTTCAGAGATGCAGCTGAGCTCCACCTTAATGAAATCAGTCATTTATAATAGATACAAATCTTTGCAGTTGCAATCTTTTGTTTCGCTGTGGATGAGAAATAACCGTGTGTACCGTTGTAGACCGGGCGGCCGACTGTGCCGTCTGGCCGACTGTTGCAGCTGACCGACCGTACCGGGTGGCCGACTGTAGCACATGGCCGACTGTAGTACATGGCCGACCGTACGATCGTGCCCCAACTCCGCCACCGTCCCAACACCGCCACCATCCCAACTCCGCCACTTTCTTGTCCTAACTTTTGCAATCTTTCAAAAAGTTTGTTTTTTGTAACAAAGTTTTTTTGTAACTTAACAACATGACATTGCTAATTCATAGGATGGCAAAAACTGATATTATCATTAAAGCAATAAATACATGGTATATCTATATAATCTTCGTTTGTATAGTCGTACTTAACTATACAAACGATTTTACCGAAATAACCAAAAATAGAACAACGAGCATGAGACCGGAATTTACTTCATTAGCATATTACCAAAATAACTGTGTGCTTTGCACACTAAAATACAAATATACATGCCTGTTTTCATTTCTTGTTGTCAATTGATTCGAATTTGTGTAATCAAATCATGGGTGACTTTGGTCCTATTGAAAATTTTATGAATCAGGAATTAAGGAGTAATTTAGTGATAATTGCGGCGCATAATGATCCGGATTTGTATTTTCTGTTCTGGAAGAAAAGTTCTAAACGTTTGTCAAACAATGAAACATCGCATTATTATGCGTGCATGTTCTGCTCTGAAGATGGAAATGCTGGATCGGTGAGAACTACTGTTCGAAATGGAAGATTCATATTGGATCCTTTAATTGGACATTTGAATCGAAAAGTGCAATTGAGGGCTTAAAACTAACACGAGAGGCTAAACGAAGATGTTCAAGTGAAGGGGTAGCCCCATTATGGTGAGATACGAATTTTGATGAATCGTATCGTATATTTAATAATATAACAGAAAAATGGAGGACTTCTAAATATTTCTGTGAAAAATATGACTGCGAAGTATTTTATCAAATTATCGGGTCACAATAGCATTTAGCCACTTGCTTGTGAGTAGTATTTTGATGTAATTGGAAGTTTCTAAACCTAATAGGGCTTTTGGGGAAAGTTTGGCACAAATTCCGAATAAGTTTCCCTTGGATCAAAATTGATGAATAAATATGATACATTGACACGGAAAAATTATCACTTATATCTTAAAATATTGTTCATTCATACATCTTATAAGCACATTTGATTAAGTTTAACGTGTTACAAAAAATAAACCTTTTGAAAGATTGCGAAATTTGGGACAAGAAAGTGGCGGAGTTGGGACGGTGGCGGAGTTGGGATGGTGGTGGCGTTGGGACGGTGGCGGTGTTGGGACACGAAAGTGGCGGAGTTGGGATGCTGACGGAGTTGGGACGGTGGCGGTGTTGGGACGGTACCGACCGTACCGGGTGGCCGAATTCAATTTCAAATACTTTATATGTCGAACCTTATGCAAAATGTTTTTGCACGAAATGTGAATAAAATGTTGCTGAATATACATTTAAATGTACAAGATATCATCAAAAAATGCAAGAGCAACGCAAAAATATGCTAATTAAGTAAAAGCACACAAGGATACCTATTCAAATTCAAAAGTTTTTCATTTTGTAAGAAGTTTTTCCCCTCGTATCCGTTCACTTTGTTGAGTAGATTTGTTATAAAAATGAATGAAAATGATTTTGGGCCTGCAGAATATCTGTTGACAGTTCGTGGAAATTCGATGTCGCTCAAGTGTGTCTAGCTTACGTGGCCCACTTGTTGGGAGCTGGTTTGTAGTTTTGAGCACTGTAACATTTGAATTCAAAACGTTTTATAGGAACTATTCTCATTCAGGGTGATACTTGGCATTTATATACAAATCTTAGTTTTGAAGTACTTATTTTTAATTTTCATGACAGAAAATGCAAAAATTTCACAAATATTTTTTTCAAACAAAGGCACCATGCTGATATTCCCCAAATGTGAAGGCCCTATGGCTTTTATCACGGCTAAACCCATATATCGAAAAAAGTAATGAGTCAGAGACATTCCAGAGTACGACCCTTGGATAATTTACTCAAGTAAAGAGGAAACTCCGTTGTTGTTGTTCTATCTTTCCTGAAAATTCTATATTTTTTGCGAAGTTCTAACATATTTTATTCATAGTTTTTTCTACAAAAATATTAGAAAAAGTCAATAGAATCAATCAATCTAGGCTTTTATAATGAATTAAAAAATTATGAAGGGCATATTTCTGCACTTAATTAGCATATTTTTGCGTCGTTCTTGCATTTTTTGATGATATCTTGTGCATTGACACCTATATTTAACAACATTTTATTAACATTTCGTGCGAAAACGTTTTACATTACAAAGTATTTCAAATTGAATTTGGCCACCCGGTACAGTCGGCGATGTGCTACAGTCGGCCAACCGCTACGGTCGGCCAGCCGCTACGGTCGGCCAGCCGCTACAGTCGGCCAGACGGCACAGTCGGCCACTCGCTACACAATAGTGTGTACTAAAATATTTTCGAAGTTCTGCAGTCAAAAATGAGCGTCTTGTAGAAAATTATATCGAAATTTCATTTATTCAACCGGGTTAAGAATATGAATAATTGTGTGAACTCCAGATGATGATAAATATTCTCCAGTACTGCAACCCTTAAATCGTAGACTGTTATTGACCGGACCATAACAAAGCAGTTATATTTTCAACTTAGCGCTTCCAAATACCTATATGAAAGTGTTATATACTGTGCATATATATTTCCGAAGAAAACAATTCATTCGAATATAATAAGGACTATTTTTTCCACCTGTTACAGTGTTTTTCTAGAAATCGAAAGCCATCGAAAAAAATGATGTGCCAAACGTACCGTCGATTCTTGGATCTAGTCCAACATCGCCTTCCTCGACTAAAACACTTACATTGATGTAGTGCTCAGCAAGATATGAGTATATATTCCTATTCCAATCCTTGAAGCATTTATATTCGCAGATTTAAGAAGGGTCAAAATGCAAAATTATGTGACAAATCGGGAGATATTCAACCGGCAGCCTTGAAATCCTGGAAATCCTTAGACGTCGACGATATGGGATTTGAGAGAAGAAAATCTGCGTTGTCCGATATTGATGTAAGGCATATCACGTTCTAACAAGGTGTGATTTTGATCTTATTTATCGAAAGATTCGACTAGAATGAGAAGAATTATTTAAACTCTGGGTATTTTCGGTAGCCAATATGAGAACGTGAAAAATGTATGTTCGTTTTGTTGTCCGTTGATGAAAATAGGTATCAGTTTTACATGCGACCTGGATCCTTTATTGAAGCTTTGAGATTATCAACGATCACAGAGAGGGTATCGAATCGCGAAACACATTTTCTACCATAAATTTATGAGAAAATAATGGTTTGCGTGATGCAATTCGTTTTTCTTTTCAGCCTGACGTTCAAATTTCTTCAAAAGATAAAACGACTCAATCCCAAGATAAGCCCGATTTGAAGCACTTAATACATAAAATGTTCAAGGAGCCAACCCAAATACCGGAAAGTCCACCATCGAAGAGAAAACCTGTTCTTAGAATGCAAATGGAACAAACGAATGATGCATCATTCAAAAGTAGTCTTCATCAAACGTCGGATCAACAAGCTCTAAACGCCCTAAATGTCGACGCAAAGGAGCGGAGCAGCAAGTCTCGAAAGAGCGTCACAAATACGTCAGGGTGAATTTTTCGTTTCCATTTAGTTAACTTTTCATGTTTCTGTTTTCTGCATTCGTCCGCGTTTTCCATCTGTTTGACTGTTTTTCCTGAATTTTCTCCCTTGTTCTATTTGTACCTACTTTTTGCCCTTTTTTTTGCAATAATTTTTTTGTATTTTTTTTGTATTTTTTCTTTCCTTACCAACATCCTATCGATGCTTTTTATTGTCTTTATACAGTTATCTTCGTTGTGAGTTTCTTAGCATTTTCTACATTCACTTGTTATTTGCAATTATTTTTAACCACAATTTCTTCGATATGGTCTAATTTTTCCTTTCTCCAGATTCTATTTCCTTATCATTTTTTGCTCTATCTTTACATTGTTTCTCATTCATTGTTTTTCTTTTGTTCTATCATAATTTTTCGCTTTCGCTCTATTTTGTTCCTTTTTAATTTATTTTTACGTTTTTCTTACTTTGCAAATTATACTCGTTCTATCATTCCTAGATTTTTTGCACTCTTTTACGTATGTCTATTATCTTTGGTTGAACTATCACTCGTGTAGTGCGTGGGCCAGAACCACGTGGCCGATTCCTGCAGTTCTCCCAGACTTGCACTCGTTTCAACTCCTCAAGTGACTCTCTGCTAATTGCTTTCAGGATTCGTGCTTTTATCAATATCCTGTTTCAGGTACTTTCCCGACCGTACGAAACTGAAGAAATCATCCGTGTGAAATGATCGATTCGTACTTTATTGACTTTTCAGCTAATCCCTGTCTCAAAACGCACATTTTATGCGCGTAAAATTCAGGTTTTTATTCCATAGTTTTCACTTGTCGTCCCATTAAAATCACAATCGAAACATATAATAGTTTTTTAAAGCTGCTTTTTCTCTCTTCAGCAGAAGAAATCTTACACTGGTAAATGCCATAGTTTTTGACTTTCAAGTGTAACGGGTTGATTTTTGACGTTTCGTTATATAATCACAGGTA
Source organism: Romanomermis culicivorax (assembly GCA_963922205.1). Taxonomy (NCBI): domain Eukaryota; kingdom Metazoa; phylum Nematoda; class Enoplea; order Mermithida; family Mermithidae; genus Romanomermis; species Romanomermis culicivorax. Next base: position 1,209,293 of record CAWUHX010000036.1, read on the forward strand.
AATTCGAGCGACTGATTTTACACCGGGGATTCGAAGAACGAATCATGAAACGTGTTATTTTGGATTAATCGTTGATGAATGGATTTTTTTTTAGAAATCGATGAAAAAGTGAGTTTTTTATTACATTCGCTTCAATGGTCAAGGTGAATGAAAAAAATATGTCATACGAATTTATTGTCGAGTTAACGGAATTCCTGATATTAAATTTTCTAAAATCTTCACCAAGTCGTCAAACCTCCAGACTTGGATAAAGGTTACCAGGCACTTCAATTTTATAAATATTCAAATGTTTATGTGTAAAAAAAATTAATTTTGGACGACTCTTCTTTTCCAACGCGATAGATCAACAATTGCATAATAGAAAAAGCTTCCATTGCTCTTACTGTAGTTTTTTTTCTTGGCCAAATTGTCATATCTCTGGCTAAGAGGAAAAACGAAAGCACGCTTTATCCGATTAACAGAAAAAGTATTTGAAAGCCAGATTAGCCCGTTAGTCTTGTGATTGATTTTTCTGACTGCTCTAGCATTTGCTTCAAAGAAGTTTTGGAAAATTAATGCATTTTCATTTATAGGGAAGTTTGAAAAAAGCTTGGCAAAATCTTTTGGCCTGATCCGTCATGATCCTACTTCTTCGTGGCTCAACATTTTTTAATGATTCTTTCTCTCTTTGCGCATCTATTCATTTCTTTTACAAATGTTTAATTTTGTTTGCTTTTCCTTTTTTTTTGATTTTGAATCTCGACAGTTTTTGCGCCTTTTTTCTATGGCCGATTGCGGTTTTTCATTAATTTGCTCATAATTAAGTTAACAAAAATGGCTACATAACAGACGAGTTTTCGAACTGTATCGAACGTTTGTGGTATGTGTATACAGTTTCAGTTATGTAAGTATATATAAGTCTCCTCTCATGAATTTTTTACAGTTTTTTTCCTAACGATCCCAATGGAGAAAATTATAGTTTCTTTTCTTTTTGATAATAAACAAATATGCGAAGAATTTTTGTCTTTTTTGATAAATGCTTGAAAAGTCTAGGATAATACGTTTCCGAATTTATAAATTGTAAAAATGTGTGGACTGTGCTATCCTAATTGTATACACTCGCGAATTTTTTCAGTGATACAACAGTATGGTGTTTGCCGCTGCGTAAGAAATAATCATTGGGATGATCAGAAGCGAAATTAAGAATAACAAAGATTGCCGAAATTTTAGAGTAGCCAAAAAGTAAGTTGACGCCATCTAATTTTACGCTTGAAACGAGTTTAGTTGATGGTTCATTCAATATAGTTTTGCTGACGGTACATCATGAGTTGGGAGGAAATTAATCCTAAGTTTACTTTGCACACTAATAAAGCGACTAATTGTTGACTGCAAAAACATCAATTTTTAGTGAATTTTGAGGTTTCAACTGGGAATTCAAAAGGAATAATCATCCGACTGAAGAAAAATTTTAGAGCAGCCACTAGCCTCTTTCCACTGTATGTTTTGCATAGTATATGCAGTGTGTACCTATTTCAAACCGTAAACTACATATTTCGAATAAATGGAAGACAAACTCGACTCCATTAAAATCCATTAGAGGTTCACATCAAATTGGATATACGAATAATATTTCGAAGGTTTAGATTTTTATGCAATAGCCTTTGATGGCAGTTTGTCTGGAGCATTGAAAAAGTAGGTTCGTTAGCACAATGTTTTCTTTTAAACTCTCTACGTCGGAATAGTTTTTCAGTTTTGTGGCGATTTCCCCATTTTTATGATCTATTTTGTCTTATTTTTCGTGGATTTTTAATATTCTGTTCGGTAACTTAGTTGGTGACTTATTCTCGTGAATATTCTTTGGGCACAACCCATCGAGATCATATTTATTGCATGAGCGGAGCTCAAACACTAATTAGTTTGTTAAAACCCTAATCCAGTCAGAAAGATTTGTCTTGGTTCTTCAAAAGTGTCAGAAATGCAATGAGTAAAAATTTCTCTTACATATTTCTTTCATAAAATCTCTGTCCTACTGCATCGATTCGAATGAGATATTTTTTAAATTATTATCCAATACTGCAAATCTGGTGAAAGTGATTGACCATGAAGATTTCGACGCAGTTCCTCGAATCGCAGCGCAAGAATTTCTTCTTTTGTGATTCTTGATCAAAAAAATTAAATCCAAAAATGTGATTTCCCAAAAATGTACTATAAAATGAAGAGTTTTCGTTGTTGATGGAATTCTGACCGTCGGAAATGTTTTGGTTGACCTCCCACAGGATTTCCTTACAGAAATTTGAAAAAATCATCATGAAGTTTACGAGAATGCATTTAACCACTACTCTAATCGATACCCAATCTTTCTAATCTGGATTACTTGTCTAAGTGTATTTTTCTCCCAAACCTCTAATTGAATAGCATTTCATCAAACATTGCCTAAAGAGCTCATAGCTGCCGCTTTGTCTCCCTATTCAAAATTCTAAATCGAAGTTTCATTTGTCAAGTTGGAATAATTTCGCCATTTTTTGTGTACAACTATGAGAGAAAATTCTTACAATCCTTTCTCTGAGTTGTGAACGATTTAAAGGTTAATCAAAAGCTGAATTTGGGCAATATTACATCATTTTTCTTCACTTTTAATTTGACATATCAAATCACATAAGTCCGTTTGAATCATACCCTTAGCCTTGAATTCTGCCGGATAATGCCTAATACCCATAATTTTCCCTGCGTGATCGAGTAATCCAGTCTATCGAGCCGTAGGCTAGCTGTAGGCTTTGTCCATGTACGCTTTTTATCGTGTTATCAACTTAAAAATTGAAGTTTCTTATCGCACCCAAAGTTCATCAATCATTGCGAGAGGTTTTGGTATAAAACTATAGATTATGGGTGCGGACGTTAAATTGAAGTAACAAAAGATGCTCGGAGCATCATCTGCCCCAGTTTGTATCTCTTTTCACTACACATACACAGCCGCCCAAGTACAAAATTTCTCTAATCAAGAAAGCTAGGGTGCATCAACATCAATACACATATTGTTTTGCGTTCCCTTCGGCTTTCATCAATATTGAGTAGCTAAATGAATGCCCTCCTATCGAACAATGCCTGCCTGATGATGATAAGCTGTGCTTTGATGAATTACCCAGGTAGCTAATCGTAGATCTTCGTCGCAGAGAGTTGGATCAAGTCAAGCATAGGCGGGAAATTTTGTTTAGCCTGACGCATAATTCAGAAACTTTAATATTTGCTAATTAGTGCTGAGATCCATCTCCATACCTAAGTCGAGATTCCTTGCTTTTCTTTCACTCTATTTTTCTCGTTTCATGAGCTTGGTGGGTGGCAGTAACTCTCGAGACGGTTTTAGCGACTAGCGCACAGTCGCGCCTCGATTCAAGTTGAGCTAAGAGTTCGAGCCGGATAAGGACTAGTATCATTAATATCCAGAAAGATTCCTAGATATTGTTTAAAATGATCAGTTATGGAACTTACGATGTAATGATTTCAGGCTGATATGATTTTGAAAGTTGTGAAATTTACAACGAATAAGCATTTACCGTATTTCAAAATGGTTCAACAAATTGCATGTTTGTCGATCAATTTCTCGATTACAGGAATCAAGGCGTGAGGAAGTACTCCAAATTATAAATTTTTACACGAGTAAAGTTTCGGTGGATGAGCATAGTTTCAATTTTCATGTCAGTCTTGAATTCCTGTAGGATTACTCACCCAATGATTTTTTGTAAAATTTGTTCCCTGTGACTATTTATGCTCCAATTTTCTACCTAGCGGACGATTTTATTTTCAATCTTACAATTAGTAGATTTTATCAAATATTTCGCGTCAAATTCTCTATAGTCACGAGCGAGCGTAGCGAGTACGGCAAACCTTGCACTATGGATTTATGGTCTGATTCTGCTGGTTTTACCTCGATTTTTTAGATTCAGGACGTTAGTAATCATTATCCGCACAATACAGAAAAGGAGGTCCAATAGATCCAGAGCTAAATTCGGGTTTCCTCATTATTCTGGATCTCAGGCAAAAATATTCTTAGGTTAAGGAAAGGTGGCTAACCGAACCCATGGTGACTATCGATAGGATTTCGATCAATGATCAACTCAATTTGGAAATGTCCATTTAATTGTTCTAGCTTTTTTTGTCGTTTGCCATTGATACAACACACATAGTAATGTGAACTGATATTTTCTTTATGATATTGAGGATTAGCCAACAGACGTCCACAAAGTCGAAAATCTAGACAGGGGCAAAATGGTAGGTGTAGTTCTCTCATGCCGCGCCGTGACCTTGCTCGCTGCGTGAGGTCGCAGGAGGTGTATATTTTGGTGGCTCCCTGAATGCATAGGTGTACAGCGATGCACAAGGTACAAACCACTTATTTGCCAGTACCCTGGCCAATTTTATTTTACCTTATAAAACGTACCAAAATTGTTTTTGGTGCGTCGAATAACCAACATTTTCCCCACTTCTAAAGATTTTTCCAAGAAAAGCACAATTTGGGAGAAAACGGTGGATTGCCCAATCCCAAGAATTACCATATAGACTCCTGCCCGAGGCGCCAGAGAACTATAATCTCGATGAAATGTATTTCTACTTCCTACAAACATCAAAAATTTTCGTACAAAGTCAAAAATGTTTATCTCCGATAAAAGCCAGTGGTTCTGTACAGCTGTCAATTTTTCCACTTTCATACATCATGCAGTATGTACATTTTCGAACCTGTGGACATCATAAAGGTATTTTTTTCATACTGACCATGCACTCTCAAAAAATAGCCAACAACAGTTCTTCTAAGAATGCCCACTTACTCATTTCCTTCAAATTGGCTTACCCATTATGACAGTTCCCAAAATTTTTTTCAGATAGTCATTTTTGTCTCATTCCACTCGACCAGTAAGTCATTCTTACCGCGGTGATAAAGGAATTTCCAAACGTAAGACCGGGGTACTATCCCCAGAGTTTGAAAGTTCTTTAAAGTGTATCATATATGCGCCAGCCATAGTTTTTTTGTACTTTACAAATTTTTTGGCTTGAGTACCAGCAAAAATTTGGGCCTTGTTTGTACCAGTAAAAACAATTTTCTGGTATGAAAATTCAATTTGATATATCAATCACAGTGTAACCAATGAAGTACGAACAAATTTTAAACCGTCGTTTGTACCAGTACAAATGGGTCGAGTACAAAAAAAGCATATTAGATGTGTTACACTTGTCAGAGGAGCAATTCACTTATCGAGGGTTCCAAGTACATTTCATGATGGATAGATAGCACTGGCTTCTGCCTCTGTGTGACCCAAGATTTCTATGCATATTCTAACCAGCACAGTGTCTATAATTATTTCCGTCGAAAATTTTCACAAAAGACTTAAACTTTTGACTGAAAAGTACACTTTGACGCGTACATGTAACTTATGTTACAATAGACTGTTGGAACCCACTCATCCGAAGGTCATCACATGCCATGATATCCGCTAGAGTGGCTGATAAATGATGAAATTCAGAAACTGGACAGCTGTTCGAACCCCAGCCTTATCAGACCACAATCTAAAAAATGTAAAAGTTTTTGGCGCTCGCGCCATACGCAGTCATATTATTGGCATTTTTGCACTAAAACACAATATTTATAGCAAATTTTGAGATCAAAATCTCAAATCAAAATCAAAATTTGCCTTTTTCGATCACTTCTGATTTGTAGACCTTCCTCAAAATGTATGTTTTGACGCAGATAATATTCACTGCCATTGAGTTTATGACACTGGTGTCTAAATATTCTACTTGCTTATGTGATGGACTAATTAATTTTCACCTTAAAAATTTTGCACAACTATCATTAAGGGAAAGAGAACGATTCTATTCCAACTGCATACATGATTTTTTGTAGAAACTTTCCGCCTTATACGTCATGCATATATGTATGTACATGCGAATTTAACCGCAGATCCCGAAGATACTAGCATACTATTAATTCCCATTCATATATTACGTGAATTAGTAAACATGTTACCTAGCGACGATGATTCTTTCGGTTTTTATCAATTAGTCATGAGAAAACATGCGTGCAGGTAAATTTAGGAGCATTCGTTGGGAATTAATTGGTCAATTATAGTCGTTGATTTTTTCCTTCTGTTTTCCCGAATCAGACTGCGATATATCCTACATCAGTTGGACCGAGGAGAATTGACACATGAAGATTTGAAGAAAAATTTAGAATATGCCGCCGTGGTTTTGGAGACGGCATATATGGATGACACGAGGTATTTCTTACACTTTTATTGAGCATTGTTTTCTATTAAAGCTACTTGCGAGCTGGTGGGCATATCCTGTTGTTTCATCTAGTGTCAACCAGCTCAGAAGGCTGCCGGTCCAAATTGGAGTGGGAGAAATTTTTAAATTATTTTTATCTTCTCAAAAGAGGAGATACCACAATTGAAGTTGATTTTTAACTTTTTCCAGTGCCTAAACAGCTTTTCTTAAAGTCTTAAAAGGTGTCACGGAAAGAATTCGCTGCAAAAGAATCTTCACATTTTTATAACAACGGTCATTTAGTCAATGAAGTCAGTCCTTGCATAAAATTTTTATCTGGTGCCAGCAAACAAACCATCTTGTTCCGAAATCACCTCATCTGTTACTGACTTGCAACCGGTCAAACTTACAAGAAAATTAGTGGTACAACTTTGGCAATTCATCATGTTGTTTATGAAGTTAGTTTAGTCTGCAGTAAAGTCATTCATTCAGTCCGGGTTCATTCGGGGAATTTTGTGACCAGTATTCGTCTATCGACGGAATGAGCTTGTTTTTGTCAGCCAGGATTAATCATTATGTTTTTCAAATACCTTATCAAGATTAACATATGACAGCGTTGGATGCGTCAAAAGTTTGAGCTCAAAATCTTTTTGAGATGTTCATGAAACGAACGGCTAAAATTACAAAACGCACACCCGCAAGGGACCATGCTGACAAATTTTCTGCAACTTTAACGCCGATGACGTCAGTTTTTCATTACTTTCAATAATTTTGAACACAACTTATATGTAAACCATTATTATTTATCAATTTCCTAATTCACTGCATCAAAATTTTGTCTTTTCTGTAGTACACAACAAATATTGAAATGACACAGAATTCCTGGAAGCTATTACACTGGCAGTCGTTTAAAGTGACTTAAAATAACTAATTTTTATTCTTTCACGTTTTTTGACGGATTTTGAGGAAATACATTGTCAATATGAATTATTAACATAGAATAAAGATGTTGCAGTGCGTCAATGTTTAATGTATACTTCGATTCATACATGTAACGGAGCCCTGAGGTCTGGGTGGGGGTTGATCCACTTTTTTGGGGCGAGGGGTCAGTAATTCCCAAAATTTTGGGGGAGGGGTCTCTGAAGGAAAAAAATCGATTTTTTCACGAAAAAAGTCCGAAAAATGGTTCAAGAAATAGTAATTTTTGTCTAAAAAATGATAAAAAATGTGTTTATGGTGCGAAGCGCCGAGAAAATTGATGTTTTTGACCATTTTTTGTTCAAAAAATGACATTTTTCATCAAAAAATTAACATTTTTCAGTATTTTTCTGACCAAAGGTATGGGGGTTTCTAGGACTACCATATAGCTAGCCATAGGATTGGAAAATCCTGGGGGGCGGTCGCCCAATGGCTAGCCATATGGTCGACGATTTCTGAGAAGGGTTCCCATAGCACTCCCCCCCCCCCAATTAAATGTATGCTTCGATTTAGTTTTGTACTTGACTCGAATAGGAATTTTGCGCGTTCTGTTGTTCAATAACTTATATAGGAAAAACCTGGAAGGAGATTGAAATTGTGGACAAAATAAACTTTCACTGTCCAAAAAACGGCACAGCTGAGACCGAGCACAAACAGTACCGATAGTTACTTGTTTGTGAAAATTCTTCAAGTCGCTCAATTTGCCATTCAGAATGCTAAGATTGTTATCAAAAACGGTGTTTTACTATAAACGATAAGCAATTTGCTACTACTCAAGCTATAAAATTTTAACATGAAACCTAACTGTAGATGAAATGAATACTTGAAAAGCAACAGTTGAGCTTTTCAACTTTTTGGCTCGCCGGTTCTGTGTAACAGAAGAAATTGAGAATACTTCTTTATGATATCTACTTAGTTCCTGGCATTTTATCAATAACAGGAACAAGAATTTATCCCGGGGAAAACGTAGCTGCATTTTGAGTTGCTGTGACGTCGAATGAAAAGATTACGTGTTTAGGCGGCTGTTGGAAGAAGACGAGGAACTCATCGACTTTAACCCCGATGCCGTGCCAAACGAAGTCCGAGAATGGCTGGCCGCCACATTTACCAAACAACATTTGCAAAAACAAAGGCTCAAATTTAAATCGGTGGCCAATGCAATTCGAACTGGGATCAAGTTCGACAAGTGAGATTTTTAATAAGTTTCCAAGGTATTGCTTTCAGACAGGAGACGTTTTGAGAAATTTTTGAAGTTTTATCATGTAATTTGAATTTTAAACTGCAGGATAAATTGTTCCCAATCGCCGTTCATACCAAAAAGTAGTTTGACGAGGAAAACCGGTAAATCCTACTATGCTATCGATTCCTAGAACATGGCTAGTTCGAAAATGTTTAATTCACTGCTTAGGCTCAGGCTTAGGCATAGGCTTACAGCTAGACACTGTAACACGCGAGATCTATAGAGCGCGCCAATTGTACTAATTCACCATAACACATTAACTGATTGGGTAGCAGATCCGCTACCTACTACACATCCGCTACGTAGTGCACAACCACATCCGCTACCATAGTCACATCCGCTACTAGACAGCAAAAAAATGTGAAAAAGGTTTTACTATTATTTTCATAAGGGTTTTCCTACGACAAAAGAATAAAAGAAAATGGAATACGGTAGGCGTTCTGCATGGTGAAAAATATTTTGTTTGCCACTTTTATCGAACCGCGGGAATGGTTAAAAAACCTGATACTACAAAGGGTCTACCGAAAGATAAGTCACTAATGCGTACAGATAAGTAATAAAATCATAAAAATGACCACGCAACCACATTCTGAGTCAAAAATTTTTATTTACATGCAATGTGACCACACAAGCACCCCGAGTGACAGAACAATCAATCTGGACGGACATTTGTTATTCTTTACCTGTAGCGATTCTGGTGCACCAAATATCGTTTTCGTTTTGTTTTTTAATTTTTTCAAAAACTTTTTTCAATTATTTTCAAATATTTCACCATGTTGAATTCAAAATTTAAAAAAATGATTATTGAATATACCTCCCGAGTAGACCAAGGACTGATTATTTTCAGCAAACGTGGATCCGACTCAAAAACTTTTTTATTGAGTTATGACTACTGATATTTAATTCTATTAGTAATGTCACAGTTTCTACTGATCTTTTTCTAACGAGCTAAAGTCTATAGAACGGTCTGTGAAACTTAAAATAAAAAAATTAAATGAGCCTGATAATTTGTAAATGCATACTGTATATTCTCCCATAATGAAATCCTGCCTACGTTATTCAGTGCAAAAAGTAGTTGTAACGTGTTACTTACCTCAACAGAAAGTAGTGGATGTGCACTAGGTAACGGTTGCCCATGATGTAGCGGATGTGCAGTAGGTAGCGGATCTGGCACCGATCCACATCGACGTACGGCAACACTCCAACTCACCGTAAGACAGCAACACATCGTAACATACCAACCCACCATAAGACATTAGTTGGCCATAGATCACACTGAAAACATTTTTGCAGTGTCATATATTTAGCATGTAGTAGGATTTACCGGTTGGGCTGATTGACGCTTGTGGTACATCTCAAAAATTTCCTTTCTCGGAGTTTCCCTCATTTGTAGCCTCAGATTATTATAGCCTACTTTTCCTGAAATGCTTCTAAATAATAAAATTATAAAGCAATTAATCTTTCATAGTTTTCTACCCAACTGTATGTGCATAGGTCGGAAAATTTGTTAGAATGTTAGTTAGAACCTTTAATACTTTTTCGATTAAAAAATAGTTCCATCAAATTTCGTGTAAACGATTTTGGCGACAGTACTGGTCGTGGTCATTTTTCAATTATACTCGTATTATATGGTGTTGAAATGAGTTATGGTTATAGAATATACTGTAACTTTATGGAATATCTTAGTTCAAGATAATCTAAACAAAACGGGTATCGTGCATACATGTAACGGGCACCGAGGTTTAGGGTGATCAGGTTATAAAATATTCTGCAACTTTATAGAATATCTTCGTTCAAGATAATCTAAAAAATGGGTATCGTACATGTAACGGGGCCCCGATGTGTGGGGTGGTCAGGCGGCTTTTTTAGGGCTGGGAGTCACTGATTCCCATAAATTTTTGGGGAGGGGTCCCTGAAGAGGAAAAAATTCGATTTTTTTGTATAAAAGGTCCAAAACACGGTTCAAAAAGTAGTAGTTCTTGTCTAAAATACTGTAAAAAATATAATCATGCCGCAAACAGCCGAGAAAATTGGCGTTTTTGATCATTTTTGATTTAAAAATTGATATTTATCAGTATTTTTCCGACCAAAATTATGGGGCGCGTCCCTACGACTATCATATGGGTAGCCATAGGATTGGTAAATCCTGGTGGTTCGCCCAATGGCTAGCCATATGGCCGACGATTACGGAAGGCTTCCCAAAGCACGCCCCTCCAATGCATGTATGATATTGTGAAATCACGAGTTGATGCTTTTAGACGCGAAATAAAGATCGAGAATCCGCTGTGTAATTTTTGGCAATGATTTGATAAGTAGTTTACAGTATTCAAACCAGGTAAAACATGCGGCTGCTCCATGGATTGATTCATTACATCACTTCTTGCTTTTAAAAGTGTATGATATTATACATTTTTGCAGAATATTTCGGCGATTGTCTAGCTTCCCGCAATTATCCGTTCCGCAGAACATTTCTCACGTTCTTCAAGTAGATTATGCCACATTTACTTTTTCACGTTGCACCATCATTCCATTTACATTAGGAAATAAATTCTTGGTATTTTGACGTTTTCCGTTTAAATGAAGTTAGTGAAAATAACGCATTGAAATACGTCGGCATGGATCTATTTCATATTTATAAATTTACGACAAAGTACAAGGTACGTTAAATTTTATGCGTTTTCGTCGATGAACCGTTTTTTAAATAGATATATCTTTGAAATCTTTTTTAATTGATCATAGACCAGTCCAAATTATCTAAACTCTTGTTAAATTATCATTTTTCTTGATTTTCGTTCAGTTTCTGAACCTGGCTTCAAATAAAAACTTTCTTCTAAGCTATATTTCTGTTGGCAGGTACTTATACTACCTTATCATTTCCTTTAGCACAGAATTGGACTCTTTTGATTCGACGGCGAATATTAACCACTATTTTTAAATTTTTGTTTATTTCATCTCCGCAGATCCCGACTCAGACGTTGGAAACTTTCTTGAATTACCTACAGATTGGCTACAGTAAGCACGGAAATCCGTACCATAATTTGATCCATGCAGCTGACGTTGCGCAAACAACTCACTGGATTCTATCTCAAACTGGTATCAGTGTAAGTGTGTATTTTCCTGTATTACACAGTAAAAATAACGCGAAAGCCGAAACTCTTATTATGTAGAATCATTATAACTTGTGCTACGTAATCTGACCGCAATGCGTTTGTTTATCTCATGTTTTCAGCGTACTAGATATTCAGGTCTGTCCGTTTCGAATATCATCAATTAAAGGCATAAGATGAAAATGCTTTTTTCTATTTTCACAGTATGGCACAGAAAACTTTACCAAAGATCATTTGAATAATTCTGCTTCGGGGGCTTATACTTGTCTGTTTGAACGTGATATATCGTGCTTTTCGAAACAATAATGTCAATTTCATAAATTTTGTCATTTAATGCCATATCTGTGAGCGTCATATTATACATGAGAGACCGTCCTGTGATAATTAACTTATCGGACAAGCAGGATTGCTAGCAGAATGAGTCTTCAGAAAATTGAATATCTGGAATACACAAAGTGATTCGTTTTGAGCATCAGCGTATTATTTTGTAACAGCGTCAAAACATGTACACTTGTGGTTTTAAATCGTTATCGAGTATAAAGAAGGTTGAGAAACTACATGAAATTTTTATTTCGTGGTAAAGACTTTCGACCACTCGTTCACCAAAACCGCTACTCGAAAGATGAGTGGAGAGATGGATGGAGTAAAAAAGTCGATATTCCAGGAGGGGAAGTAATCTACTCTATAGAGCAATCGTCAAAAAACATTTTTTCGATGTTCCAGAATGGGGTTTTTTCTATGTTCCATAATGGGGTGTACAGTAAACGAGTGAGTAAAAAAGATGTTTTTTCTTTTTTCTTGCTGTTTTCTACACTTACTTACTTGAAAATGTTATATTTTGCATATTTCGGCTATCTGTACTACAATTTTTTTTTATAGGAATGTCTAACCGATTTAGAATTATTCGGCTGTTTGTTTGCTGCATTGATACACGATTACGAACACACCGGTCACACGAACAATTTCCACGTCCAGTCTAGCAGCGATTTCACTCTTCTATACAATGATCGTTCAGTATTAGAAAATCATCACGTCAGTGCGATCTACCGACTTATGCGCGAACACGCCGACGCTAATGTTCTTTCCGGTCTCAATAAAGAAGAATTTAGGTATACTGAATTGTTTTATGAAACTTTGAAATTTAGGTGGATTTTCCAGAACCCTGTACTGAAAATATGATAATGAAAAATCAGTTCAATGCATACAAAAAAATATTTTGAAAAAATAAATTTCTTTTTTTTTCAATTACTGGCAACACAGTTGAGAAAAAAAATTTTGGCTTATGTTTTGTCTAAAATCATGAAATAAATCAACTTCCGATCGAATTATCAGGCTTAGAAACATTGGATTATCAGGCTTAGAAACATTGGATATCACGATAGTCCAGTTGTAACTCCATTATACGTAGCAAAAAAATTTAATTTTTCCAAATCTGAATTTTTTTTCCACTCTACACGTATAATTTTCCGTTCTCAAAACCACTAATTCCGGATCCGGACGTTTTAAAAAATTGGAAAAAACTTAGCCCGTCTCATTCAAATTCCAATTACTTCCGCGGTCATGATCTGAGATCCAATACTTGAATGGAAATCCCAGGGTAAACCTAAAAACCGAATTTTTGTCTGCATCTGCACGCTCTTGCATGTTTTTCAGAGAAGTCAGAAATCTAGTCATTGAAATTGTTCTCGCTACGGATATGTCGACTCATTTTGCTCAAGTAAAACTGGTGAAAACGATGCTCCAACTACCGGAAGGGTGAGCAAACAGGTTTAAAAAAAATTGTGTCATCAACTCTAAATTTTTCAGAGTAGATAAGATTAAGGCCTTATGCCTCATTGTACATTGCTGCGATATTTCTCACCCAGCAAAACCGTGGGCCTTACACTATCGGTGGACAACGGCGTTATTGGAAGAATTTTTTAGACAAGTAAGAAAAATCGCTAGGTTTCTAAATCTTCCAATGTCGGGTTATAGAAAATGATACTTTCAAAGTGTTCTCAAGTCTATATCTGATGGTTCGATAAAATACGTTTTTCTGAAGTTAGAACATATTTCGATTTGGCACTACTACGTATCGATAATTTGGAATGTTTTACGTTATAGAATCGTTCACTGTTGTCTAAATTTAGGGTGTCAAAAAAAAGGCGACCGGTACTGACTTTCATAGCCTTCAAACGGGTAAAGCTTTTCTAATGCGGTTTCCTGCCGTCGATAGATAAAAGAAATTTCAGCCAGATTGCTCGTATATTGACTGTCTAGAATCAGAAACACTAAATGTCGGTTTTTCTGCAAATAAATTTTGAAAAATTGACAAAATCAACATGTTTTACAGCAGAAAAGTGCAATAAATCCAATCATCAGAGCCATAAAACAGCTGGAAACTACAAGAGGACCGTTTTATCGTGTCTTACGTTCTATTACACCGAAAATTTCAATCATTTTCTGATCTGGTCAATGACAGAATTGATTTTATTTTGATTTTGGTTTTTTTCCAATTTCAAAACAAAAGCCCTTGATTTTGGCGAAATTTCGCCCCATATTGAAACAAGAAGTTATTGACTTTAAATTACGTGTAACCAGGTTTTTTTTTTGTACATGACCCATTTGTACATGTACAAACGGTAGCTGATATTTCATTCGTACAATTTGTACATAGCAAAAATACGTAAAATAAGTAACCTGTGTTACCCTACGTCATGGCCAAAGACTAATAACCAAATCAGTGTAATTTTCAAATTTTATTTATAACTCAAAAAATGCCATTAATTCATTAAAATTTAGAAAAAAATTGAAATTTTCGAGTTTCAATTCTAATTTACAAGCATTGTGGAACAAATTTTGTAGACAACTATCAAATAGAATGATGACTTTGCATTAGATGATAAATTGATGGTTAAGTCCTCTATGATGAGAAATGAAAGCTCAAAAAAGATGTTAATCTTTCCGGCGCGAAGCGCAGGAAAAATTTTTTGTGTATTAACATTCAGCGAAGCTGGAAAATTAATTTTCCAAACATTTATTTCAAGAATTGGATTCGAATTTAGTGTTCAAAAGTCGTAAATTTTAGAATTTTATCATCTGAAAAATTTTGAAAACAGTAATTCGTTTGAGATGATGAAAAGTATTATACATTGAATGATAGGTGAAGGTAAACATTCTGAAAGTTGCGTCTGAGCTAGGTAATACATAATAATGATTATTAAAGTTATAACCGGTGCAAAGCGCCTGAAAATTTTGAGATTATGAACTTCTAAAATGCACCAAAACGCATATTTTCTGCACCTTATCTCCAAAATTTTCTTCCCTAAATGGGAAAGAGCTGTTTGTACATGTACAAATGACTACTCCGATTTCGTTTGCCCCAAAAAGTTTTCATTTGCCTCCGGCAAAAAAAACCCTGCGTGTAACTTATAAATCCGGGTGACTTTTAAAGTATTATTGTGCGTAAAAACCTTCACAAAACTTTTCTCACAATAGGACAACTTTTACTTTGATTTCACAATTTTTAATTTTTGAAAAATGACCACTTTTACTAAATTTCTGTTTGTACAGTAACCATAAATGCTAGGAGCACAAAATTTGGCCTTTTAGCAAAGATAAACAGGGCATTCTAATGCAGCAATCCGCATTAAAAAAGGTTTGTCCGTTCAAAAGTTATGAAAGTCAGCATCGGTCGCCTTTTTTTTGGTTCACCCTGTATATATATAATCATCGCTTCTTATCCTTTTTTCGTTTTTTTCCGCGACCTTTCTCATCTTTATCTCCTCCAGATTTGTGAAAAGTTTGTACTCACAAATCTACAATAGTTGTACGACCTAACTTTCCAATTTTGATTTTCAATTTCCAAATTTGACTTTCCAATTTTGATTTTCTTGAGCAATGTACTAATTCATAAATTATACGTAAACAAAAAAACGAAAAAATATTTTGGTTTGTAGTGGTGTCAAAAAGGACTATGGTCTCATTCAGGCCCGTAGCCAGGAATTTTTTTCAGAGGATGCGGAAAAGTTTTTAAATTCAGAAGTTGATAAGTCGTATTAAGTACAATGATTTTTTTACACAATGAGTTTTTGAAAGCTAAAAAAGCGGGTATGGCCCGATACCGCGAAAGGCCCGATACCGCGAACAGGCCCGATACCGCGAAAGGCTCGATCCCGCGAAAGGGCAGGCCCGTTACCGCGAAAGGCTCGATAACGCGAAAATTTTACAGGCATATGCAAAACATTTTTCGTACAAAAAAAAAAGATTTAATTAAGATAAAAAATAAAACAATTAAAAATGATAAATTAAAGATTAAAGAATTAAAGAGCTTATTTATGCACTACTGCAATGAAACTCTTACAGGTGTGGGTGGTCTGGGAGTGCCTATCTCATACATACGGATTTTAAAAAGACGCATATTAAATGAGCTTTCAAAAGCTAAAAATAGGCATACACATCCAAAAAATGTTTTTTTGCTCAAAAATCACGAAAAAGTTGGTAATTTTGAATTTAATATTCTATCGAATTTCTGTCGTTCGGATCAAAAATATGGATTTTGGTGATGTCAATCTTTATCTAAGCAAACAACTTAGGAACTCTATGCTCCAGTACGAAAGTAGAGACAATCCTGGACGAATTTATACTTTTCGGAAAAAAAAATCGCACATTCTACGAAACGGCGACCGAAATGAATATTGGAATTGTGTTGATTGCGAAAAAATCAAAGAACAACGAAACGAAGAAGATATTAACGCGATTCCTTTGTTTTTGAGTCCTAATGAATTATCATAAAAGATACGCTACCATAGAATAATATAAAGTTTTCGCGGGAACGAGCTCCTCTACGTATAAGCATACTACAACGGTATAACATACTGAGCCTTTCGCGGCAACGAACCCCCCTACGTATAAACATACGACAACAGTATAACATATACAATTTTCGCGGGAACGAGCCTTTCGCGGGAACGGGCCTTTCGCGGGAACGGGCCTTTCGCGGGAACGACCCCCAATCAAAAAAGCATGTAATATATACTTGAAATTACCTATACCTATACATGAAATTTTTTTAAATTTGGATTCCTATAGGGGATGCGGCCGCATGGTCCGCATCCCCCCTGGCTACGGGCCTGGTCTCATTGCTTATTTATGCAAATACATATTCCATTCTCCATTATTAGTTTCTTGTCTTTCGAGTGAGGTTAACCTGATAGCCAAAATGTATAGTTAAATGAGACTATGTATTCAGGGACTGGTATGTCGTATGCATGTGAATTTTTATTTCAATTTCAATGAATCCAAATTGTACTTTTTCGACTCGTAACTTCCTGGCTTGTTCAAATTTTCTATAAAAACGTTTTTATTGTGAGCGATTATATTTCTTAATAATGAAACGCACAGGCGCTATTGAAACATATTTTAATGCAGCAAAAAAGAAACAACAAAAACCACAAGTTCGCCAAGTTTAAAAATTTTTCTTGGAGTTTTCTGTCCACTTTGTAACTCGAATGTCTGTAATGATAATCAAAATTTTTTGCCTAAAATTTGTGTAACTACCCTTTACTCCATCTGGTTAAGTTATTATTGACTGAGATAATGGGTATCAAAATTTTTTTTCCACCCCCCCTCCTAAAAAATCCCGCGTACGCGCTTGGTTCCAGCTATTCTATTTCATGTTTCAAGATTTTTTAAAAGATTTTATAGTTCTGTATAGTTACAATACGCGTTGCTGTTTGTACTGTTTTTCGTGTATTGCCACTGTTTATGCCTGTCCTGATTGGATTGGATTTCGAGGATTCATAATTAAGCTTGATCAATGCTTAATCAAAAAAAAAATATTGCGTTATAGGGCATTTTATAAGGATACGATAGGCTGAATTGATGAACGGTAGCGTTGCAAAAATTTCACAATTGCTTGCTCCTCCTACCAGGTATAAATCCGAGAAATAAAGTCACAAAGATAGGTCGACCTTATTCGGCGTTTATTCTGACTATACTTATGCCGCTTTTTGGAATCAGAGCTATACTTATTTCTTGACTCATTCCTACTTTATTCTGAGTTTATTCTTGAATAGCGCTATTCTTCCTTCTGGAATATGGACCCTAAAAGTCTAGATATCCACTTGATTTTCAGTTAAACACGATAGCTGTCTTTTCTGAAAGCACGTTAATTTTACTACCTACTGCGGATTATTCCACTCTGTAGCGTTGAGTAAGTGGCTGTAGTTACAAATTATTAGTGTATAAAATTGCGATATGCCTTATGACCAAGTAACGAAACCGTTAATTCACTGACATGTACACTTCGAATGTTACTGTATTCAAGGTATAAAATTCACAAACTACATTAAGACCACGAAATGTTGTCAGAGAGAATTGAAGGCTTATTCATGTGTAGTAGATTGCATCCCGAAATCTACGACCGTTCTAATACTGAATTAGTAATAACGGATATAATGAACATGTAATGTTTCACATTTAACTTTCAAATAAGAAAAAAACATGAATCAAAAAAATGGTCATACACTTCGTATAAACATTTTTCTGCTCCAGAGAAAAAAGTGACCAAAAAATATCTGCTCGTCATGATGCTCGATTCGTGGGGCGTCCCGTACATATCCACTTGCTCAAGATGTTTTGTGTTTGACATGCTTAACTTTTCGGTTCGTTTTGGTGTCCTACTTTCCCTATACTTCTTTCATGAGCTTTTTGCGCCCGCCTAAAATTTAAAACTGTCTCTCTCAACATCATATTTAAGATTTTTTGATTTTTTTCTGACACTACCAAAATTTTGTATAGGGTGATCTCGAAGCGTCGATGGGTCTCCCTTATTCGCCGCTATGTGATCGGCACACCGTGCACGTGGCCAACTCGCAAGTTGGTTTCATCGATTTTATAGTCGAACCCACGATGATCGTTTGCGGCGATATGCTGACCAAGATGGTCGAACCTCTGATCATTATGACACCTTCGCCCACTATCGACGAAACGCGCAATGGAAGTGCTTTGAACTCTGATTTTAAGTGAGTATTTGTTTGAATAGACTTACTCCGTTCGTTCAAAAATTTTCTTCTCACGCGACAGTTATTTACTCAAAAATTTTCATTTGTTTATTATCTCTTGGAAATTTCGAGATTCTAGAAGTTAGGCTTCAAATAAGAATTATTGTATTCAACTATTCAACTATTTGCTTCACTTTCTGCTTTTTTGTCATAAATTTTTTAAAGATTTTACTTTACTACTTCGGGCGCCGTTTTTTTTGTCTGCTGATTTTTACTTTCTTTGCTATTCTGTCTTAGTCCTGCCATTTATTGGAACATATTTTTATATTTTTCGATTAATTCTGTTAGTTTTAATCATCATGCACAGCATAGAAATTCTGCTAGGGATCAGCCAAAACAGAGGGCGAGATGAAAATTTTTGCTCTGTCTTGATGACAAAAAGAAAAGTCTTTTAACATCCAAGCGGCATATTCTTCGACCTCTATTAGTTAAGTAGTATCTGAAACTATTTGCTTGGTCATTACTTTTTAAAGTTTTAATGTTACTCCTATGGAATAAAGTATGAGAGTAGCCATCAATCGAGAAAACCGGAAAATAAACCGGGAATTTCGAAAAAACAGTATGAGGTTTTTATCATTTTTGGGGAAAAGGCGAAAAACAAATTGATACATATGTATGTCAGCAGACCTTATAGACAGGGCTTTTTAGCACGGGTCCCATTAACAATGAAAAATATTTCATCAGCACAGTTAGTTCGGTTGAAAAATGATACGCTGTACTTTTGTGCCAGAAGAGCATGAACTCAAGTGCTATCCTCGAAGAAGGTTTCTGCAAAAATAAACGAAATATCGTGGTTTTTTGCATAGAAAGAAAATTTCTGTACAAAGATTTTTTTAACGATCTTTGTATACATGTAGGAAGCGGCCTGTGCCAGAAAAACACTGACTAGAAATAAATTATGAGCAGTAATTTTTTTGAACACGTATCAACTTATTGAATATCCATATAATTATATACATTCCGCAGCGTGTTACAAGCCTATTTTCGATATGCTTCAATTACAAATTTTTGGCTCCCAAAATTTGGATTTAGCTCCTAAAAATTTAGGTCTATGAGTTATTTGGCTCATGATTTTCAAAGCAAAAAAGCCTGTATATGTACTTAAAAGTCGGGAAAAAGGATGATGTAACCGGTAAAACCGGGAATTTCATTTTGGGAAACTGCTGACCACCCTGAAGGATGCTTTGTTTAGAAAAATCGGTAAACCAACAGCATCATTTTCATTCTTATGACGTTTTTCTCTTCATTTTTTCTCATTTTCACTCATCTTCTTGGTCAATGATGGGGGTCGAGTCTGTTGGAAGTCAACAAGAATCTGCTGAGGGTCAGTCAAAATCTGTTCGGGATCCAGACTACCGCCCCCAAGCCCCACCCCCATGTGCATGTATGGTATTAATAAGTGTTTCGCTCAAAAACCAATACTTCATCTTGTAGATTTCTTATTGAAACGTTTCGAAGTTGATTCCGTAGAGCATATTTCTCTTCAGGCGATTACCTATCACAGAAGATGGAAAGTTAGCGATACCTCAACCTTGGTTACAAATCATTCAAGAAAACAAAAACAAATGGAAAGAACAGTCAGCTTTGGGTAAAAAACCGATTTTTGAAAATCTGTTAGCTTCCTTTCTCTTTTTGCATTTCTCTTTTATTTCGTGACTTCTGATCAGCAAATTACGTTGATCAAGCTGCAAGAATGATATATTTTACAATACGAAAAAACACGAAGCGTCACTCCTTAAGAAACTGAGAATCTGTACCCCTATGACTTTTTCAGAGGAAATTGAAAGGAAAAAGCGCGCGGCCGAAGAAGAAAAGCTTGCTTAGAAAAATATAGATATTCTTAATAATTTTGCAGAATTGATCTTATGTCTCTATATATAATTATTATTCTTTTGTGAGTCAATATAATTGAGCATCTTTGTAATTTAGTGTATAATATATTCATGATCTACTTACACTTTACATTATCCATGATGACGCCAGTAGTGCGTAAAACTGGATCAGTGTAGAGAGTGACTTCGCCTCATAAATCAGGTTAATAGCTTACTTTGAATTTTGTGGTCTTCGGTACAGATGTAAATTCTGTTTTTCATAGTATTTGAATATTGAAAAGTGTGAAAAAAACATTGTTTTCAGTAATCAAAAAAGTGCTCTCCAGTTCTTTACGAGGCGCTTTAGGCTCCGCCACCGACTGTTCAACTCCGCATTAGAGTAGCGCCGAGGCTGTGAGCACATGCCAATGCATCGAGTCTACGATCGACTGCACCCGCATTCAGTGAAAGATTCTTTCCAAAGTTGTTGAGAGTCAGTTGACTCACAAATGTCCGTGCCACGGCGTCCTTAGCATGAAAATACAAATTTGTTTCCCCTCCGTTTTCATTTTTAGAAAGATCAGAAAACTGACAGACTCGAATGCATGCAACAAAATGTTCCTGGAGTGCTGCGGGCTGTGTGATTCCGTGTACATTTACACCCATCGATGACCCAATGGCTGACTGAATCTCCTTAAAGTTCAGTGTCTGACCTCAGAAAGTTTTCAACTTTCCACACAAATCAATTTTAAAATATTGTTTAAAAATCTAGCTAGAATTGCTCTACAAAGCTCAGCAGTACATTATTCTACATTTTAGAAAGGGACTATATACGCGGCTATTCATTTTGAAATGATCGATGCAGCAATATCACGAAAATAAGTTCAATAATGAAAAAACTATACTCCATTCATTTTGAAAGGCTTATTACTGTCATCGATGGAAAAATTTTTTCGACAGTGAACGGTACAGGACAGTTAAAAATTTCAGTCAAGTCAAGTTGTAAGTATAAACCAGGTATTGACGCAATTATGTCCAAATTGATAATGAATGAACATGAAGTTTTTTCAGTTTTGGCTTTTTCCATTGACAAAGAAATTTAGCGTTTTTTACCGTGTAAAGTTTTCCACTAAGTGAAAATTGTGTATCAAGGTGAACCTAATTTTTTGGTTTTGCGGGTTCTATCATTCTAAATTAAATAAGCTATAGTAAGCTCGTATTACTGTAATCAAGGGAAAAAATTTCTTCATCGGGCGGCAAACAGAACTGCTGAAATTTTCTTTCAATAAGTTGATTAAGTGGTCAAAATTTCTTGAGTTTCTTAGACCGCATTTATACTTCACGGCACGTCCACAGCGGCCCTGATCAATCAGATTACGCTAGGAAAAACTGACGTTAGATATGATTGGCTGGACGTCAGGTGCATTGAAATTCGATTGGTCACGGCTGCCGTGACCGTAGCCCTGTCGCGAAGTATAAATGCGGCTTTAGGTATCGACGTAATTCCGTCCAAACTGAACATGGATGAGCATGAAGTTTTTCAATTTGGCCTTCCTTAAGCCGGGTATATACTTACCCGTACGCACGTGCGGAGCAGTTTTGCGACCTGCCAATGTGCGGCCAAAATGCATGTTGTCAAAATATACTTCAGCCAAAAAAGCGCATGCGGCCTCATTGCGGGCCGCATTTGAATATACTTAACCGTACGCGTACGGGTGTGCCGGAGGGCTGGAAAATCTAGTACAATCGTGCGCCATGAGTAAAAAACGATAGTTTACAAGTGCTAACGGCCGCGCCTGATAGAAACTATAGTCTGTTTTTTTTGAAATGCTATTTTTCCGCAGAGAGATGAAAAAGAGTACAACCGTGTCTTGGTATTTTTGCGCATGATGTTAGTTTTACTGTACAACGAGAGGCCTAAGCCTAAGCCTAAGCCTGAGCCTAAGCCTAAGCCTAAGCCTGAGCCTAAGCCTAAGCCTAAGCCTAAGCCTAAGCCTAAGCCTAAGCCTAAGCCTAAGCCGCCTAAGCCTAAGCCTAAGCCTAAGCCTAAGCCTAAGCCTAAGCCTAAGTCTAAGCCTAAGCCTAAGCCTAAGCCTAAGCCTAAGCCTAAGCCTAAGCCTAAGCCTAAGCCTAAGCCCAAGCCTAAGCCTAAGCCTAAGCTCGTCTGCAGCCATCGGTAGTGACGAGCGCCCCCTAAAGTAAAAAAATTATGAATGTGGCGGTTCCGCTTAGGCTTAGGCTTAGGCTTAGGCTTAGGCTATGGCTATACTAACAGCAATCATAATACCAGGTGCCAAAAATGCAACTTCTGCTTTCCAAAAACTCCATATTTTTGCCCATTTTACTTAATTTGCATATGAATTATGCAAATTAGTCTTGTATCTCCCTCCCTGTCCTTGAGCACCTGGTTTTTTTGGTTGCAGTTTGTTGCCGGTACCATAAAAACACCGAAAATCCACTTTGCAAGTGCTAGGACCACCGCCACCGTACTCTGCATTTTAGCCAAAACAAAATGTCTATTTGTTAAAAATTTTGTTAAAACTAACAAAATGTCTATCATTCCTCACTATTTTTCAGCTGGGGAGAGGCACAGTTTCGAATCAGTCAGCAACTACAATGCTATTGGTTCTATACATTTGAAGTGAAGTCAGCCATCAGTATCATTGCATATAATTTTCATTAAGAAAAATTTGTTGATCTGCTAGGTGAAGGACAAAATGCGTGAAGCTGCAGAAATACTGTTTCACAGACATGGAAAATTTTTTAATGAGAAAGAATGAGAATCCAATATTACAAAACTGGATCTTTTTA
Organism: Romanomermis culicivorax; assembly: GCA_963922205.1. NCBI lineage: Eukaryota > Metazoa > Nematoda > Enoplea > Mermithida > Mermithidae > Romanomermis > Romanomermis culicivorax. The sequence goes on from CAWUHX010000036.1 coordinate 1,232,517, forward strand.
AACTCTCACCCAAGTTTTCAAAAACCTAGTCAACCACTTTCTCTAGCTTGGCAACTATCCAAGCATGTATATTCTCCTTTTTCTGTCCGATCGGGGCATTTCCAATAAACTAGTCATAAAATCACTCGCAGATGAGATTCGGGCATACGCAGCCTCAATTCTCAAAAGTTAGATTGGAAAATATTATGGTCTAGCTAAATTTCTCAAACGATATACATTTCACTAGTCGATTTTTAAGAGGCACTTTCTGAAAAAATTAACCTCTCATATACAGTGCTGTGACCATTAAGAAATTCCCACTTGCAAATCACATATTTGGTGTAACTGGATGCGTAAGAAACGGAAATGATATTCGTTTTATCTGAAAGTCAATGCCCGCATAGCAACAATAAGACAAAAGTTCAATATTTTCGGATTTTTCGATTTTCGATATATAAACTTCTTTTTACTTTTGCGGCTTTAGATTTTTTAGAGATGTGTTCTGTAAATTTGCCCAATATTAAGCAAATAAATTGGCTACACTTCACTGTGGGATTTATCAATATAAATTGCGTATTAAAAATACAGCGGTGCCCGAAAAAGTAAATTTTGTGACCTAGCACTATCATTTTTTCACAGAAAGCACAATATCTGGTGTTAAAGCTCCCAATCATATCAAGATCGAAAGGTATGAGTTGAAGTTGTAAAAATGACAGTCATCGAGTGTATAATAGGATGTTTTTTCGTGATTTCATGGGCATTTTATTGACTTCGTGCTTATCATTATATTTGTTGTAACACATCTACAGGAATTAGAATTATCACAGACATGGCACCAATATCACTATATTTCGTAGTTCAGTCAGCCATTCTTGTACAGTAACTTACATCCTTTAAAAAGTTTAAAGCTTTGAGGAATTATTCGAGAGGAAAACTACAGAATCTAAATCAGTTAACGCCACTCACAATGTGACAACAGACATTTTTATCTTCCATTACTGATTAAAGATGCACGTTAGACGAAGAGGTAGCCCTGATGGCCACAGAATTGATAAATCGAATATACGATGAAGCGGGCCTAGAGATAGAAACCATTCGATATTATGAATTACAATTCCACGTCCTGCAGGCAAATCTACCTGAAAAATTATGTCATATTTTCGAAGCGCAATTAGCTGAATGGACTACAACAGGACTCCCTTGGAAAGCCTATGAAGCCGCCGTGTGGGCCTGCGCCTGCCTTTTTATGAAATTATCATGTTTGGGGAGAATTCCTCAGAATTTCGCGGGATTTCATTATCAGGCTCATGCCTATGTAACAATGAAATTACGACGCGAATTGAATGCGAGACAGGAAGGTTTAGGCAGTAATTTCCATGCTATGTATGCCTCATGCCAATCCAGGGCAGTGGGACTAGCATATACAATTGCCAAGGCCGTACTGGAAGATAAAAAAAGATCCGGAACTGAATTAGGCCAATATCCAAGTTTGGAAGAAAGAAACCGATAATACTGACCCCCCTATACGTTTTTGGGAGGTTATTGACCCAAAAAAGGCCCACGATATATTGGAAGTCGAAAAGAATTTGAAAAAGAAAGTTGCGTACTGAGTAAAGCATGCCTACAATAGGCCTGCGGCAAGTAGGGTACCTAGGCGATGGTTTAAAAGATATAGTGATAGAAAGGAAAAGTTGGAGACACCGGACAAAGATCGAAAAAGAAAGCACGAAAGTCAACAAAGGGATGAAAAATGCCGCGAAAAGTCGATGTCTAAAGAAAAAAGGCGAAAAGGAAATGATGAAGAGTCGGAGAGCCACCAACAGAAAGAACGCAAAAGGAAAGAAGAATCCCACAAAAGGAAATGCGAAGCATGACGATAGATTAGACGTGTCCTATTCCAGCTGAGCAACCTCACTGGATAGGGCTAGAACCAATGAAGTGGCCCAGCAGGGTGTGCCGATGTGCGATACGAAGGCGATGATGCAGGCGCAGCAGCAACAATTGCCTTATTTGCGGCCGAATTACCCAGGATTACCAATGGTAGGATTTGACTGTTTAAACTGCCCTCTTTTTTCAGGACAGTTATTGGCGAGCACAGCAGTACCTCCGCCATTGCAATTCCAGGTGCCGTAATTTCCCATGATGCAATTTCAACCGGGGCAGGGGCCCTATTGCCATCAATTTCTGATTCCGCCAGGTCTTCAAATGTTGCCTCGGACGATAATTCCGCCAATCGGTAATGTACAAGGCGAGGAGTGAATGGATATCCCCAGGCCATCAATGGTGATGCAGCCGCCCCAGAGACCACCGTCAACAGGCAATCCCGATTACATTTCACCATTGAAAAGAGATACCGAAATTGGCCAGCCAGGGCGGGACCATAGTGGCCAAAGATGCAAGTAAATTTCTATGTTAAAAGTGACCTCACTCTTCGTGAGGCCACCATAAAATTAGTATCTCGTTATGTAATTTTCTCGTCATTCCAAAAAATCACTTATTTTTTCTCGAATGTCAGTATGTTAAAATTTAAATTGGTTGTGCCACAAGTAGTATGCCTTAAAAATTGCCTCGTTTTTTAAATCTCATTAATTCATTTTGTTCTTTTCTTGTTTTATTACTATTTCAACCTGTGCGAAGCTATTTTTGTATCTTTTTTCCTTTTATGTGAGTCTGTACAAACCATCGTAAAAATTCCTGTATTTCCATAAATTTTTGGATTTTTTCTTTCTTTACCTTTCCAAAATTGGCCATCGAGTTACATCACGCATGCTTTAGGCAGCTTTGCGCTACCATTTCAAAACCCTTTCTTATCCTTTTTTCAAATCTACATATATTTTCATTCAAAACTTTTTCTTGTGGCACAGACCGTGTTATGGGTTTAAGTATACCTTTCAATAAGGTAGATTCACTTTAACAACATATACCATAAATATTTTGACTCAAAATCTAGACAGCCAAAGGCCCAGAGGATTTGATCTTCGGGCATCCTTTCTCCCTGGGGGCAGATAATACCAAAGGCGATGGACGATGGAGCCGAACGCCAAAATCGAGGATGGATTGTTGCGTCAGGGTAGCATCCGGCCCCATTGGCATCAGAATTTTATCAATACCGTTGGAAACGGACAGTTTTTATTTTTATTTGTAATATTGCATCAACGGCGCGTAGCGTCATTATGGAACAATTGGAGTCGCCCGTCGACGGCATGGATGGACTGGGGCCCTTGGGGGACCTCCTGACTTTTCCCTTTGCTGACAGGAAAAGTCTTGCCTTTGGGGGGGGAGGGATATCAGAGGGTCAATTCCTCTGACCTTTGGTCCTCTAATTACTACATTTTCATTCTCTAAAGTTTCTTTGTTGTTAAAGTGTTTCCATTTATCATTAAGTAAACAAACCAATAAAATGGTTTGTGGCACACATTTTTGGCCCTAAAACAAATAAATGGTTAGCGTGAAAGTTTTGCATACAGCATGCATGTTGATGTTAGGCACACCACTGTGCAATTATTCATTATTGAAATATTATTACGCGTTTCTCGTTTTTAGTCTGGTCGGACGTTTTTCTTACATACGCGGTGGCCAGGAAAGTAGCGTGGGTGTTATCACCAATTGCGGTTATTTGTATTTTCGTTTTGACATTGGGTTGCCATTACAGTTGAGGGCCAAACATGGGCTAAGGATTTACGATGACCCTTTTGATCAAGAAGTTTAGTGAGTTGTTATTGGAGACTGATAGATCAGTCTCAGCTTTCTTGGAGAAGTTTGAGTTTCAGTTTTCAGTCCTTTAGAAGGCGAAGCCACTTAGGCCGTGTGCCCAGATATCCTAGAACCTCTGAGGCTCTGTGCGCAGAGGTGAAGAAAGGGTCCCCGAGTCAGTGAGTAGTTAGGCGGCAGTGTTTTCGTGTTTAGATTTCTTACACTTGGATTCCAGTAACTCTCACATTTGTATTTGCTGCACTTCACATTTTTACTCGTAATAAATATTTTCGTACATTCAGTCCCAGCTAGGTACAGTAGGAGCATCATTAGTACCCGGTTAGCGTCAGGGGCTGTACCAGATTGGATCTCCCAAGAACCGCAGCTAGGTAGCTGAGGGCATACGAGCACCCAATACAACAATAGTAATGTTGATTTTTCTAGTTTTAGTTTGGATAATCTTAATAATGAAACCTAATTATGAGGATATTACTTCTGATGAAGACGACATACATATGGAAATTTAGAGGATATTGCCTCTGATGTAGACGAAGTGATTGTATTTGAGGATTTAGAGAATATTACCTCCGAAGAAGAAGAAGAAGAAGAAGAAAAAACATTCAATAATAATAATAATTATATTTCGGATGAAGAAGGAACTATTTTAGATTATGATGATGATGATGAAAATAATTCATACAAGAGTTATACACTGCACAGTTGAGATGAAGAAGAAATTTACAAACCAGCTCAATCTGGTGGTGGGGATATAACAAACTCATCTTTTGTTACAGATGATTTTTTTAAACTAGGTCAACCCAGTACCGTGAATATTAGGCATTTTAATACCGAAGGTCGCGAGTACTCTTTGAACTTTTGTAATACTGAACAAATGGATGATTTAAATGCTCGACTTGCACCAACATTTCAACGTATAGTTGAGCAAATTTTAGAGAATGTTGACGATAATGCGCTTATGGGATTTTCCCTTGACCATCCAGATTTCACAAAAGGTCGCGTTTTGATACCTTTTAGACTGAAACATGTTTTAATGGGAGATTTGATCATAAACACTCTTAATGCTGTTCTTCAATCAAATGAGCAAATTCAGATTGATAGTTGTCAAGCTACAATTTGTACTGATGTTGTAAGACCACCTGAGGGTCATGGTAAGCTAATTAAACTACTTATTTATTCACTTACTTACTTACTTACTTACTTACTCACTTGGTTGTCTTTTTAACATTTTTTAAAAACATATTTTTCATTTTTGCTAATTTCCTTTTTTAATTTAATGTATTCACAATGCCCATCAGTATTTAAAACATAATGATTTCCTCAAAGTCAAATGTTGCATTATTCAAATCAACAACACTGATGATTTATGCTTTGCTAGAGCTCTAGTTGTTGCTAGAGCTTACGTTCATAAAAAAGATAGGAATGCTGTATACAAATGAGAAAATATTCGAAAGTCTAGCAAGAGGAATGTACTTCAAACAGAGGTTGCTAAAGAATTTATGACCCAGGCAGGGTTAGCTAATCATCAAAAGTGTTGCCATTTTCATCAATGGGAAAAACTGCAATCTTTTCTATTACCCAATTATCAAATCAAAATTTTTAGCAAAGTATGGTCTGAGGATTTAATATTTAGAGGTTAGAGTTTTTTTTTTTCTGTTATTGTGTGCACATTTAGAGTTTTAAGGACCTGAAGCAATGCATGTTTTGAATATTTATCACGACGATGACCATTACTCAGTCATTACAAAGATGCCTAGTTTTTTTGACCAGGGCAATTTTTGTTCTAATTGCGATCTAGCCTACAATAATAAAGTGGAACATAGATTCAAAAACTTTTGCCCTTTGTGTTACAATACACCCCCATGTTATCAATTTGAAGCTCAAAAATGCAAGGATTCTCAGCAATATTTTAAAAACGACAAGTGTTTTGCTCGACACAAGTTTGTTTCTACTCAAAAACGATAATCAAAACGTCAAAAAACTGGGGTATCTATTGTTTGAACATTTCGAACTGGTTTGGTGAGAACATTCTGAACCCCATAATTGCGGTTATTTTGAATGCGAAACATCCAATAAGAGGGTATCTAGAAAAGGTATTAGATACAGTATAATTGTTATTTTTTTATTAAAAATTTTTAAATTTCAGAACATTTATGTTTTATGCAGCCTGTTGGTAGTGAGCAAATTGAAGAGGAAGATGTATTTGAAATAAATGACGAGGGTGTTAACAATGATAATACTTGCTTGGTTGATGATGAAACAGGAATTACCAATAAGTGTCCAATTAATAAAAAGTTTGTTTTTTATGATCTTGAGACTACGCAGGAAAAAATTCTACGACAAACAGAACTAGGGGATGTATTTGAACATGAGCCAAAGTTATGCCTTATCCATACTGTGTGTGATCAGTGTCGTCAAAGCAAAGGAGATTTGTGTTGGAATACGTGTGGTCAATGCGAGCATATATTCAAAGGCTCTACATGTCTAAATAATTTCTGCAAATACCTTTTGGAAAAGACATGAAAAACATTACAGAAATTTCAGATAATTCTCAAGGATTCGATGGACAATTTATAACACACATGTAACTGGGGGGGAGTGCTATGGGAAATCCCCCCCCCGAAATCGTCAACCATATGGCTAGCTATTGGGCAACTGCCCCCTAGGATTTTCCAATCCAATGGCTAGCCATATGGTAGCTGTAGGGACTCCCATACTTTTGGTCAAAAAAATACAAAAAAATGTCAATTTTTTATTAAAAATGTCAATTTTTGAACAAAAAAGGGTAAAAAACATAAATTTTCATGGCGCTTAGCGCTATGGATACATTTTTTTGTCTTTTCAGGGAAAAATTACTATTTTGTGAACTATTTTTCATACTTTTTTCGTGAAAAAATCACATTTTTTCCTTGAGAGACCCCTCCCCCAAAAATTTGGGAATTACTGACCCCAAGCCCCAAAAAAGTTGCCCAAACCCTCCCCCCAGACCTTGGGGCTCAGTTACATGTATGATTTATAATGCATTATTTGTAGAGTAATGGTCATCATAAACTAAATATCATTAATAAGGGTAAATTAGCAATTTGTTTTATAGTTTTTTTCATTTATTTATTTATTTATCGGGGCTTAGAATTGATGTGTATCAAAGTAGGATGGAAAAAAATTATTGATTGTTTGAACTTTCTTCCAATGCCTTTAGCAGCTCTGCCAAAAAAATTTGGGATAAGTGAAATATTTAAAGGATATTTCCCAAAGTTCTTTAATAAAAAGAAAAATTATGGATATATTGGGCTGTATCATTCACCTGACATGTAGGGTTACAGTGCTATGAAACCTGCAACTCGTGCCACATTTCTGGATTGATCTAATGGAAAGCTTGAAGCAGTAAGTTTGCACAAAAAGTAGAAAAGTTTTGCATTTAGAAGTGTGTCCTTGTTTAGGGATGTCAGTTTAACTTTGACAACAAATTACTTGATTACTGTCCTATCAATGTACAGGTTTCACCACAGTGTCGTATGAGATTTAGAGATATTTTTATGGAGGAAACAGATGTTGATCACTTTGAAAAATCAATAACTATCACCAGTGCTTGTAATCTTGTTTTCCTATGTTTATTCTTGCAACCAAACAGTATTGGAGTAATACCGTACAAAGGTCATCGTAAAGAAGAAAGACAGCCTGTTATTGTCTTAAAATGGTCAAAATGGCTATCGTATAAAAGTGAAAAACTGTATATTCAACATAAACTTAACTGTGGTGAAGTTCAAATTGAAAAATACAAGGTTGATGGTTTATCAGGTAATTTTGTCAAAAATTTTAAAATTTTAATATTTTCCAGTTTGTTTGTTTGTTAAAGGAACAACTGTTTATGAAGTTTATGGTTTTTATTGGCATGGTTACCCCAAATGTATTAAAAATGGACATCAGTTAACAGCTGATAATGATACAAAGGCAAACTATGCATATGAGCACACATTTAACCGTGCTATGGAACTTCAATGAATCGGTTATAACATAGTTGAAATGTGGGAATGCGATCTGTTACAACAACTTTATTCAAATCCCGAAATGAAAACATTTTTTGCTACAGTTGAAATACCTAAACCTATAAACCCTGGAGAAGGTAAAATTTTAAAAATATTTTTCTTCATTTTGTCAAAAGTTTTGTTATTGTTTTTTAGCTTTCTTTGGTGGTCCCACTAATGCCCTAAAACTGTATCACAAAATTAAGTACAATGAAGATAGAACACCTGCAGAAAAGATCAATTATGTAGATGTATGCAGTTTATACCAGTTTGTCAACAAATATGGGAAATACCCCGCAGGTCATCTAAAAATCCTTACAGAAGGTTTTGAAGAGTTCAGCTCAACTTCTCAACCTTATGAAGGATTGATCAAATGCATGGTTTTACCGCCTTGCAATCTCTTACACCCTGTTCTACCATATCAGCATGGTGGTAAACTGTTGTTCCCTTTATGCAAAACTTGTATGCATACTTGGCAAAAGACCACCTTTGATCACAATGACCAAGATCGAGCATTAGAAGGTACATGGATTATGATAGAATTATACAGGGCCTTAGAGAAAGGATATAAGGTTTATTGTTACTGTAATAATTTGCTTTTTGTATACATATATTTTTATTTTTTGTTTTAGATCCTCAAGATTTTTGAAGGTTGGCATTATGATAACATTGAGCAATATCATCCAACCAAAAATCCTGCTGGTGGTTTATTCACACAATATATCAACACTTTTATGAAAATGAAACTAGTAAGTTTTATAATTTTTAAAATGTAAGCAATTTTTATCAGGGGTTTTTATAGGAGAGTGAAGTTACTCTGCTAGAGCTCAGACAGATGAGCAAAAACATGAATACCAAATGGAAGTCTACAATCAAGAAAACATTTCATTAGACCCTTCAAAAATTTTGAAAATCCTGGAGAGAGAGCTTTAGCAAAATTAATGTTAGATTTGTTTTGGAGAGGTAACTTTGCATAGTTTTTGTATTAATTTATTCAGTTATTATTTTATGTTTTTTAGTTTTGTCAGCAAAAAAATATGGATAAGACAATTATCCACAATGGGCCTAAAGAATATTTTGAAGTCGTGATGAATGTTGTCAACATTATTAAAAATCTAAGACAAATCAATGAGCAAATGGTGTCAATGACTTATTGTCAGCATGATGATTTTGCGGAGGTTATGGGGAATACTAACTATATTATAGCAGCTTATAGAATAGCTCAGGCTCAACTAAAGTTATATTCTTACATTGAATGATTAAAAAATAGAGTATTGTATTTTGATACGGATAGTATTATTTACTTGTCAACAGTTGACAAACAACAATATCAAGTACCAACAGGCTGGTGCTTGGGTAGAATGACGGATGAATTACGTGAATACGATCTTGGATCCTACATCACCAAATTTATCAGTAGAGGCCCTAAAAATTACACTTACAGATTGTACAGTCCATCTATGGACCAATATCATCACATGATCAAGGTTTGTGGTATCACTTTGTCATCAGTTGCTATGAAAAAGTTAAATTTTATTCACTTTGCGGAATGGTTTTTGCTTTTATAAAAAACAATCGACAAGAAGAAGTAAATGTACACAGTCTTTGTATTAAGTGCCAGCAAGATGGTAAAGTTGTTACCCATAAAACTTTGAAAAAATTTTGTGTAGCATATGATAAACATATTTTGAAATGAAATTTTTCTACATTTCCTTATGGTTGGACTAAATGATTTTATTTGAAATAAAACAAAAATGATACATTGATTCAAAAGTTTTTTCTTTTGTTGATATGTCATTTTTCTATAAAAGACCTGTTTGTTCATTTTTGGCGACCTTATATGCATGCACCAGTAGAAATAATGTTTCATCGCATATAGACTTTTTCGAGATTTTACTCATCAAACAGACTATTACTGACCAATCTGACATTTACTGACTGGAACGATCATTCAGGAATGGGATCTCAGAACATATTTACACCTGCAGGTGGCGCCCTTTTGTCAAAGGGGGTCCGGGGGTGAAAATTTTTTAAAGAGTTCCTCTGCCCATGGACGAAGTCTTTTATGCATGCTTTGCTTTTTTGGTTCTTTTCCATTTTTTGTTCACTTTGGTTTTCCTTTTTCCATTTTTCGTTGCGCATGAATTTCCCTTTTCCACATGACTATTACCCTAATTCCATTATTAACATAATCCAAAAATTACTGTAATTCCAGTATTAGGGTAACTCCAGAACCTGCATGCTTAACCATACTACCTATAAATTTTCCAAAAATGACAAATTATAGGTAGTACACAAAAGATACAGATATGCTTAGCCATACTACCTATACCGTCCAGCCTCACTACTGTCAGCCATAATTGAACTTACCTCTCCTGTTGACATTGAATAGTAGACAAGATGACCTAAAAGGTCTATGTAAACAATTTTGAGGATGATACTGATTTGTGTCACTATTCTATTCAGAAGCATTTTATAAAAAACAGACTACATGGATCTATTGGAAAGCCAATGTCAATGAGAGAAACAGAAAGTGATGAAAGAATATGAATATGATGAAAAGAAATCAAAATAAGGGACAACAAAAAATTAATTTTTGCTTTCGCATTACTAACATTAAGAGTGAATGGTTTAGGTTGCACATCAAGATGACTGAAATAAAAAAAAGTCTACGAGACAAAGGGGGTGACATTATCATGCATTAAACTCAGCAGGCCACTGATTTCCAGTTACATACTATTGTGTAAAGCATGCCATGTACTTTTGTTTGGCATAACTGGAAAACATGGCTGCTTCAATGTAATGCATTCATCAAATGTCAGTGCCTTGATCTGATGGACTGTGCAGGTGGGGTGGGTGATATTCTCATGTGAAGTCCACCATTGTTTTTGCATAAACTATCTTGCATTGGGAAATTTTTGGTGCCTCCAATTACTTAGAGCACTGCTGTAATCCTACCCATTTTAGACTGATAAATCCCAGAGTAATTTGTAGATTATTTACTTCCTTAATATGGAGTAAATTTATAGAACAAGACCTCTGATGCATCTGCCACATGCCACTCATTTTCTCCAACATCATGTGATTATCATCATGTTGATATTTTATTTTTCTGTCACTTTTTGTTTCTACAATAATTTACTTTATGTTCATTTCATTTCTGTTTTTGCACATGCACATGCATCTTTACATTCTGTTTTATTGTATTTTTGTTTATTTTGTTTCTTTTTATGCACATGGGCTACAGTACCCCCTTTAGATAAAACTTCAGCTAAAACGGGCTTCATGGGCACATGGCTATTTTAGGTGCATTCCATGCACCTCTTATCACCTAAATTAGCGTCATTTTTGTTATGCAAAAATGACTAGCAAAGAAGTTTAGCTAGAGACGTTTGTATGCTTAGCAAAGGCACTGCCAGTCCGCCTCAGTGCTAAACGCATGGGAACAAAAAATGTCTATGTACTCATAGGCATCTTCTGCATCGCGCCTAGCTGCAGAAGTTAGCTTGGGCGTCCAAAACTCCACCCAGGCTGGTGCTGTAGCATACAAAGTCCTTAAAAGGACATGTTTCTTTAGTTTTTTGCTCATTCCTGGGTTTGCCCTTGCATCTGGTTTATTTTATAGCTCGTGTGTCTGCCGCCCTATATTTTAATAAATTTGAATATTCTTATTCTTCACTGTGTTCTCCATCCGAATTTGCATAAAAGCCACTGGTTGGCTACCATGTGCCAGGTCACCACCCATATACATGCTGAATAAAGGGAGTCACTCCGACCTCCAGCATTTACCAATCGAAGAATCGAGTGGACCACCCCTCCTGTTCATTGACTGAAATTGAAAAGCAGGGACCAGTCGCCCTTCGTGGAATCATTTTTGAGAAGCAGGACTACACTACCGGGCAAAACTAACCCTCAAAAATTCACATCCGGGATGCATCCAGGTCACATCTGGAACGCGTCTTTTTCAGCAGCACAAAGAAAACTTTCATCTTTCTTAGTGATTGACATTCATGCAATAACTGTCAATCATAGTTTTTTCGTAATGTGTAGTGGATATGCATTTTGTTTTGACCTACAGTACATCTACACCTACAGTTGGCCTTTCGTTTATATCTGGTAAATAATGTGTGCTTTCTATAGAGAGGTAAGAAGGAAGCATCAGCAAAATTCTTTGGCTTTGTGTGACACAAGCACATGGCCTGTCCATTTTATTGTCGGTATAGTGTGATTTTTGCATCCTGGGTGTGTCCCAGATGCAACTGGCATAGACAGTTTCACCTGGTAGTGTAGGTGAGTCTTCTCAGGGAATTATTGTTGTTGTGGGATATATTTTGAGGAACCCTTCTTGAGTCGGTTTTCCCCTGAGTTTCCCCAGATAAGTAGGGCTCACAAGGTTTGGGTTGAAAAAAGACATCTGGTTCATAATTCCGTCCCAGAGTTTTTGTCATTTCATTGATGACCGCATCCTTGTTCACACTGAGCACGACCCGAGGATTGTCACCCCTAACCTGGTGGCATTGTCCATTACACTAGAGCAGCACCACAGGACAGCACCAGAGTACCCTATAGGTCTTTCTATAGTCAGTACTAGCCGGGTTAGGTTCCCAAATCAAGGGAAAAACCCTCCTGTTGGGAGTAACAGCAGTAGTAGGGCCGGACCATATATGGGGTGTAGTTAAGCTTATCCCTATCTTTTATGTACCCCCTATAATTTGTCATTTTTGACTGAAGTATAGGGGGTATGGTAAACATATATGGTCCATTTTTTGGCAGATTTATAGGGGGTATGGTAAACATATACAGTTGATTTTTTCTCGATTTATAGGGGGTATGGTTGAGCATACAGGTTCTGGAGTTACCGTAATAGTAGAATTATGGTAATTTTTGGATTATGGTAATAGTAGAGTTATGGTAATAGGTGTTACTGTAGGTAAGAGAGCATGTATAAAAAGGGCTTCCTCCATGAGAAGAGGAAGCCTTTCAAAAATTTGCACCCCCGGACCCCCTTTGACAAAAGGTCACCACCTGCAGTCGTAAATATGTTCAGAAATCCCATTCCTGAATGATTGTTCAAGTCAATAAATGTCAGAACAGTCAAATTGATTAGTAATGGTCTGTTTTATAAGTAAAATCTAGAAAGAGTCTATATGTGATGAAACATTTTTCTTACAGGTGCATGCCTATAAAGTTTGATTGTCTGCCAAAAATGACCGAGAAGGTCTTTTATAGAAAAATGACCAGAACAAGCTGGGCATAAAAAGCATGTAGACCAATAAGGTCTTTTATAGAAAAATGACTGGAGCGAGCTGGTCCTAAAAAGCATGTAGAAAATTTGGAGAGTTCAAAAATCTTTACGTATCTAAAGAAAAATTTTTAAATCGATGCAACATTTTCCATTTATTGTAAAAAGTATTTAGTCCAACCATAAGGAAATGTACAAAAATTAGGTTTCAAAATACATTTATCATATACTACACAAAATTTTTTCAAAGTTTTACAGGTAACAACATTACAATTTTGTTGATGCTCAATACAAAGACTATGTACATTTACTTCTTCTTGTTCATTGTTTTTTACAAGAGCAAAAACCATTCGGAGAAGCGAATAAAAATTAACTTATTTCATAGCATCTGATGACAAAGTAATACCACGAACCTTGATCAGGTGATGGTATTGGTCGGTAGATGGACTGTACAGTCTGTAAGCATAATTTTTAGGACCTCCACTGATGAATTCGGTTATCTAAGATCCAGGGCCATATTCATGTAATTTTTCAGTCATTTCACCAAGGCACGAACTAGTGGGTACCTGATATTGTTGTTTGTCAACTGTTGACAAGTAAATAATGCTGTCTGTGTCAAAATACACTACTTGACTTTTTAATTGTTCAATGTAAGAATATAACTTCAGTGGAGCTTGAGCTGTCGTATAAGCAGCTATAACTCATTAGTATTCCCCATAACCTTGGCAAAATAGTTTTGTTGACAATAGGTCAGTGACACCAATTTTTCATTGATTAGTCTAACATTCTTAATAATGTTGACAACATTCATTGCGAGTTCAAAATACTCTTTCGGTGCATTGTGGATAACAGTCTTACCCATATTGTTTGGTGGACCAAACTAAAAAACATAGAATAATTAAATAAATCCAAAAACTAGGCAAAGTTACCTATCCCCAAAATGAGTTTAACATTAGCTTTGCTGAAGCTCTCTTTCAAGGATTTTTAGAAATTTTTGAAGGGTCCAATGAAATATTCTCTCGAGTGTAGACCTCCATTTCATATTTGCATTTTTGCTCAACTGTCATAGCTCCAGCAGGGTAACCCTCACTCTCCTATAAAAATTACTATCAAATTCTATCACATTTGTACAACACAAAACTTACTAGTTTCATTTTCATAAAAGTGTTGATGTGTTGAGCGAATAAACCACCATCATGATTTTTGGTTGGATAATATTGTTCAATGTTATCATAATTCCAAACTTCAAAAATCTAGTGGATCTAAAACAAAAAATAAAAATATATGTATACAAAAATCAAATTATTACAGTATTAATAAACCTTATATCCCTTTTCTAACCCTTTGTATAATTCTATCATAACCCGTGTACCATCTAATGCTCGATCTTGATCATTGTCATCATCATCACAAGTGGTCTTTTGCGAATCATGCATACAAGTTTTGCATGAAGGAAACAGTAATTTACCACCATGTTGATATGGTAGAAGAGGATGTAAGAGTCTATGAGGTGGTAAAACGGTCAATTTGATCAATCCGTCATAAGGTTGGGAAGTTGAGCTGACCTCTTGAAAACCTTCGGTAAAGATTTTTCAATGACCTGTAGGGTATTTCCCATATTTGTTGACAAATGGGTATAAACTGCACACATATACATAATTGATCTTTTCTGCAGGTGTTTAATCTTCATTGTACTCAATTTTGTGATACAGTTTTACTGCACTGGTGGGACCACCAAAGAAAGCTAAAAACAAGAAAACTTTTGACAAAATGGAAAATATAATTTCAAGATTTTATCTTCATGCCGATTTATAGGTTCCAGGATTTGAATGAAGTTGTTGTGAGACATCACATTCCCACATTTCAACCACCTTATAACCGATTGATTGAAGTTCCATAGCCTGGTTAAAGGTGCGTTCATATGCATCAGCTGCTTTCGTATCATTATCCGCTGTTAACTGGTGTCTATTTTTCATACATTTTGAGCAACTATGCCAATAACAACCATAAAATTCATAAACGGTTGTTCCTTTAATGAACAAACAGATAGATATTAAAATTTCAATTTTTCAAAATTTTAGACAAAATTACTTGATAAACCATCAACCTTGTATTTTCCGATTTGAACTTCACCACCGCTAAGTTTATGTCAAATATACAGTTTTTCATTTTTATAGGATAACCAATTAAACCATTTTATGGCTATAACATACTGTCTTTCTTCTTTACCATAACCTTTGTATGGTATTACTCCAATACTGTTTGGTTTCAAAAATAAACCTTGAAAACCAAGTTGCAGGCACTAGCAATGGTTATCAATTTTTCAATAGGATCAACACCTGTTTCTTCCATAAAAATATATCCAAATTTCATTCAACATTGTGGTAAAACTTGCACATTGCTACGACAGTAATCAAGTAACTCATTATCAAAATTAAAGGACACATCTCTAAATGCAAAACTTTATATTTTTTGCAAACTTACTGTTCAAGCTTTCCATTATACCAATCCAGAAATGTGGCATGAGCTGCAGGCTTCATAGCATTGTAACCGTACATGTCCAGCTAAGGATACGGTCCAATATATCCATAATTTTCCTTTTTATTAAAGAAATGCGGGAAATATCCTTTACATATTTCACTTATTCCAAATGTTTTTGGTAGAGCCGCCAAAGGCATTGGAAGAAAGTTCAGAGAATCAATAATTTTTAATGATCCTACTTTCATACACATCAACTCTAAACTTGAAAAATAAATAAAGAAATGGATGAAACAAAAAACTATAAAAAAATTCACTAATTCACCCTTATTGATAATATGTAGTTTATGATGACCATTACACTACAAAAACTGAATCATAAATTGTCCATCAAATCCTCGAGAATTATGTGCTATTGCTGTGATATTTTTCTTGCCTTTACCAAAAAGGTATTCACAGAAATCATTTAGACATGTAGAGCCTTTGAATACATGCTCACATTGACTACATGTATTGCAACAAAAATTTCCTTTGCTTTGACAACACTGATCACACACAGTATCTATAAGGCATAACTTTGGCTCATGTTCAAATACATCCCCTAGTTCTGTTTGTTGTAGAATTTTTTCCTGCGTAGTCTCAAGATCATAAAAAACAAACTTTTTATTAATTGGACACTTATTGGTAATTCCTGTTTCATCATCAACCAAGCAAGTATTATCATTGTTAACACCCTCGTCATTTATTTCAAATACATCTTCCTCTTTAATTTGCTCACTACTAACAGGCTGCATAAAACATAAATGTTCTGAAATTTAAAAATTTTTAATAAAAAAATAATAATTATACTGTATCTAATACGTTTTCTAGATACCCTCTTATTGGATGTTTTGCATTCAAAATAACCACAATTATGGGGTTCAGAATGTTCTCACCAAACCAGTTCAGAATGTTCCAACAATAGATACCCCAGTTTTTTGATGTTTTGATTGTCCTTTTTGAGTAGAAACAAACTTGTGTCGAGCAAAACACTTGTCCTTTTTAAAATATTGCTGAGAATCCTTGCATTTTTGAGCTTCAAATTGATAACATGGGAGTGTATTGTAACACAAAGGGCAAAAGTTTTTGCATCTATGTTCCACTTCATTATTGTAAGCTAGATCGCAATAAGAAAAAAAATTGCCCTGGTCAAAAAAACCAGGCATCTTTGTAATGACTGAGTAATGGTCATCGTGGTAGTAAATATTAAAAACATGCATTGCTCCAGGTCCTTAAAACTCTAAATGTGCACACAATAACAGAAAAAATAAAAAACTCTAATCTCTAAATATTAAATCCTTAAACCATACTTTGCTAAAAATTTTGATTTGATAATTGGGTAATAGAAAAGATTGCAGTTTTTCCCATTGATGAAAATGGCAACACTTTTGATGATTAGCTAACCCTGCCTGGGTCATAAATTCTTTAGCAACCTTTGTTTGAAGTACATTCCTTTTGCTAGACTTTCGAATATTTTCCCATTTGTATACAGCATTCCTATCTTTTTTATGACCGTAAGCTCTAGCAACAACTAGAGCTCTAGCAAAGCATAAATCATCAGTGTTGTTGATTTGAATAATGCAACATTTGACTTACTATTGACTAGCATTTTGTTTTTTTCGTTTTTGGCAACTTACTGACAATGCATCTTTAATCAGTAATGGAAGATAAAAATGTCTGTTGTCACATTGTGAGTGGTGTTAACTGATGTAGATTTATATTGATAATGTTGACCCCCAAATAAAAGAGGCATATGGTCGCGGATTTGAGCTCATTCTACTGCAAAATGGTATATTAGGTCCCAATGTCAACATTATCCAAAAGACATTTTCCCATATAGGTCAATGTGGTATCAATGTTGGTTATAAGATGATGATTGAGAGTGGCTGGGTTACAGTATGATTTACCAACCTGTTTAATGAAACAAAATGGAGTTTATCTAAAGAGGAGAATTTTTTCTTTCTTTCTTTCTTTAACAATTTCGAAGATTGAATAGTTTTTTCTTTCAAAGTATATACTGTTTTTTCTTTATCAATTTTGATGCTGGGCTGGGAGGACACATGAAAAAGCACCAGTTATTTCGAACGAGTACAATGCTCTAGCAGTAAAACACCAAACAATGATGAAACGCAAAACAACCGATAATATTGACGCCGATGTTTCAGCAACAAAAATGGCTGGAAAAAGTGATGATGGTATGAAAATTGTTGGAGAAGAAAGCTATGATGCTATGAAAATCATTGAAAAAGACATTGATGCTATGAAAATCGCTGGAGAAGCAGGCAATGTTACTGAAGATCAAAAGGCAGTTAGCTCTAAAATGAGGTTTGTTGATGAGCTCTTCATAGACTACTTAAATTTTCTAGACTATGATTCAACTTGGGATATGAGTTTGCTGGATGTCAAAACCAATTGTATTTGTGAATTACGTGTCCGGGGTTTAGATATTCCATGGTTTTTTGATGAGCAAGTAGTAAAAGGTGAAAAATTATTTATAATTATATAAGCTGAGCTAGCTATACAAAACATCTTTTTGGGGTGTATTTTTCATTTTTATTGCGCAAAAGAGGTAGGAATTATTGAGGATCATCATTGTCCAGGTTGTCATTCCATATATAATAATGCAATTACACCAGCAGTCGATCCTTTATATAAAAAATTGGGGTTATCATTGACTGTTTTGAGTATATTATAGGCGAGGTTCAAGGTTATTATCGTCTTTGCACCTTTAAACAGATGATTGACATATTTCGATGTATTCTACTTAGAAGTACAGTTCATAAGATTGTTAAGGATACTGTAACTTGTTTTATTGACAAAGCTTATCATTATGGTTTTGATGATGATGATGTTGTTGTCAAAATACTACACGAGTTCATTCTGTAAATTGTAAAAGTTTTGCTTACACTCATTATAGTATTGTATGTCTAATTAATTAATTAATTAATTAATTAATTAATTAATTAATGTTTGCTTACTTACTTACTTACATACTTGCTTGATATGTAATTTCATGCATCCTTTGCACATATATTTTTTGCATACAGTAATACTATTCTATTTTATATATCGACTTAGATCTAATATATTTCCCTACAATGATCATATGCTTTTATATACACGTAAATGATTTGTCATTTTTACAGAAAAACCTTTATACAAGTTAGTCGGATCCTATTATTTTAGTGATATCTTATACAGTAAATACATTTTTTTTAATAGTCTCACCATGATTTTTTTATAGCTGTTTTTATTCTATGGGTACAATATCCTTTTCAATTTTATGAAAATGGAGAAACTGTAAATGTTATGGATTTTACGATACCAAATACAAAAAAACGTTACTGGTTGGAAATTATTATGGGAAAATTATAAGTTACATATAACACCCTTACTACATTATGTAGAAAAAATTTTACGTTGTCCTCAGAATGATGGGCAATTTATGCAATTAGGAGTGTGTTTCAAAATATATATTTTCAATCCTGCGGTATTTTCTTGTTGTAGTCATACCAGTAAATTTCAAAGCTTGTACATCAATGGAACTAGATTATGATATAGTGATACTGTAGATTTATTACATAGTCAGAAAAAATATTTTACCTTTCATCAGTTTAGTCTAAATTTTTGAAGAGGTTGGTCGTTTTTTTATAATTCGTTTGTTTTGTGACAATTACAATGTCCACTGCATTTGAAGTTTTTGTCAGAATGGTGCAAAATAAAGTAAAAGGTAAAAATTTTATATCTATTTCACCTATCTACTTATTAAATTATATTATTTTTATTTGAGGTAAAATACTAACCAACAAACAGAAAGATGAGATGGCTGATTTCTTTTGGATGCTTTCCTCACCCCATGCCAAGATTTTTCACAAAAACATAGCTAAGGCATGCAATCATTTACATCATGAAGTTGGTTTACCAATGGGGCATAAAAAAGTTACACAATTTTGGTGTTTCGCTAAATTATTACTAATGGAATTGGATATGATCAAACTTCGCTCAATTTTTGTAGTAGATCTTTTTTTAAAACTAGATACAACTCATAAACTGTTTTTTATGAATATGAATAGTTTGTGTGCTTTTTCTAGAGGCGAAGAGTTGAATATTATTATACAAAATGAAGCTTCATTACTATCTTAATGTAATACTTTAACTTTTTCAATGTTCATTCAACGTTTGGTCATTATTGTAATATTTTCCTGTACTGTATGGTCTGTTTTGTGTGGCTTCTAGATTAAAGAAATATATTCACATGCTTAATGTATTGAAAAGTTCAAATTGTGTTCAAAGACATGTTTTTCTTGAACATTCTTCCCCCAATTTGATCTGTTGTATTTGCCAAATTTGTTTGAACATAATATCCCTATCAATTCAGAGTTAAAAAAGAAATTGGTGAAACTTCAATTATTGCTTAGAACTTTATCTACAAGACACAAAAAAAACAAGAAAAAAGACTTACGTAATAAATATGCAAGAATTGTTCAAAGTAGTGGAGCATTTTTACCTCTAGTATTACCAGCTTTATTATCTACACTAGCAACTTTTGTTACAGAGAAATTATGATAGAATAAAATTCACTAGTATATTTGCTCTTATTCCTTATGAGGTTCTGAATAAGTTGAATAACTCTCAGGCTTCTTTGGCTTCTTCTTCGATGAGTGCAAATGAAAAGACAGATATAGCTAAACAAGTTGACATGTATCACAACAAATTAAAGTGCACTTTGAAAGATAATACATTAACACCTGAAGAACCATACAAAATGTACTCGCAACTATTTTCACAATATTTAATTTTTGAACATGAAAAGGCTCAACCCTCTACAATGATTTTAAAACAAAAAATTATTGATGATAATGAAGATGAAAATGATAGTGATAATTTGAAACAAAAAGAAAAACATTGGTTGAATGATGGAAAGTTACTTAGTGGTATTCCTAAACAGTTTAAATGCTCAGCATCATTATTATTGGAACATGTGCGAGGTAACCCTAGTATAAATGTTAATAAGCAAGCCGAAGTATTAATTGATGGAAAGTTAACTGAAGAATCACATATTATTGATTTATTACATGATTTGTCGCATAAACACTCAAAGATTATGCAACCAGTTGGAGTAGACGAATTTGCCAATGCTTTAAAAAAACATAATGTACCCTTAGAGGCGATAGGAAAATCCTTACCTTATGTTATTCAGTGTACCTCGGAAACTCTCCTACCATAGACCTCTGGAAGAATCAGATGATCAGGCAGTTAGTAGTGTCAAGCGATTGAATAACCACTCCTGAAAGGTATTGATTTATTTTCAAGTGGTGCAGAAGAAGATATCAAAGACGATCCATTCTTTAATAAAGGAAACTCAACAGAAATGAAGATATGGCAAAAAGTTAGAGCACTTAGACGCTAAACTCTCTTGTACTAGATCGATGAACACCTTACTTTCGAAATTATACAAAAATTTACTTAGAAATCCTACAGGTTTTTCTAGTATTTAAAAATTATATTTTGAAGCTAGAAAACACTATAAAGCAATTACATGTAAAAATGTTGAAGATTGGCTCTCAAAACAAGATAGATATACATTACATAAGCAAGTCAACAAAAAGTTTTCACTTAACCATATTTATGTTACAGCTATGGATCACAGATATGCCTCCTTTAGCAGATTTTAATGATGGATATAAATTTATGTTTACATGTATAGATGTATTAAGTAAATACCCAAGGGTTGAACCATTAAAATCAAAACATGCAAAGAATGCATGTGAGGCTTTTCAAAATATTTTGAAAAGAGGTCGAATCCCTTGGAGAGTGAGCAGCATAAAAGGAAAAGAATTTGTCAACAAAGATTTCCAAAAATTATTGAAAGCTAATGATATACATTTTTTTACTTCTCAAAATGAAGACATTAAATGTTCAATAGTGGAACAGTTTAATAGAACTTTGAAAACTAAATTATTTAAATATTTTACAGAGTTCACCACTTATAAATGGATTGATATTTTACCCTCAGTTGTTTCGAACTATAATCACTCTATTCATAGATCAATTAATGAAAAACCTATTAATGTGAATTATTCTAACGAAAAAATTATGTGGGAGAGACTCTACCCTGGAAGCTTATATGCTAGAAAATCTATGATTGATATAGGAAATTACTTGCGAATTAGTAAACATAGAGGCCTGTTTGACAAAAGTTATTTACCTCAATGGGGTGAAGAAGTTTTCAGAGTAAAACATATTGTGAAGACTAGAAACCATATAGTTTATAGAATTCAAGATTTGGAAGGTGAAGATATAGAAGGATGTTTTTATGAAAGGTTTTGAAAACTAAACGTTTACCAGATGGTCAGAATAGAGTACCTACTTGTGAAGTGGTGGGGTTATCCTGAAAAATTCAACAGCTGGATTTCAGAAAATGATATACAAAACGACGATGATGAGGATTAGGATGAACAACTTTGAACTGGCATATTATGTTCAACAAGATGCACTTTTATCAAGAATTTTTTTAGGAGTTTTTGCTTGCGATACTCTACCGAAGATAGTTAAAAGACCTGCGGCTTTAATTGCAAATACCGATTCATCTTTTCAAAAAGGAAGTCATTGGATAGCTATGTATTTTGATAATGCTAACTCTGTATATTATTTTGATTCTTATGGTTTACCACCAATTATTCCTGCTTTTATAAACTATATTAACAAAAATGCTTTAATAAGATATACAAATAAGAAACATTTACAAAATTTTAATAGTAGGGTTTGTGGTATATATACTTTACATTTTTTGTATTATAAAGTGCGACATGTTCCTATGTATAAAATGTTTAAAAGTTTCAGCAACACAAATTTTGTTTATAATGATAAATTGGTTTGTAAGTTTTTTCATTGTAAATTTTCTGTAAAAGGTCACTTGCGAAATAAATTATGTACACGTTTGTAAAAAGTCAACTCCTTCTTTATGTATTTATATATAATTTTTACTTCACTTTAATAGCTCCGCCTCCTTTATATTTTTTGTATAATTTTATTGGTTACTTTAGTAGCTCCGCCTTCTTATAAATTTATGATTGAGTGTTTAGTTGTTAAATAAAAAATTTTTTATTTTGAAATGGATAGTAGTAATAGTATGCATTCGGAAACACCTAGCGTTAGTGCTTGGCAGTTTTTTGGAAAATGTCTACCTCGAAATAAAGTGGTGTTCTTCAGTCAAGTCATACTAATATACATTGTAGTCATTACAGCTATAATAAATTTATCTCTCTACAATAATAATACACAATTGTGGGTTGGCCTTTTGTGCCCTTGTATATGATATTTATTACCTAGCCCCTTACCAGGACTATTACCATCACCTAATTCATTGAAGAACATACCTACAACAACTAACATTATAATCAATGACAACCTT
Source organism: Romanomermis culicivorax (assembly GCA_963922205.1). Taxonomy (NCBI): domain Eukaryota; kingdom Metazoa; phylum Nematoda; class Enoplea; order Mermithida; family Mermithidae; genus Romanomermis; species Romanomermis culicivorax. Next base: position 1,255,405 of record CAWUHX010000036.1, read on the forward strand.
GGAAGATCAGTTTTATATCACATTACCTAGTAATAGCGAATATGGAACCATTCCCTCAGATTTTTCAGCCCATCTACCTTACCATTTAAAACTAGATGGAAACTGGGAGGTAGGGCTAAGTGAAATAATATATCCCTATAGTTGGGCTACATTTACCAATTATGGTGGAGATAATGTAATAACGTTAATTACGGATGGTGTTGGAGATAAGGTCAAAAAAATTAAAGTAATAGTTTTTGAAAAACATTACTTCACTGTACCTGAATTAATTGAAGAGTTGAATGCAAAAATTGGAGCAGCTATTGCCAGAACTAACATTGAAATCATGTCTTCATACAATGAACATGATAGAGGATTAGTTAATTTGATAATAAAAAGTGATACAATCTTGCGTAAAATTGATATAAGCGAGCCGTTAATGGAACTTCTCGGATTTAGCGCTACCAATACTGCTGCCTATGCAACAGCTGATGATTTTTTAAATAGAGCTGTGAATGTTAACTTATATACTGTTGGAGAGAAACCCCCAAAAAATTCTAACACGCATATTCCACCATCAAAAGCTGTTTTTCTTGCTGAGCCTGGAACTAATTATTTATACATGTTAGGAATTCAACCACCAAATTTAAATGATTTACAAAGTTTTTATGTTTGCTGTAATATTATTGAAAATCTGATTGTTGGAAATACTTTAGCACCGCTTTTAGGTATAGTAGATGTTCAGGGAAAATACAAAGATATTGTGAATCGATTATATGAAACACCTCACCATATACCCATTCAATTAAAAGAAATTACAGTACTCGAAATTAACATAAAAAACAGTATGAATGAGCTTATACCCTTTCAGTTTGGGAATGTTACAGTTAAATTACATTTCGGGCGACATACTCCTTTATTCCTATAATGATAGTATCAAATTTTTATTTATTTATTCATTCATTTGCATTTGGACACGTAGTCGTCAGGTTGAATTTTTGCAAACACTCTTAATTAATTAATTCATTTAGCATTCAAGATAATCAATTTCAGTTAGGTGGTATTGCATTCAGCATTCAAGATAATCAATTCAAGCATTCAAGATAATCAATTTCAGTTAGGTGGTACCTTAGAAGGTTTCCAAGCAGCATACCTGTATTATTATAGACATCAAGGAGCTGGAGTTGGCAATTTTTTCAAGAGTTTGTGGTATCTAGCTATGCCTTTGTTAAAATCTACAGGAAAGCATGCACTTGCCGCAGGTTCCAAAATTGCTGGTGATGTGGTAGGGGGTTGTTCTTTTAAAGAAAGTGTTGCTGAGCATGGATGAAACGCAGCTGGTAGCTTATTACACGAAACGGGCAAGCGCATTCATAAAGGAAAAGGTTTAGGGAAGCGTAAACATATAAATTCTACGATACATATAAAAAGCAATAAAAAGTTAAATGATGGTCAGCGTCAACAACATCAACATCAAAAACAACATAAACGTAAACACCTGAAACGACGTTCCTCATTCTTAAAAAAGACTCCACGTAGAGTAGTCAGTTTCAAGGATATCTATTCAAAATGAGTAAATTTATTGATGCTGCGTCGTCTCCTAGTAGTAAAACGGAGTTAGATTTATTTACCGTACCTCCAACACAAGTTGCTATTCGTAGAAGTTTTTGGTCTGAAATTCAGTTACAAAATCCTTGTACTAATGAAGGACCTTACGAGTTTGTTATTTCACCTGATTCATATATGTTGGACTTATCAAAAAATTTTATATATTTCACTATTCGAATTACGAAAGCTAATGGCGCTGCTTGCACTTTAAAAGCAGATGCCAACAACAATATCAGTGGTAACGTTGTGGCGCAAATTAATTTGATCGGCAAAACATTTTTTAAACAGATCAAGATGTACTTAAATGGAAAATTAATATCTGACAGGTAAGTTTTATAATTAAATGTATGTTTACGTTTTTTAATTTTAACATTTTAACATTTCAGTGGGGATAGATACGCTTACAGATCTTATTTGGAAACGGAATTGAACTATGGTCGTGATGCTAAGTCGACACATGTTGCAGCTGCTGGTTATGCTTTTGAAAATGGCGATGTTCTTGATATAAAGAAAAACAAGGGTGCTTTGGAAAGAGTTCAGATGTTCAAAAACAGTGCAGTTGTTGAATTAATGGCTCCTATACATGCCGATCTATTTATGCAAGAACGTTTTCTATTGAATCAATGTACTTTGAAAATTGATTTATACAGACATAGAGATGATTTTTGCTTGCAAAAATTTATATCTACTGACAACGAAGCTTATAAAATTGAGATTAAAACATGTCTTTATTTATTAAAAAAGTTGAAGTTGCGGATAATATTAATCTAGCTATTGAATCCATGTTACAAAATACAGCTGCAAAATACCCTATTCATCGATGTCATGTTACAAGTCTATACATAACAACTAGTCGTTGCTCAGCTCCTCTGAACTCATTGTTCACAGGTCCTTTACCTCGTCATCTCGTTGTGGCGCTCGTTGATGGTGCAGCTGCTAGGGGTGATTATTATCAAAGCCCCTTCAACTTTAAGCATTTTGGATTAAGCGAAATTAAAATAACAAGCAGTACTACAACATTACCTACAACACCTTATATGTTAAATTTTAAAGAAAACAAATATTTGTGCACTTTTATACAATTATTTGAGGGTGTAGGAATCGGTACAGATAACAAGGGCAATGAAATTACTCAAAATTCTTTTACAACGCATAACACGCTTTTTGTTTTTGATTTGACTCCTTGCGGTATGGATGGTAGTTTTGGGAACTCGTACATGAAGGAACCACCAGTTTACAGATGAATTTTGGAGAGGATATACCAGATGGCGGTATTGAAGCACTTATTTATGCAGAATTTGACTCTCTCGTAATGATGGATAAAAATCGTGAAACCTTTACGGATTATAGTATTTAAATGGGCTATATATTTATATGTACATTTCATTTTTTTATAATAATAAAAATCACTTATAGTTGTTGTTTATACAACCCTTCTCATTAGCTATTGTTTAGAAATATTCTTTTAATTTATCCCTAATTATAAATGAACTTCCTTTCATTACTCCTTCTTTCCTTTATTTTCTCCTTTAGTTCTACAGTACTATGTAATTATCTTGCACATTCTTTTTACCCTAAGACCTGTAGAAAGCTATATAATACAACAAATCTCAATAGGAGCACCACTATACTTTATGCAATTTTGTACATATTCTCTACATATTGCTCACTCATACATCTGTAATTATCTGACTACAGTAAACCCTTTTTCATATTCCAAAAGCTGACGCACACACACACACACACACCCACACAGTAGAACTCTAAAGAAACTACCTCTACTATTAAACGCAATAAAATAAAAATTTTATTAATTTTAATTTAATTTAATTTATCTTTTTAAAACAAAATAGAATAAAATATACATATATACAAAATTTAAAACAAAATAAAATAATAAATATACATATATACAAATTTTACCTAAAAATAAAAACATTAAGTTTTAAAAATTTTGCAAAAATTTTTACTTACATAGATACTATATACATTAAACATCCTCCGCCGCCGCCGCCGCAGACCTTGCTAAAGGTTTCAGGCGTATCCACTAAAATTTTTACAAAATTTAAAAACTATTTTAGTTAAACAAAAACTTTTACTCTAATATATTATTTCAACTGCTAAGTACAGGGTGAGGCAAAAAAAAGTGGTAATGCATAATTTACACAATAACTTCAGTGTAAACCGTCACATCGTAATGCCGTTTTAACATGTTGTAAAGTAACCAATTTGCAATCTATGACCGAAGTTTTATTCTAATTTGTTTTATAATGGGGAAGATATCGCCAAAATCCCAAGCCTTTGTGCTTAAATTAGTGAACAATGGTTTTGGTGCCATGCGCATATTTAAAACTTTTAAACAACCGAATTGGAAATATTCCGGGATTCGAAAATTGGCCGAAAAAATTCATAAAACCGGATCAATTGAGAGAATTGTGGGCAGTGGTCGTCCAAGAAGTGCTCGAACTAAGCAAAATTCAAGAAAAGCCGTAAAATTAGCGATCAGCCCAAAAAACAAGATTGGAGTCCATTTGTCACAACGAAAAGTTGCTCAGAAGCTTAAAATTTCTCAGCGCTCAGTTCAACGTATTTTGAAGGAAAACGATGTCCATGTATTCAAGCGGGTTCGACTTCAGGAACTCAATGCCAAAACCAAGGAAAAGCGCTTGAACAGAGTCAAAAGATTGCTGCGTTTGATCAAGAAATCGGAAATGGATCAGATCATTTTTACAGACGAAAAAGATTTTCTCATTGACACGCCGCCTGTTAATACTCAAAATTGCCGTGTTTACTCGAAAGAAAAATTGAAACGAAATGTTCCACCTGCCAACTTGATAATTGAAAGAAAACATTTTCCGAAAAAAATTATGGTCTGGGCTGGTGTTTCCAAACGTGGAAAGACCAGTATTCATTTTGTGGAGCCGAAGTCGAAAGTCAACAGTGACGCCTATATTTCTATCTTAAAATCCGCCAAAATGGACATTCAAAAATTGTATCCAGATGGAAATTATTTGTTCCAGCAAGACGGTGCAACGTCCCATACTTCTAAAAAAACAATTCAGTGGTTGAATGAGAATTTTGAAAATTATTTGAAACCAGGAAATTGGCCACCCTGTTCGCCTGACCTTAACGTCATGGATTACTAGGTTTGGGGTGCCTTACAGTCAATGGTTTATGCATCGCCAATTAAGAATCTGGCATGTTTAAAAAATCGTATTCGTTTTTGTTGGAAGAAGTTATCCCAGGAAAGTATTAACAGAGCCATTGATAATTTTCGCACTCGTATGCGCTTTGTTGTGATGTCTTCAGGAGGACATTGTGAAAACTTTTTCTTGTAAATTTAATTTGAGTTCTTCTTTGTTCATTTTTAATGTATTTTGTTCAGAATTAAATTCTGCATCTATGTGATTAGTATTGTTCCTCGGGTTTTTAATTATAGGCTTAAAAAATTCATAAACAATCGTTACCACTTTTTTTTTGCCTCACCCTGTAATAGGTACAAAATCTATCAACAGTCTTTATTTTATCATAAATTTTTATCGTATAAAATTGTGTAAATAATTGAAAGCTTCTAGAATATTCTAGAAACGTTCTTTGGTAAGTTTTAGACAAGTCAGCTATATACTATACATTAACATACATGAATTAAAAAGCTGTAACATACTGGGGTTAGTACATTTTAACCTATACATATTTATCTTGAAATATTGTAGTAAAAGCTTACAACAATTTTTACTCTCATTAACTATAAAATTTATATATCTAAGACATGTTTTAACTATAACATCAGAACTTACTAGAAGCGCGGTAGCGCCAGCCTTATCCTCTCCTGGACGTAACAATCATCGGCGTTTCCCCATTCAGCCCTCCCACCTGGGGGGAGGATGTTCCACAGGTGCGAGGCTAGGTGGTCGTCGGCCAGCGAAGGGTTTTCAAACATCCGGCGTAGATGTTTCATAAAACCCCAAAAGGGGTTCTGTCTAGCTGGATATTCAACCCCTCGCTGGCTTTTCCACCAGATCTTGAACTCCGCCAACGCCTCCTCCCAAAAGATGGATGCCCACGCGTCGATGTCGGCCGTCGTTAAAAATGGCTCTAAATTAATAATAATATTATAAAATAGCATCCATATTACTTTTTAAATCAAAATATTTGTAAAATCAGCGTACCATTAGCCACATAGGCTGCTCTTAACGCCGAAATGACAGGTATAAAAATAAGAATGATTCTTCTTCTTCTATTTTATAACAGGTATAAAAATAAGAATGATTCTTCTTCTTCTATCGCACAGGTACAAAAATAAGAATGATTCTTCTTCTTCTATTTTTTCTATTTATACCTCTTTACCCTCATTAAACCTTTTGCGGTTTTTCTGCTTTTTTGGTTGAATCTTTTCGGTTTTTCTTTGAAGGTTCTCGGCTCTAGGTTATTCTAGAAAACTATCAAAATAACAATAATCACCACCTTAATTGTTTTGGTAAATCGTCTCTTGCTACTGTGTTTTATAGAACCTTTGACCTTTTCTAGCATTTCTAATTGGTTTTACGATCTGAATGGCTTAAGCTGTCTAACATTTTTATGTTTGCTCTGGAAAACACTCTGTATACAAAATCGTATCTACCTGTATAAATGATTATGCATTATATAATGTATCAATTTCTATACGTAGAGTAGCGTTCATGTATGTCTACCCTTGATGATTTAGTAGACCTTTAACCTCCTGGTACAGTTTTGTGAATATAGGCCTTGTGTTCCCTTTTTTCTTTCCTTCTTTTTTCTTCTTTCCTTCTTTCTTTTCTTCAAATATTTTTGTAGTATCAGTTATGTTTTCTACATCTAGAATATTTTTGCATCTCAAGTGTTCAATATTCTACATGCGCTTTATATCCAACTCATTTGGGTCATTTTTCTATAAAAGACCTTGGTCAATTTTTTACAACCTTATAGGTATAAACCCGTAGAAATAATGTCAACTTTTATAGCCTCTTAGATTTTTATATGTGGAATTGAGCATTCCGATCTAAAAGATCCTTCTAATTTGGACAATTGTTCAGTATGCAGGGCTTCGGATTAGCTATTCTGTTAACCTGCAGATGGCGCACCTCTCATTTTGGAGCCTGAGGGCACTTTCTTTGGAAGACTTCCTCTGTGGGTGGAGGAAGTCATTTTTTATACATGCTTTCTTTTTTGTTTTTCCATTTTTGTTCACATTATTATTATTATTTTTTATTTTTTGTATTTGGACTACACTATTTTTGCAATAAACAAAAATAATACATTGTTTCAAAAGTTTAACAATAAACCAAAAATGTTGCATTGATTTAAAAAATGTTTCTTTTGATACGTAAAGATTTTTGAGCTCTCCAAATTTTCTACAAGCTTTTTATGACCAACTCGTTCCGGTCATTTTTCTACAAAAGACCTTATTGGTCTGCATGCTTTTTAGGCACAGCTCGTTCTGGTCATTTTTATATAAAAGACCTTCTCGGTCATTTTTGGCAGACAATCAAACTTTATACACATGCACCCGTAAGAATAATGTTTCATTGTGTATAGACTCTTTCCAGATTTTACTTATAAAACAGACCATTACCAATTCTTTTTATTTCTTTTCCATTTTTGTTCATTTTATTTTTCCTTTTCCATTTTCTGTTCATCATCAATTTTCCTTTTCCACCTACAGTAACACCTATTACCATAACTCTACTACTACCATAATCCAAAAATTACCGTAATTCTACTATTACAGTAACTCCAGAACCTGTATGCTTAACCATACCCCCTATGAATCGAGAAAAATCAACTGTATATGTTTATCATACCCCCTATAATTCAGCCAAAAAATGGACCTTATATGTTTTGTCACAGCCTTTCTTTAGTTTTCAGGAATTACTATAGATTTAGGTAGGAACAAACTAAAACTGGGGTTTTTATTATTTATTAGATAACTTACAGTAAATAAGGTGGATAAGGCGATAATTATGAAGGTGTGACAAAGATGTGCCAGGGTGGCATGTAGCAATTGGGCGTAAAAGGTTGACACAAATTACTTGAAAATGTTGTAGTGTGTTTTCCGCCGATTTTTGTTGTTTTGTCAAAACGCGTCACAGGCCCGCAGGTGGCAAGTGGAGAGAGCAACGCGGACCACCAGTGGCCATCTTACTGTAGTGCACGTCGGTACACGTGCACTGGTCTCTCTCTTCACTTATCGTTAACATATATTTTACGTGTGTTTTATTTTTCTTTACTAGTTGTGTGCCCCGCCGGCCACCACTAGTATATATTAGCAGCCTCCCACCACGCCTTTTCGTCTTTGCTCGCCCGTGCGTGGGAGTTGATCTATTATTGTTACTTTTATTTTCGCCTCGCCCGCCGCGTTTTGTCACGTAAGTTTTCGTACGTTTATTGTATAGTAATAAATAGGTAGGAAAGCCCTTTCGTTTCCAGTTAGTGAGAAAGAAGGGAGACAATTAAAGAAACTAGGCTTTCTTTAATTGTTGGGATAATTATTGTCGGGGTTTAAGTACTGGTAATTAGGTAATCAGGTAAACGTGGGCGTGGGACGCACGTACATTAAGGACGCAACCTGGGAATCCCAATCCTGCTCACGCCGCATCATCCCCGCCCCGATAAAACCAAGATACAACACTGGTGACCGTTTGGATTGTACGTTGCCGCTCCCCGCTGTTGCGTTGCATCCGAAAACTCCAAAGACTTCAAAATTCGACCCCGCCGTAGCTGCGCCAAAGGGTACAAACGAGGTTATTATACCTTGAGAAAAAAGATGCCAACGGTAAGCCACACACCGCCGGACTTCACTCGATTTCCGTCGCGCTCCAGTTCTCCGAACGCCGCCACAGCCGGACGCCGCGCCTTAAGTTTTGACCAGATGATGTTGCCGCGACTGTCAAATATTACGCAATCGACAGCGGTACCCACGGTAAGCCTCCCGCCCCATAATCCGCCCTTGTCTAATTTCAGCACTCCCGCGCTGGACGGGACGGCACAGCCGCAAGCACCCCTCATTCCCGCAACTGCGGCGACGAATATTTCCCAAACTCCGCGACTTGTAAACCAAAACCTTCATGCCGCCGCCGGAAATCGCCACAACGCGCCGCCCGCATCGCAAATGCCGCCGCCGACCGCGCCGGCTCAAAGTAATAATGACCAAATTGTCGCCAGAACCGACTCTTCCGAATCCTTTGTCAATATTGAACCGCCGCAAGCCCCAGCCGCCACCTGTGCTTCAGTAAATGATCACCGCAGCAGTCTCGCCATCGCAAACGCCAACGAAGTTCAAAATTTTCGAATTGAAGCACGCGACGCGCTGGAACAACTCAATACCGCTGCCGCGCGTATAACCAACAATGTCCCCATGGTACAAACCATCGATCAAATTATCGGCGCCGTCTCCGATCAATTCCAAGCCCAGCAATTACACGTTCAACGCGAAATTCAAGAACAAACAAAAGCCACTAACGCGCGTTTCGCCGCACTCGCTGAGCAAATGCAACAATTGATTTCCACAACCGCCGCCGCGACGCACACGCGTAATCCGCCTACACCAAGACCGCCGCCGGTGTCCTCACGGTTTCACGGTGAGGAAACAAGAGATATTTATATCCCCAACGAAACTCTCCGTGAAACTGAACCGGCTCCAGTCTTTGGCAGGCTACCAAACCAAGTCAAACCCAAAGCACCATCGACGGATACCTTATATAATAACGAATTCGCCCGCACTACGCGCGCCGATGAAGATTTACACCGTTCCGCGCTTCAAAGACACCCACCGCCCGCGGCAAACCAGTTTGGCTTCTCAGATTACCCACCCGAGGATTATTACGAACACCCGCATCCTCGGTACGACATGCCGCGCATGTCTCATCGTGAGGAAGATAGCCGCATCAAAACAATCGTCGACAATATGCACCCGCTGATAATCGACGGCACCGCAACACAAAACGCCTGTTACGCTTCTTCATACGACTGGAAAATGAGTTCGGCTACGACGCCTCCAACCACGTAAAGATGAGTGCCCTTCGCCGACTTACCCGCGATACGCCGAGTGATATGATCCAAGATATGACGCGGTACGAAGACGCCAAACATTTGCTCATGTTCCAGTTGGCGCCCGATTGCAATCCAATGACTCTTAAACGCGAACTTGCGTCAATCACGCCAGAAGCCGGAGAGGAACCCGCCGCATTCCTGAGTAAGGTAATGACTTATGTACAACTATTGTATCAGCACGAAGATCAAACTTTCCGGCACAAACAAGTAATTGATACCTTTTTGACCAAAATGCCTGTTTTCTATCAACTCACAATTGGTGAACAAGCAAAGGGTTTTACAAATGTTCAACAACTGGCCGACGCCGTAGCCAAAGCCCGTAGTGTCCTCAACGCAACTAAAGCCGAAATCGGAACCGCGGAACGACCCATTCTGGTAAATCAAGCTGATCAAGATGCACCACCACCGAAGTGGCCGCAGCCTTTTGACCGCCGTTTTGAACGCCGCCGCAGCATGGACCGTCCTCAAAATCGCTACCGCGAGCGTTCTCCCTCAATGGACCGCAGGACGCAAAACCCGGCGATGCAACCCACTAAATTCGTCTCTTTCCAACCACAAGCAATTGAGCCACCGCCGCCGCAACCGCCGCGCACGGAGATGCTTTTGGAACAATTGATTCAACGATACGACCGCGACTATGAAGAACGAAAATCTCGACAACGCCCTGAAGAAACGATATCCAACAATACGCAACAAAGCCCGCGCCATCCATCTCAGAACAGAGAGCCGTATGCAAATCGCTTTGACCGATCCGCCAGCAGAGACCGCGCACGCACAACGCAACCTACAGGCCTGTGGTGCGACGCCCACAAATCCCGCACACACAACACAGAAGATTGCGTCTGGCTCAAACCGCAAAACGCTCAACAATCAGCCCGACTTGAACCAAACCCCCCAAATTACGCCGCCCAACCACGGCAAGTAGATTTCCGAAACAATTCAAACGACGTCCGTGGACAACGCGATTGGCGACCCCGCCGCGGAGGACCGCCCCAACGAGGAGCGAACTACGCCCGCGGCGCGTGAAGCCATTTCTATGAAGGTAACCCTATACAACGCCCAAATGATTTTATTCAGAATACCTACGCCGTCTACCCGAACCATCAATTCCCGGCGCCGTGGGAACAACATATCCATTATAACGCAGTTCCGGCTCCATACGTCACAACGCCGACGGATTCATCGCGCGCTAGTTCTCAATCTTCAGAATTGCAAATTACCCTACCCGCCCTTCCGGCACCAAACACCGCGCCAGTACCTGCGCTCGAAACACGCGTTAACAATCATTCAACGTCCGCGGCCAATATGGTTGTTCCATCCAAAGAAATCGCTTCCGCCGCGCCGATTGTTAGCCCCGGCATTGTCCGTTGGAACGCAACGGGCCGCGCTTTTCAAGATCCCTGTCACATCCGCTCGTCCGTTTGTCAAATTGATAATCTCACGCCATCTTCCAAATCGTTTGTTCGCAAGTACGCTTCTACGAGAGCCTTTCAAATCCCAATCAAAATTGGAGCCGTCAAAGCACACGCGCTCATCGATACAGGTGCCCAATGTTCCGTCCTCTCATCAGGATTGGTCAAACGCGCTTTCGACAAGCAATCGCTTCAACTCCCGATTTGTGGAAAAATTAAAGTAGCCGACGGCGCCGTAGTCAATGCTCACGGCCCGGTAGTTGTCACGATGGAATCCGCGTTCGGAGAGCACATGATCAAATGCGTTATCCTTGACGACGACGGAAACGATCAATTCATCATTGGAACCGATTTCCTCGCGCATCCCGATATCCACGCCATTTTAAATTTCAAAGACAATTATATCGAAATTCAAGACGTTAAATTGCCGCTCAAGGTAATCGCCTCGATTCGACCACAAACGGAACTGTTTCTCAATGCCGCTAACGATAACGTCTTAGAAGAGATACCAGAGGACGAACGAGTAAGTTGTTATGATGATAAATCTGATATTTTTAGCCAACCCGAAGAAATCGAAGTTGAACAACCGATACGGCAGGCTCAACCTAGTCCACACCAACCGCCCCCCCGGCGGCTGGAGGTTACTGAGCTCGCTGAACCGATTTTTCTCGTCGCCCAAGTTTCCGTTTCGATTTCCCCCCACTGCCAACAATGGGTCAAAAGTAGCGTTTTTCCCACAACATCGGCGACAGTGCCCGACGTGATTGTACAACCACTCGCCACGGATAATGTTGCCGCCGAACTCCCGGTCGAAACCGCAGTGGTCAATATCACCAACGGCCATTGCCTGCTCCTTTTCATCAACAATACGCCAAACAGTATCAAACTCCGACCAAATCAACTCATTGCGATGGCAAAGCACACGCTGGAGTATTCCGAAACCCACGCCGATTGTCAGATAGCAACCGCTGCCGCCGACCGTGACTTAACCGACCACGAGCCGGCCGCATTGGACAAATCATTCCCCGGCAACACCGCACAACAAAAGCTGGAATACGCCCTGAACAAAATGACGGAAAAGACGTACGTTTCTACCGCGCAAAAAGCAAGAGCCCTCAGGATGCTCCGACAGCACCGCGATGTTTTCAGTCTCCCCGGCGATAAACCAACCATCACTAGCGAGTTGACCGTCAGCATCGACACCGGCACCGCAAAACCAGTTTCCCGCCATTATTACCGCGCCGCAATGGAACAGAGACCGATTGTCCGTCGCCATATTCAAGAAATGCTTGACAACGATTTTATTGAACCATCCCGCTCACCCTGGGCCGCACCGCTATTTTTGGTAAAGAAAAAAGACGGCTCTTGGAGACCCATTGTTGACTATCGCGGCATCAACGATGTTACGCCGAGCGACAAATTCCCAATTCCGCGCATTGACGACTACCTGGACGCAATGGGACACGCAAAATTCTTCACCACGCTCGACCTCAAAGCCGGGTATTGGCAAGTACCCCTCGACGCCGATTCCCGTGATAAAACAACCTTCATCTGCCAAGAAGGTTTGTTTCGATTCAAAGTTTTGCCCTTTGGCTTGAAGAACGCGCCCGCCGAGTTTCAACGCTTAATGGAGCGAATCCTCCGCCCGTATATCTGAAAAATCTGCCTCGTCTACATCGACGATATCATCATTTTCTCGAACTCGTTTGAAGAGCATTTGGAACACCTTCAAATCGTTTTTGACGCCCTCCGCGCCGCCAACCTTACGCTTCGACCAGACAAATGCGAGTTCCTGCCGCCGCAAGTCAAATTCTTGGGACATCTTCTTAGCGCCCGCGGAATCACCGCCGATCCCGAGAAAGTCAAGGCGATCGCCGAATACGAATTCCCGAAGACTAAAAAAGGTATGCAGAGTTTTTTAGGTCTAGTTCAATGGTGCAAGCGATTCATTCCGAATTTGGCGACCCTGTCCAGTCCTTTGTACGGACTCTTACGCAAAGATGCCCAATATTTCGCCACGGATGAACATCACGCCGCATTCAAAGGCATCAAGACAGCCCTTACGTCTTCGCCCTTTCTCCGCTACCCGGTTTACTATGGCAAAGCTCGATTCGTTATTCAAACCGACGCCAGTAGGACCGCCATCGGAGCAATTCTGTATCAAGAAAACGAAAACGATCAATGGGTTATCGCCTACAATAGTCGCGTACTCACCGATGCCGAAACCTGCTACAGTACAACTGAGCGTGAATGCCTCGCCATCGTCTACGGCTTCCGGATGTACCGCCACTATGTATATGGCCAAAAAGTTATCGTCCGCACCGACCACAAGCCGCTCGAATGGCTCAAAGACGAGAAACACCGAAACTCGCGCCTTCAACGTTTCGCGATCAGCCTACAAGATTACGATTACAAAGTGGAATATGTTAAGGGTAAAGATAACGCTTGCGCTGATTTTCTGTCTAGGAAAGATGACCGCGACAAATGCCCGATCCAGAATGCTGAAAACTTGACCGCAACGATTTTCCGTGAAAATTTTCACCCTGCTGGTGCAACTACGGAAACCGACCTAACGGTACCGGAAATACGCCCAGCAGTGGCTTCACTACCCACGAAGGTCGACGCCGAAATCAACGCCATCACCCGTGCAATGACGAGAAAGACCATCAGTTCACCCACACTCTCTAATTCAATGCCTAAAGACGCCGACCACGAACCGCCCCCGGCCGAGGTCATTACGATCGCCGCCCACGAAGAAGTTTTGAAAGCGCAAGCCGCGGATCCGGCCATAACAAAAATCATCGCCTCCCTCAAAACGGATAACGCCGCCAAACACCCACCGATTTTCTTCCTCGAAGATCAACTTTTATACCGGCAAATCAAAGATGTCAAGCAATTAGTCGTACCCGCCTCCATGGTCGACCAAACTCTTCACCAATTCCACGGCGCAAAAATTTTGAACCATCAAGGAACAAATCGTACGCTAGCAGCCATTAAAGCTCACTTTTGGTGGCCCCGCATGGAAGAGGACGTTCGGGATTGGATCAAAACCTGTAAAATTTGCCAACTAACAACGCCGCCCACGTCACCGCCTCCGCCATTGTTGCCAATTCAACCCAAACACCCATTCGAAATCGTGGCAACCGACATCGTCAACATTTCGCCAGTAGGTGAGAAGCGTCCCTACATTATTGTTTTTCAGGATTACTTTACAAAATTCGTGTCCGCGCATCCGATACCAGATCAAAAAGCCTCAACAATAGTGGAATGTTTTATCAACCAAGTCGTCCTCACGCACGGCAGTCCACTTGTACTCCTTTCCGATCAAGGTGGATGCTTTACGTCAAAACTCATGCAAGATATCTGTGAACTTCTCAAAATTAGAAAAGTCAAAACAACGGCGTACCACCCCCAGTGCAACGGAATGGTCGAACGTTTCAATCAAACATTGATCGCTCAACTCAAAAAGTATACCGCCGACGATCCAGACAACTGGGAGCGCTACTTGCCCTACGCCGTGTTCGCTTACAACGCCACGCCGCATACAGCCACACGCCATTCGCCATTCAGTTTATTACGAGGATATGAACCACGCATCACCTTCGACTACGACTGCACCCGCCGCCTCACCTTGCCGTTGAATTACGACGCTTATCAACATATTCTAACGCAAGCCCAACTCAAGATGCACGAAAAGATTAAAGCTAACCTCGATGCCGCAGCCGCCGCCAGCAAAGAATATTTTGACCGCAAAGTTCGAAGACGCGACTTCGCCGTCAACGACTTAGTTCTTTTGACCAACACGCGCAAAGCCAATAAGATTCAATCCGACTTCATCGGGCCTTTCCTCATTACGGACGCCTCCCGCGCAGCCGAAAACGTTGTTACCATCGACTCACTTGACGCACCCGGCCGCCCGCAGACCGTCTCCATCACACGTCTAAAACCGTTTGTCCCACGACCGGCAAAGAACGCATTTGACAACGAGGAAGGTGGACCACGCACGCCCCACACTTCTCGCCGGCAATAGTTCGCTTTGAAATTTTCCTTTTGTGATACGGCGCTCATCACGCCGCGTTGTAAATAATCTTTCTGTTTGTTTAATTTAGATCATGGCGACCTCGATAACGAGCAAGGATGCACGACAGTCTCAACACGTTTCCACGCAATCCGTCGTCTTGCCTTCAGCCGACTTTACAACGTCACTTTACATCCTGCCCCGGTTCCCACACTTTCGCAATAGGAGGGGGTTCTTCTATAATGTTAGGTTCTGTTTGGCGCGAGGCCATTCGGTTTACTTCCGCCCGACCCTGGCCGCTATCACTCTCATAAGGCTAATTGGGAAAGGTTGATTTTACTCTCCATTAACATAGTGGTGTTTGTGTTGCTTTTCGTGATGATAGTGTTTGCATTTTCCTACTTTACACTTTCTTCACCTTTCAGCGGCTTATTCTTTTACTATTTCATTTCCATCTTTCGCTTCCATCAGCAATAGTCGCATTTTCAAGCCGCTCTCAAAAATTTTATTTTTTCAAAATGACGACGCCGTCGACCGCATCAAGCTCCACGGCCAACGACCCTCCGCCGTATCGTGAATCGATAAACGTCAACGAACGTTACGTCCGCTGGGCCGAACAGCAGCCCCACCAGAACGACCTAAGTTTCGCCTGCGACGGTATTTTCTCATTTTATGCTTTGCTGCTTATACTTGCATGCTTTTGCTTGGGACCCCATGGGTATCTCCCCCTCTGTAATCTTGGATCAGAGTCCCATGGTCAGCTGCCGCGATCCCGTCATCGTCAAGTTGTGGCCTTCTCAGTCCACAACCGGCCGCTGCCTTGATTTCCGCATACCACAACTCTCGTTGTCTCGCTATCATAGCCCGATCCAGTGGTCCGAGTGCGCCCATCAAGGTGACATCGCCGCCCATGCCAACGCCGCCGCAAAGCATGTGTCCTCCTAATGAATTGACGACACCACAACGCCTCCCTCCCAGTTTACGTTCACATCATCCTTCAAACCCCATGTCGTTCATCCGACGTGGTGTCCCATGTGTCACTGATGAGTATCGCATTCGCTCTTGTTTAGAAAACAACGTCAAACGCCTAACTCGCGTTGCCGATTTGGAGTCGTGGTACATTTCCATGTACGCGCGACCCCCGAACGTCTTGCCGCCGCCGATTTTCCTTTCACCCGGAAGTTTGGGGCAGGCCTTGGCCGCCCAACCCACACCAAACTTCCGCGGCTACACGCTGGTCGGCTTTGACACCGAATCAATCACGGCCGCCGATTTCAAACAATTTCAATGCACCGTTCAAATGCCAGCCGACCCCACGGCGTCTAGTTACCCCCGCTACGTTCAACTCGCGTTTCCGAATGGCACGATGTTCGTCTTCGAAACGTTCACCGCCACCCCAGAAGACTGGACCGCGCTTTTCGCCCTAGTCGACGGCGACCACACCATCGTAGTCTCTTTCGATGGAGCCGACGACTGGGCGGGAATCTACGCGCTTCTGGGCACTCAATTTCGAACCGACCGACAAAAGAAGAACAAAGACCCCGTCGTAAAAGCAATCCACTTCGACGCGTATCGCGTCATTCGCAACATCGACATATCCCTGTCACTGTACGAGTTGGCACGACGAATCGGTTTCTTTCTGGAAAAACGCACGCTCAAAGCCACAGTTTCCGCAATGTGGGCGCTGGACGTGTCAAAGCTCACTTTACGCTTTCCCGGCGCTCTACGCTTTTTCAACAATCCAACAACGTCGTTCCTACAATCCGACGTCCTGGCCTACGCGGCACTCGACGCCTATTATCCGCTGCTATTGTTCTTGGCATTTGGTCGTTACGGCTTCATCCCCGAGGTCTACAACGCGCCCGCGTTGTTTCCTCACGACTCGTTGGACGCCGCCGAAATCGACCATCTCGCCGAGTACGTCATCGCCACCTTTCACAACGTCGCGCTGTCGGATGTCCTACCTCCCGACTACGCCAACCGGATATACCCGACGACATCGCAAGTGGCCTTGCCCGCAATCATGCGAGATGAAGTTCTTTCGGCTTATAAATTTTGTATGTATGATTGCACATCGTCCGACCACGGTCGGTCTTTCTGTTTAGGAACGGTTCCCAACGGCTTCCAGGACGTCAAACCCTTGACGCGGACAACTCACCCGAAGCTTCTCCCCGTTCCGAAAGTGCCGAAAAAGAAGAAAAAGAAACAGAAGGACGAATGGAACAAGTCACCAGACGTCTCCAACGACGAAGACCCGGCTCTAAAACCACAATCGGTGTTCGATGATCCCAAACGTCTTCAAGCAGCCGTCACATCTGCTATGAAAAGCAATATCATCCATCGAATCATCGAGCTGCTCAACTTTCCGCTTTCACCGATATACAAGTTGGCCGTCCGCGATCGTATGCCTTACAACGACCCCAACTTACCGCCGCTCCCTCACGAAGTTGACGATCTTTGGACCGAACGCGTAGCCGCCGACCAACCCCTACGCAAGCGCACTTATAACGGTACCCATTATCGTTATCACCCTTCAACCATCCTTAACTTTTTACAGGTTGACGGAGAATGGTTCCGAAAGCTAACGTCTTTTATGCCGTTAGCCGTGCTCTTAGCTTCACCATGTTCCGCCGCGGAATACGCCTTCGTCAACGACGCTCATTGACTATCAAAACCGTCTTTCGTTCCCCGTGCCGGTGTATGCGTACCCCATGCCGACTACGGCTTCGGTGCAAACGCTCACTGCCGAGGAACTCCTCGACCGCCCTATCGACGTTGAAGTTGAACCCGCCGACGACGAACTACTCGAAACGCCAATCTTCGACCTCAACATAGCGAAGCTGCCGCCGTCAACAGACGTGTCGGCCCTTCCTATGGTACCCGCGCCTTCCGATATAACCGCAACCGCCACCCAAATCAACGATTTTCTGAAATTGACGCTCGATGAAATTTCCAACATCGCACCGGCTCCAATGGACGAGTCCACACCTGTCCAACCCGCCGCGATTGACTCAGAGACGTTGACGTCAGAACAAATGTTGACCGACATACCCGAAGAAAGTACGGTGGATCAATCCACGTCTATGGACGTCGCCTCTATGGAACCAGCCGCTACGACAATCACCACGGCACCCGCCGTGGATCCACGAATATACTTGGCGACACTGGCCGTTTTGCCGGGACCTCCGCTTATTGCTACTGTTGCCGCAGCCAGGTATAGTGCTCCCGTACGTTTTTCTCAACAAATTATTTCAGCTACGCAATGGGACGCTTTGGCCGCAGCACTGGCCGCGTATCATTTTCCGCCACCGCCGCCCGGTATGTTATTTCCCGAACATCAGTCGAAAGATTTCCCCGAAGCGTTGAAAGAACAAATACAACAAATTTTGTTGCCGCAACCGACATTGATCGCTCCGGCCCCGCAAGTAGCTCAAATGGCTCCTGCGATGGCATAACCCGTCGCGCAACCACCGGCCCCGTTACCGCCGCCGGTCACATCGCAACCGCAATCGATCCCGCAACCGCCGCAACCAGCGATTCTACCGCCGCCGACGGCGCCTGTGGATGTCCAAACCCCACAGGCATCCAGCACGTCCGTGCCGGCTTTAGATCGCTATGGTAATCCTATCCGAAGACCCGGCCAGTATGAACATTCAATAAAACGAAAACAACAGCTCCAGGACGAATCGGCGTACCGCAAATCTCACAAGACAAAAACAACGGACGAACCGAGTACACGGCGTACGCCGCCACCCAGCACCTCGCGTGCTGAGCACGGCCGAACGCCCAGCGAGCGCACCACTCGACGCCGTGAACAACGCGATAAACAGAGAACCCGCGAAGAAGCCGAACGCTCTTCGCACGCCACGTCAACGCTGAAACCCAAGCGCGATTCTTCAAAAACAGCAGCGTCGGCAACGTTGCCGCCGCCTGCTCACAAACCCGACAGCCATCGTTCACACCACGAGTCTCATTCTCGTGATGACCGCCACCGTAAAGAAACGAAAAAAACTCCAGCAACCGGCAGGGAAAGCCGCCAACACGAACGCCGCGATGACGCACCGCCGCATCGTACGCAAAGCGAACAAACCCGTAAGGTGCACACGACGGGTTTTTACGAAGAACACTATCGCCACGGTTTCCGCCGTTCACCGACGAAACTAACAGACTACATTAGCCCATTGCACCGAGACGCCGAAATCCAGCGCCGCCTGGAAGCTCTAAAGAATCCGCCGAAAGATGAATTTAAAGCTCCGCTTCCGCCGTCTCCTATGGACGTGGAGCCAGCAACACCCTCGACTACGCCTACGGTAACGTCGCAGCCGCCTACGGCTCCGACAACCGCCATAATGACCTCAGTAACCCACACCACGTTGCTGCCGCCTACGGCCCCGACGTCGGCCCCGGTTACTGCGTTCAAACAGCCGCAAATGATCATCGCCACTAAACCGGTTCTTGGAGCTCCGTTGCCACCAAGTTCCGCACCAGCCATCAAACCCCGGTTACCTAGCGAGGCTACACACTTGCCGAATTACACGCGATTTCGAACCACCGATCAGCCGCATGCCGTTACGATCGTCACACCGGGCTACCCGCCACATATTGACCCGGCCGTCGAATTCTTCTCACCACGCACGATGCACGAAATGGTGCTGATCAATTTTTTCGGGCGCCTTCGCATTCACATCACCATGCCCGTGCACATACGCGCCACGAACGCCTCGCTGGCGCTGTACCAATATTTCCGCGACCACTATCGCCCCACATACGTAGAACAGCAACCCCCGATTTCGCACGCCGTTGCCACGGTGATATTGAAATGGGTCGCCGGTCTTTGGGCCGAGGAGCTCGGCGTCGTTGACGCCATTCACACCGCCCACTTGACCCTTTTCCTATACGAAGCCCGCGGCCTGGATAATCCTTCGTGCCTGCTACAAGCCTATAACACCGCTGTCCGACTCATCGACAGCTGGATGGCTTATCCGAGCTACGCACCATTTCCACAGCCGCCCGAAATCGCCGACATCCGAAGAATTTATTTGCAATACCACAGCGAGACGGATCGCCCCGCGCCCCTGCTGCGTCGGCACGACTTTTCTGCCCGGTGGAATCTTTTGCCACCGCGACCATTGCCGCCAACAGGGACGCCGTCCGACAAACCGTCATTAATTGCCACTCAGTTGCCAGCACCAGGCGTGAACCCGCTATCGCCGCTTCAACCTCAAACGTCAACCTCATCGTCGCGCCGCCCGGATACCTCTGACTACGGTCGATCCCGATACTCCCGTAACGTTTGTTTTGATGGTCACGACGACCCGTACGACCCCCATGGCTACCACAACGATCGCTACCGACGAAACGAACGCGACCGCCGCGATCCTCCACGAAATCACCGCTCCGCATCCGATACTCGTTATCGCCGCCGCCATTGACAAGAGCTTTTTGTACAGTAACATTGTTTTTTCTTCGTTTTTTGTGTGTTTCTTAACCTCATTTTGATCCGGTTGTTTCATTTCTAATCTCGTTTTGCTTTATACTTTTGTACTAGTTTCCAGCGCACGTGCAGCCGACGCTGCAAGCACACAGTAAGTTGACCGCCGGTGGCCCGCTACACGCCCCCACTTGCCCCGTTTTGTCCGTACACTCCGCCGCTGGGCTTATGGTCGCTGCCCCAAAAATCGGCTCAAACTACCCCAACAACTCCGCCGGCCCCGCTGTGTGACGCCGAAGAATCTTCGGCAACCCCGGCGACAGCCTGTAGTG
Source organism: Romanomermis culicivorax (assembly GCA_963922205.1). NCBI lineage: Eukaryota > Metazoa > Nematoda > Enoplea > Mermithida > Mermithidae > Romanomermis > Romanomermis culicivorax. The sequence continues at coordinate 1,276,255 of CAWUHX010000036.1, forward strand.
GCGGAGCCCTTCCCCTTGCACGCCTTTCGTTATTTCCTGACGATCGCTTAGGGTGATCTACTGCAAGGGGGGAGGGGTGTTGTAGTGTGTTTTCCGCCGATTTTTGTTGTTTTGTCAAAACGCGTCACAGGCCCGCAGGTGGCAAGTGGAGAGAGCAACGCGGACCACCAGTGGCCATCTTACTGTAGCGCACGTCGGTACGCGTGCGCTGGTCTCTCTCTTCACTTATCGTTAACATATATTTTACGTGTGTTTTATTTTTCTTTACTAGTTGTGTGCCCCACCGGCCACCACTAGTATATATTAGCAGCCTCCCACCACGCCTTTTCGTCTTTGCTCGCCCGTGCGTGGGAGTTGATCTATTATTGTTACTTTTATTTTCGCCTCGCCCGCCGCGTTTTGTCACGTAAGTTTTCGTACGTTTATTGTATAGTAATAAATAGGTAGGAAAGCCCTTTCGTTTCCAGTTAGTGAGAAAGAAGGGAGACAATTAAAGAAACTAGGCTTTCTTTAATTGTTGGGATAATTATTGTCGGGGTTTAAGTACTGGTAATTAGGTAATCGGGTAAACGTGGGCGTGGGACGCACGTACATTAAGGACGCAACCTCGGAATCCCAATCCTGCTCATGCCGCATCATCCCCGCCCCGATAAAACCAAGATACAACAAAAAATAATGGTCGTTTTCTGGGTAATGGGTGACAATTTGATAATCAGGGAAATGGCTGGTATCAAAGCCCGAATCCCGTAAAGTATAGGCAACACAATTGCCTCAAACGGAAACGCAGATTGTATTGAAGTCCAAGGGACTGTAAGATGCGAGCGAGGGAAGTCGCGTAAAGAAAAACCACCGAAAACAGGGAGCGTAATCCCGTAAAGAACCAAAGACTGGATCTTCTTCAATTTCTGAGTCGACATCCATGTTCTTGGGGCGTGGTTCCGGAAGCCCCACTGTGCATTAGAGTACAGTAGCACCTGCTACGTGAATTATTTTCCAAATTGTCGGAGGGTTCAAAACATATGAACTCATTTTTTTATTTTGAGGAAAAGTGTTTTTTGTTTTAGAATGTGTCAACCTTTCCATTTCCTGCTGAGTAAATTACGAGTGCAAAAATGTGTGACAAAAACAAAGTACTTGAAAAATATTCTGGTTTCCAACTAATAACCCAGACTCTCGAAAACAATAGAGAACACTAATGGATTTCTAATATGGTACACGTGATGAGAAAATGAGGAATAAATAGAATATATATTTTCGCGAAAACTTACACCTATAAATCAGCCAAAAATGACAAATCATAGGGGTACACAAAAGATAGGGATATGCTTAACTACACCCCCTATACGGTCCGGCCTTACTACTCACAGCCTATCACTCACTGTGATAGGGTCAAACTGAGATGGTTTTCCATCAATGTGATTGGAAAATGGCGTTTTCTACCTAACAGGACACCCGTTTCCGACTTGATGTGACACATCTAAACCCGCAAAAGTTGAGAGAAAGTGATGTCAAAAATCGCAAATTCTCAACCTTTGTTTTATCGTAGCTATGCGAGTTTTGACTTTCGAACGAAATGAATATCGTAGTAGTTCCTAACGCATCAAAGTTATACCAAAAATGTGATTTTCAGGCGAGGCTAATTTTTAATTAATTGGGTTGAATCCTACCAGAAATCGATTCTTAATGTACAGATTTCTGCAAACCACATCGCACGGTATCGTGAATTTAATGACATCAACAACTTTTCGAGTAAGAAATTACATCATAAAGGTTCTGTGTAAATGTCATAAAAACGCACTATGGTACAGAAAGTTTTGTTGAATTATTTCCAACTTTTTTCAACTACACAATTTTATTCAGATTGACGTTGTTAGTGAAGCAGAGAAGACCTTAGCGAAAAAATCTATTCCCTGGTACGATAAAATTTGAACTTTCATCATTTGAAGATTCCAGAGCGCCGCAGGGAGTACAAAAAGATCTTTCCGATGTCACAACAACAAACAACAAAAAGCTTCATGTGATTAACACCGCCAATAAGAAATCAAAAATTGTGAACATCGAGAGTAATATATAGGCTTGGACTGAATTTTATAATTTGCTAGCCAAAATTTCAAAAATATCGAACAAAACCACGGCTTCACAATCAACTCGATCATATAATGTAATTTCATCGCAACCACGCGTACAATAAGGGTAAAGTTATGGCTAATGTTCCATAAACGGCCACAACTTGTACCAGGGTACTCAATTTAATTTTCGATTCTAAACTTTTCTCCGTTTCGTCCAACATCGTTCTCAAATCAGGTCCTATATAAATTACGCTTTTACCATTGCTTTCTCCGCAATTTATCAAATCTTGGCCGCTCTTAACGGCTATTAAACGTTTAATTTCGTTCATTTCTTCCACCAGTTTATCGTCTTGAATTTTTAAAGCGGCGAGAATCGTGTCGATTTGTTCGTCATTTCGTACGTCTTCAGAAGTGGCTAGCGTTTCTAGGCTGCTAAAAGCGCCCTTTTCGACAGATTGAAACGTCGGCTTATTAGTCAACATGCCCTTAAACAAAAACCAGAGTTACAAAATTGTAAAGGTTACTTGGATCAAGGAGCTAGGACAAAAGTCGCAGTTATAATTTTGCGACGTTGTCTGACTAATATTCACATAGTACATTCGAAAGATGTTATCAATAATTGGAGTCAAAAGTGGTTGTCGGGACTTGGTCGGAACTTGATTGAAAAACTGGTTAGTTCATCACGACCAAATCAATAAAGATTCGTGATCCAATTTTTCGAATTTCGAAACATGAAGTTAATTCTCGAAATAAAAAATTATGTCAAAGAAGATCATCATAAGATCGTATGAAAGAAAAACGAAAAAATAAACAGTTGGAAATTCAGATTTCTATGTTTGATGAAGATTTCATACTTTTTCGTGTGCACAAATACACGGAGCGTCAGAAAAATAACGCTCGGTGAGGGGCTCGTAGCCTCGACCTTTTGCATACAAGGCAGACGCGCTATCAAACTGCGCTAAAACCGCGCCACGTGGATCGTTCGAAAATTGTGGTTGTAGTGGTGGTGGTAAGTGCAGGGCATGCCGCATAATGAACAGTCAGACGCACCACTACAACACCTCAAACGTGAACAGACAATGGAAGAAAACTGAAAAGAAATGTCTTTTAATGAAATAATGAAAAGAAATGTCTTGAAAGCAATGTCTTTTAATAGCATACTCATTGGTGCAACCGCTTATTTTCGTTAACCTGTATCAGTTTTTCTTTAAATTTTTATTAGCGCAGGTCCAATTTTATTATTGCCGCGCTAAAAAACGGTGGATAAAATGCACGTGTATGAAATGCGAAAGGAAAAAGTGGAATTTTTATGAGCAAAATACGATTTCATTGATTCATCGATAAGGTGTCTACGAGAAATAAGTTTCAATACTATAGCTAAAGTTTTCCGAAAATATGAAGCCTACATGTAACACTTCGGTCAGGTTGTGCGACCTTGTAGGGGAGCAAATGAATTGAACTATTTGCATAAATCTACGTATTGGCAGAAGTGGGGTATGGGTCGGAGAAACCCAAATTTGGACGGGGATATTCGAGTCCTACTAGGTCTGAAGCGGTTTCGTTTCTGTACGCTGACTGTTAATACTGCTTTATAGCAGAAAGCTTTTTTAGAAAGCTTGCGGTAATAGTTTTGATATAAACTTAATCACACTTGGCACATAGGCTTGAAGTTGTGCATATTGCCATCAATCAAGATATACCACAATCAGTAAGTCACTATTTAGGCGTCGAAAGCCCGCTTCCCAAAGGGAAGCAGCAGAACGTTTCTCTTTCATTATGAAAGTCAACTAATTGACTATCTTCAGTGAAAATATGCTGTATGTGATTGCGCGCCGAAACAAATGGGAAAATGAACATTAGGGCACAATCAATAATATAATGTGCATCTAATACTTCCAGCGATGCTGATTGGGGGTACGTACGTGAGTCGGACGAATTGACATTTTTTAGAAAATCCATGTATAGGATATTTTTTAACATTTAACTCACTTAGGGAGGGATAATGGTCGGTTGGGGGACCGAAATAAAAGCGAGGGTTTCTCAACCCCTATTACGTAAGTATAAAAGAACTCATGTATTTTCAAGGAGTCAACTTAGATCACAGGATACAATACTCACGTTCAATTCATTGATAAAATTATTAATCTTTGATTGTTGCTTATCGACTGCCGACGCCAACTCTTCCGTCAAAATTTGTAAATGCGCCGATTCGCTGGAGTCTTTGACAATATTTTTAATTTCTTTCAATCGTCCACGATTGACGATCGTACCGCCCACAATACCGATCATACCGCAGACTATCGAACCTATAATCGACCCGTATTTTGTTTTTTCGGCTCTTTCCCGCTCCTTTTCGTGGCTGTCGCGAAGTCGGTTGGACAAAATCGTGAAACAATCTCGTTCCGATCGTTCTAGACGTTTGAAATCGTCCATCAATTGACGCTCTTGTTTAATGACCGAATGTTCTTGCGTCAACAAATTTAAATAACGATCTTCGCCACGTGACGTTTTGTCTAATTCGACGTGGATTTCTTTCAAACGAGATTGAATTTCGCGAATTTCGTCTTGCTTTTCGCGGCGGGATTCTTGTGTTTTGGTGAAATCACGTTCAGCCTAAATTTAATACCAAGAAATAAACTTTGGACAAAAATTTCTTGAATAATATCATCTAAATAAGTTACATTTTAAAATTCCAAGTAGAATATAATATTAATATTTTTGACAAAAATTATGCCATAATTCGTTCAATAAGAATTAAGTATTTTTTTGCGGAAAACTTATGATTAATTATGTTTCTAATGAATTTCGTACCTCTAAAACTAATCTCTGCGCAATTTTCACTTCCGTCAAGCCAATTAAATCTTCGTAATACTTCATTAAATTAAACAAACTAGCGTTAACTCTGGCCACCATGTCCTGCACCGGAGGAGGAACAGCTGATGGTGAAGAATTAAGTCGCACACTGCCATTTAGGAAATTTGAGCGAAAGGGTGTCCGTCCACAAGGCAGGCGACTCTGATAATGCACCAGTAGTACACTATATACCCGCATGACGATAACGACCAGATTTTGCGGAAAGTGTAGCTCTCTATCGAGTTACCGGAATGATACGATCATATCGAATAATCGCTTGAAAACTATGGTTTATTTATTTTGAAGTATTGGATACAGCAAAGTTAAATTAAATTCGATTCGGAAAAAATAGTAAGCTTATGTATTACTACAATCGATGAGAAAAGCTTTCTCTATCATCGGCGACAAACAGACCAACTGATAATTTTCCCCACCTGGTCAAGTGCACTTAAATGTTGGTAACATTTTTATTTGAATTTACAAATATAGAATGGAGCCGTTTCTTCGACTTTGATCTCCCCTTTCTATTAAGGTAATTAATATTCTTTCAAAGTTATAAAGTTGTTTACTCTATTGTTTTTAGCCCCGCTGTAATAAAATTGGGTCTGCACAAACAAAAACTTTAGTCGCGCTAAAAAAATCAATACAAATTGAGAAATATTAGCGACTGCCGAGTGCCGCTAAAGAAGCAGTGATTCGCTCCATAAAAATTCTGTCAAATTGACCAGGTTCAACTTAACAAAATTTTTTGTCATCCATCTAGGAACCAAAAATCCTGAACATTATTTCATGTTGAATGAAAGCCATTCACCAGTCATCGATTCACAAGTGCTTTTTGACTTTGGTTAAACATTTCCATGTTTCTGTAAACAGTAATTTAACAAAAAAAATTTGAAAAACATATTTTTGAGTGCTGCATAATGATGATAAGAATATAATCAAAATTAATGATAGCAAAAAAGTAGTCAAAAAACTGCAGCAAAAAACTTAATTGTTTAGAAATTCGACTGATGACATCACTACGATGAGGCAAAATGAAAAATTATGGACTGTATATAAATTATACTTTCTTTCAATAGAACACTTTTCTTTTTGTTTCTTTTCATTTCTTTTGATGACTTATTCCACGATTTAAGGCCCAAATTTTCAGTCTTGAACGATGTGCAGACTTGAGCAAAGAGCTGACGTTTTCAATCAGCTAACCAAACCAGCAATAGGAAATATGCTTGAAGTTAACGATGTTTCATAAATGCGGGCCAAACAGCTCATAAATAGACATTCGATGCGAAGCACCGAGATCTTTTTTAAATTTTTGATATTTTAGAACGCTGGAAAACGAATCTTCTCAACATTTATCTTCTGGATAAAATCGGTTTAATTCTGCAGTCAATTTAATCATTTTCTATACTCGGACAAAACGCAAAATATCATACTGAAAGCATGCAACTTTCAAAAATTGAAGAATCAACTTCGATTTTTCAAGCAGCAAAAACTTCTGCCACTGTTCAAAACTGAGGTATTTTGGTCATATGCCGAATACAAAAAACTAAGTTCACGAAATTCAAAAACTTTAAAATAGCACAAAAAATTTTGAGAAAACGGACGAAAAAAATTTTGATTTTCGTCAAATATTAAGACACAATATCAAAGATCCGAGATTAAACAGTGAAACGATACATTGCAAGTGATAACAAACAACTATTAAACGTTAACTGGTGTAGACATAACGGTCGCGCCTGAGCTGAAATATAGCAAACTGCGGTCGAACATTGTTACCGGCGCGAAGCGACGGAAAATTTAGAATTTTTAAGCCATCTAAAATGTAGGGATATTCCGGTTAACCGAAACCGTAGCCGTGCAAACCGTCATTTTTTCTGAAACCAAAACTAAAACTGTGAAACACAAAATTGAAAAATCGAAACTGAAACCGGGATTAAGGGGGGGTGAATTTTGAGGTTCTAGGACAATTCGCCCCCAGCAATTCGTTCCCCATAATTCGTCCCCACTGCAGTTCGCCCCCGGACAATTCGCCCCCAACGCAATTCGCACCTGAGTAATTCGCTACTCCAGTAATTCGCCCCTGGTACTATACTTACTGGTTTTAGGTTTAAAAGTAACTCCATGATATGTTATGTAATATATCTCCAGACATTTCCCCTATTAGGTAACCATATTTTATGTCAAACATAAAGAAGATGAAAAGATGATTTTTCACTTCGCCCTTTCACCTCTGTTTTCCTTTTGTACCCTTTTTTTTACATTGTCTTTTTTGTTTTCTAGTTGCATACATATTTTCTTTTTTCAACTTCATTTCTTGTAACTTTTTATCGGGATCTATGGAGAGCAATTAAGAGTATGACAAAGTATCGCAATTATTCTACGTGTGACTGTATTGTGTTCTTCACTATCTTTTTTTGACAACCCTGCGGTGTACCAAAAACAATAAAAATAGAAAAAACAGAAAAAAATATAAAGGAAAAAAATAAGAAAAGGAGAATGAGTAAAAAGTAATCAAAAAAATATAGCAGAAGAAATTAAGATGAAAGACAAAAAAGAGGAATACAAGAAAGAAAATTGAACGAAAAAAGGGACAAAAAACATAAAAAAAACAAATCCAGATCGGAGAACATAAATGACTCGCAATTCTGCTTATGATATCCGTGTTACACGTCAAAATTCTGCCTACATTTTCTAGGGTATTCACGCCATCAGACTAAAATTTGGCATGGTTTCTGGGGAATAGGACACCATCATTACAAACTTGAAAAAATATGAATTTGTAAATTGCCAGTGTTGAGATTTTTCACACATTTTTGGTCGAAATTGATCATTTTCAGTCAGTTAAACTTTAGCTGTAAGCCTTCGTTTTAAACTCGAAGCCACACATTTTGTTTCAAGTGGTAAAAACAACTGGTTACTTCAATTCCAGGAAACTACAGCTCATACGCCTGTATTGCTGACCGTAAGAGTAAAAAAGGCTTATACTGACTTAGCACTAACCGCACCACTAAAAAAATCTTATATTCAAAGAAAAAAAATTATTTGTGGACCTTTATTTGGAACATTGCTGTACAGCAGAGCACCCCATGGGGGGTATGGGGGGTATTACCCCCGTCTTAGATTTGGAAATTCATTTACTACCCCCATAAAAACAGCTCACTATAGCAAAAAATTTTGGTAGACTTCATCCTCTCCCCATTAGGTTATACTAATTCGAGAAAATTGCAGAATGTGTGATTCTGAGGAATTACTCACTGCTCTTTTTGACACATTTACTGAGCAAATGATAATGGGAAAGTATGCAACTTCTGTGCCATATAGCGATTTTTAGGAAAACATATCAGCACATTAATATATACTACTTGTAGGAAATCATTATAAATATAATTGGGAGATGAAATAATGACTTATATATATATGTGATTAATCAAAAAATCGCCCCTTGGGAAGAAAAACATTATGTTCTTAAAATTCTGCCTGTTCATGCTCTCCTTTCCTTTTCCCCACTTCTGCGTTGGGTCTTCTGTGAGCATATGGTTACCCAAGCTGTGGCATACTTTCCTGCTATGAGTTGAGACATGTGAGGTCTGTTGACGTGGATCGGGAGTGGTACTTGGTTTCAAACTCGTAGTTCATAGTCTAATGGGATTAATAATAATAAAGCCACATTCAGCATCAGGACTTTCAATTGGAAGCACTGTTCCAAGCCTAATCAGTGATGGGACAAGCCCATACTGCTGAAGATGCTGGTTGAAACAATGTTTCCAAACGTATGTTGTGCCCGTTTCTTGAAATGTGCAGGAATCAGTTAGCACAACAGTCTTTCTAAGTGCGACTATTGTGTACGTCTAATTAGTGTATTAAAGTTGCATGCTTGGGAGCTGGAAAATGGAGTTGAAATACTAAATGTTTTTTTGACTTAAAGCCTAAAGTAGGGGCATTAATCATTTTTGTAAGTTCGAGAAACTAAAACTCCCCCCTCTCAGCAAAAAAAAAGTCACGACATATTTCAAGTACTACCCTTAAAATTTACGATTTTACCAATACCTAAATTTTCCACCTTGGGGACCTCTGCTGTACAGATCTTTTTCTTCTTGTACATAATACTTGCACTCTGCATGCAGAATTCATAAATAAACATGATATTTCGGAGAAATGCTATTATATAACTGCTAACAACCTAGTGGAATTATTTTTAAATCTGAATATTTCAAATTAAAAAACGGTGCATTGGGGGCCAGTTACTGGGGGGCGAATTGTCCGGGGGCGAACCGCAGTGGGGGCGAATAACCAGGGGCAAATTGTCCGTATCCCGAATTTTCATTCGTGGTTATTTTCCTAGTTTTTGAATTGTACTCTGCCCGACTGAAAACCCATTGAATTCATTGAAAATTAAACCTTATGTCCAGGAAATAAAAGTTGAAAATATTCATTCTCCAGCGTTTAAGAATATAAAAATCGCAGAAAAACTTTCGGCGCTAAGCGCCGAACAAGTTACTCATATACCAATCTCTTCATTTTCTCTTCAAAACTAAGAAAATTTGGTTTTAAAAGCCTAAAACCGACGCGAATCGAATGAAATAGAAGAAAACTAGCTTTTTGTGCTTTTTCCGATAAAAATACGCTAATTTATTGATTTTAGAGTGAACAACCGAAAATGTATCTGTGCAACCAAAATTTTTCCCCAAGTTGCACATTGGAACCTGGCCTTTGCAGAAAAAAACTGTGGTCAAATTCATACCTTTATGTCAGATTGTCAGCTGTTCAGAATCAGATTTAAAATTTTATTTTTCATTGTTATCTTCTTATCAAAGTTTACTGTTTGATTTACTTGTTATGTCAAAATTAGGTTGTTTTATGTCGTTAAAGAAATATAAGAAATACAGATTATGCCGTTGAATTATTCTCTTGTTTGGCTGATGTAAACGCACTTGAATATTCATTTATAAGCAGGTCATAGCTCGAGACTTTTTGCAGAAAAAAATGCCGGTTTTTGGGCGGAATAAGATACAAGTTAATGAGAAACTTTAAAAAACACATCAGAAATGATTTTGAGCGATTTTAAAGCAAGGAAACTAAAAAAAATTTTTTCCTCAAATGTTTCTTCAAATGAAGCAAAAAGTTTTCAGCAAAAAACACTGTATCAATCAGGGCCGTGCGCAGGATTTTTTCATGGGGGGGGGACTAGATTTTTTCACTGAATAGCCTCAGAAAATGTTGATCTTACGCGGATATACTGTGTGCATCATCGGTTTTTTTCCTCGAAGATTTTTTCCACATGAGAACCGGACCCAAAATTTTTTTCATTTTCCAACGAACCGCTATGCAATATTGGTTGACGGAAGGCAAAACGTGGCCTTCGTTCTAAAAAATTGCCTTGAGAGTATTTTACGACTAATAATGGGAAACAAGTGAACTCTATTTTGACACGTTATAATCATGTGTTTTGGACTTTGGTGTCCACTGCGTCATCAGAGCTTAATTTTTCAATATTTGGCTTTGTTCACACCAAGTTGCATAATCGATTGTCATCTTCGTCGGCCGAAAAGCTAGTCTTTATAAAATTCAATGCCAGAAATTTTCTTGGCGGTGCATTAGTATATGATTTTATTTGTTATGATAAGAAATCTGAGTATTTTTGCTTAAAATCACGAAAAATGATCTGAAAATGTTTTGGTTTATGAAGAATAAAACTTTAGAGATGTTGCGTTTGCTTTTGTTTTATACTTAATTCAGGTCATACCTGTAATTGGCGGGGGGGTTGGGGGAACCCCCATCCAACTTGGCCAACCATATACCCACCCTCCCCTGTTTGGAAAAAATTGGCAAAAAGTGTATGTTTTTGGCCTTTTTTGGGAAAAATTTCGACTTTTTTGATCCCCCCGCCGAACTGGTCGGACCTCTTACAGGTATGATTCAGATCTACAATTCTGAGATGAAAAAAACCCCTGATTAAACCCAGAAAAACCCACAAAAAGCCCTAAAAAACCCGAATTCGAAATTTTGAAAATGGTTTTTTCCCAACCCTGATAGCGCTGGAAAATAAACCTCTAAAACAGATATTCGAGAACAGAAGTTCTAAAATCGCAGTCTAGAATGATGTCTTCAATTTTCATCTTCAATAAACGCAAAAGTTCGGGTTGCAAACGCTCAAAAAATTCCAACCATCAAGAGTAGTAAAAATTGAGAGAATTGATGAAAAATCTCTATTTTCGGCGACATAATTGACTGTTAACGATTAGAAAATGAAACCAGCTAACTTGATTGATAGAAACTGTTGAGCATTAATTAGTAAGTCGAAATAGATATGCTAACGGCCGCGCCCGATAGAAAATAAGTCATTATTATACTATACTTGTAACAAGTCCGACCAGTCGGGGGAGAGGGTAAACCCAAAATTTTGGGGTGGGGGTCCCAAGACTTTCAAATATTTGGGGAGGGGGGTCGAAAACAGTGTTTTTTTGTGCCAAAACATGGTTTTTGGCACAAAACAATTTGAAATGGCACAAAAAATTTTGACCGTTTGTGCCAATTGGCACAAAATTTTTGGATGATCAAACATTAAACTTCCTTGATTTTTAGACGTTCTAAGGACTGGAAATGTAAAAAATTTTCGGCGCTTCGCGCCGAATCAATCAATATAATGATGCTTCCTACTCGTATATTTGACCGGAACGCTAACGGTTTCTCTTCGAAGAGTGTATTAGTTATGTTGCAGTAAACTTTATAGGCTGTCAATGACTGATGAATGAAAAGAAATTCTGAATATTCTCTGTTCATTCAGTCAGATTCGGAATTTAAAGCTGAAATTTTTACTTTCTGTGTTTGATTGATTCAAATCGAAAAATCTTAGTCGGAAATTGAATCAATTTGATCATCAATTCTAGAGCCTAAATTTTCTCAGCATTAGAGTTCTTTTTGAGTCGCCGCGAACTGTTTTTTTGCAGTTTTTTCTTATCTCACTGACATGATTAGCTGAAAAATAGGTTAGGCTGGGCACGGTTTTTACAAAAAAATTAATGCGGTCAGAGGTAGCTTTAATTAGGTTATATTTTTATCAAACTTTTAGCCTAAAATCTTTCCACAGTTTTCATATGCTTCTGGTAGAAAAAAATTTTTTGTGCCATTGGCACAAATTTCTTTGGCCTTTTGTGTCAATTGGCACAAATGTCCGTGCACAAAAGAAACGCTGGTCGAAAAACCCTCAAAAAAGTCGAAAAAATTACGAAAATTTCCCCAAAAAAGGCTAAAAAAAAGCAATTTCTTTCCGGATTTTTCCAAGTTTGGGGGTGTGAGGTATAGGGTTGACCAAGTTGGGGGTGGGGGTCCCAACATTTGGGTATAGGGTCAGGGATCGACCAAGTTGGACGTCTTCCCCCCCCCCAGTTACAGGTAAGTATATACCCATGACCGGTGCAAAGCGCCGGAAAATTTTGAGATTTTGACCCTTTCAAGTCCACCAAAACGCATCTTTTCGGTTTTAAATTCCCCAAAATTTTTTCCACAATGAGAACCATAGCCAAAATTTTTTTCCTCCAAAGACCCCGTTCGCATACCTGTAAGAAGTCCGACCAGTTGGGGGGGAGGGTGAATCCGAAACTTTTCTTAGGGGGGGGGGGTCGAAAAGGTCGAAATTTTTTTCAAAAAAAGCCAAAAAACATACACTTTTTTGCGAATTTTTTTAATTTTTTCCAAACTGGGGCGGGGATTGGGTATATGGTTGGCCAAGTTGGGGGGTCCCCCAACCCTCCAAATACAGGTATGCCCGTTCGAGGAAAAACAACGGTTCTGGGAAGTGGGAACAGTGTTGCCAGGTATTCGCCTTCAAAAACCCCAATTTTTCCGCCAAAAACCTCGATCGTTCCAAAAAAACCCTAGAAAACCTCAAAAATTTTTGAAAACCCCTAGAAAGACCCAAATTTTTGAAAAGAGAATAAATGCAATTCATAGATGAAAAAATAAATCAAGCATAAGTTTATTAAGAATCAACAACATTATTCAGCTGCTGAATTTCATCTTCATCATCACATTCAGCCGATTGCTGCACCAAGCATGGCCGACGTAAATTTTTTCAACATAGGTTTTGTTACAGTAAAAGAGTTACAACTTTCATTCCTTAAAGCCAAGCCCAGGGCCGTGCGCAGGATTTTTTCATGGAGGGGTGGAGAAAATTTTTTTTACATATTTCATAATAGAATACTGTCCTTATTGCATACATAGAACAGCCATATTGCATACATAGAATACCGTCCAACAATACTGTCAGAAAATTGCGGGTTTCAAACTTCAAAGATCAAACTAGATTAAACATGTATGTTTTAACTTTGAAAAGATTCACAAATTTAGTTAGAAGCTTCTTAAATGAAGGCCAAGCTTCAGCTTGCAGTGCTTGCATAAATACAACATAAAATCTCTAACTTATAAGCCTTCTGCATCCAGCAAAATTTTTTCCATATTTCCTGAAGTCGTTTTTTCGCTTAAAAATGCTTATAAGTTCCTTATTTATGTGTTTTTGAACTTTTTCAAACCTTCTGGTGTTTTTAGAGCCGTTAATTTATCAAAATTGAAGCGAAAATTGAAATTTTCGAGTTTGATCGAGGTCTAATCTACAAGCATTAATCTACAAAAAACTTTCCAGCAAACTATCCAGGAGCATACTGACTTTGAATTACATAAGAAATCGACACATTAGTCCTCTATGATGTCAAGTGAGAGCGCGAAAAAAGATATTGATCTTTCCGGCGCAAGGCGCCGGAAAATTTTTTTGGGCATTGACATTCTGCAACGCTGGAAAATCAATTTTCCGAAAATTTATTTCAAGAATTAGATTTGAATTTTGTGTTCAAAGGTTGTCATTTCTAGAATTTTATTATCTGAAAAATTTCAAAACCAGTAATTTATTTGTAAACTCTCATGAACTTGATCAAAAAGAAATGAGTAAGAAGAACAGAAATTTCCGAAAACTGCTTCCATGAAGCTTTTGAATTGATTTTACGTTAAGAAAGGCATAGTCGCTTCAAAAAGTTCAGAAACTTGACGTATTGATCTTTCTCAAAAAATGTGTCAAGGAAAAAATGCGAATCTTAAATATCAGGATAAAATATTGAAGATTACCAATTGAAACAAATATAAGATAATACGTTTAGGATGATGAAAACTATTATATAGATCAAGTGATAAGTGAAGGTAGACATGCTAAAAGTCACGCCTGAGCTAATTAATACATAATGATTATTGACGTTATAACCGGCGCCAAGCGCCGGTAAATTTCGAAGTTATGACCTTCTAAAATGCATCAAAATGCATCTTTTCTGTATCAGATCCTCAAAATTTTCTTCCCCAAATGGGGAAAAAGCCGAAAATTTTTTCCTTTTCTGAATTTTTTTCCAAAAAAGAACGATTTTGGAGAAAAACAGTGCCCGCTCCAATAGAATGATAGTGAATATAGTAAGAATGCAAATTAAATGTGTAATTCAATGTTAAATTTGAACGAATTTATAGTTCAAGACATTTTAAAATCTTAAAATTAGAAAAATAATTGATTTAAAGGTTCAGAATCAATGGCTGACACATTATAGAAGAATATATGTGATCAAAGATAGGACTCAAAAAATTCTGCACCAGTGCAGAAATCACCGAAAAAAATTTTGCAACTGTCCATACTTACAATAAGCCTGCTTAGTTGATAGCTAAAAGGTAGACTTCAATCCCAACGTGAATTCTCGATTGAGTTTCTTGGATTTTAATTACCAAATTTTCGATTTCTTGGTTTACGTTTACATAAACAAGAAAGGAAAAGAAAAAGAAAAAAAAAGTTTGCAAATTTTTTTTATTTATTTTGTTATAAACTTGGATTATAAAACTTTTAAATGATTTATTATACTTAAGAGCGTACATATTAGGCCATTTCAAACTTGTTTCTGCTCAAAAAGTTGCACTTTTTGAAAACTAAATTTTTAGTGGCTCATCGGCAGAAATAGTCATAACTTTTTCGTGTTATTTTAAAAGAATTTTAAGTGCATTTGATTAAATTTTATGTATGTAATCATGTTTCAAATAATTCCTATGGCGCTTACAAAGTTTAGTGCTGGAATACACTATATAGAATATACACATAGGTAAATTGTCCCTAAACCAAAGCCTAAGCCTTAGCCTAAGCTCAATGGTAAGCCAAATACTGATTGCCCAAGCAACGATCTCACTAGTCGATAAGTAGAAGTTGTGACTACCTGGCCTGGCACTAAAGTTTATTATTGCCATCCCTACTAGTGTTTTGAAATGAGTACAAAATAAAACTCACATGAAATCAAAGTAAAACACCCACAATAAACCCAAGAGACCCCAGCAAAAAGCCCACAAAATCCGAAAGTCCAAATTTTGAAAAACTGTTTATTTTATCTCTAAACGAATATGCAGTGTGCACACCGCCCCAAACAAGTCAACAGAGTATTTTAACACCAAACCAGCATGTTTTTCCCCAAAACGTTCATTTTGGGAAAAAAATTTTGGAAAAAAGGAAAAAAATTTCAGCACCATTAGCCAAATGTGGAAAAAGTTTTTATCTAACTTCCCCTAGATTAGCAGTTTAAAACTTGAATGTACTCTAATGGGGTAAAATAAATACTTTCGGCCGCTTCGCGGCATCATATAAAATACCAAATAAATTAGCACATTTTCTTATGTACTCACTACTTAGCCGCCATTCATCAAATTTTAATGTTTTTCAGTGCTTCTATACATTAAATTCATAGTTTTATTATTACTTTGGCGAAACATTTTTAGAGTCTTCCTTCCCCACTTGGGGAAAATTTTTTTGGAAAAAAACACGCTGCACCAAAAGTCAAAATTTGGTAATTAAGCCAAAAATATGCTAATTTAATTGTAAAATACACAAACTGGCCACACTATTCAATCAATTCAATATCCATTTCAATTTTTATTTTTTCAATTTCATCACGCTTTTTTCTTATTTCATACAGTAATTCTCCATCAAGCACACAACATTCAAGCAAGCGAATTCGTTCAAAAACCCCCAAAACCTCGAAAATAAAAAACCCCTAGATTTGGGGAAAACCCCTAACTTGGCAACACTGAGTGAGTGGGAATTAGGATAGCTTTTCAAATTTGAATTTATTCATCGTACAGTAGCTATATAACTTTTTTCACTGTTCTATCAACGTTAAAACCCTGCAAAGTGTCAATCGAAGTCATCACAAACGAAATCGGGCTAGAGCGGCAAGCCCAGAGCGATCCGTGACTGGATTGTTTTATTATCGAAAACAAAAATTAATTAATTGTACTTATTGAAAAGGCATTATCACCATTGTATCTACACATTGGCCATAGTCGAGTCCCAATCCCACGGATCTGTTGCTTTAATATGGCTCTCTCGCTCTAAAGATTTTAAGGCGTCCATAATCAATTCGTAGTCAGGTGTATCCGAAAAACTAAAAACAAGTATTTGAATCTGTAAATAAGACATTTGATGGCAATACAGTCTTTTGTTGTATATATAACGTGATTTACAATAATATTTTTTTCAATAACTGTCTGTCTTATAAGTGGTGGGAAATTTTCTGCAGTGGTTCGGATGACTTTTTTGTTACACGACAAAAACATATATGTATATATAAGACCAATCATAAAATATCAAACGTATAAGACATAATAAATCATTTTCCACCCAGACTAAGCAACAAGCATGGGAGCAAAAACCTTGTAAATCAAGGAACGGTTTATGTAGCCATGCAAAAAAGAATCAATATATTGAGATCAGCACGTGGAACTAAAGACCTGTCTTTTTTTAAGACACAACTTCTGGAGGGATTCAACTTAATTTTGATGAGTAAAAAATTAATCCCATTTGAAAAGCACTACTACGATGTAACTTGATGCGTTAGGAACGAAAATGATATTCATTTTTTCTAAAAGTCAAAACTCGCATAGGTACAATAAGACAAAAGTTGAAAATTTCCGTTTTTTTCGATTTTTGACATGCACTCCGTTCAACTTATGCAGCTATACGTGCGTCAGATGTCGTGTTCTATAAATTTACACAATATAAGGCGTTCGAAACAACAAATTTGGAAAGCAAAATTTGCAATTTTTCCATAAAGATCACCATATCTACTGCCAAAGCTCAGAAGTATCAAAAATTTCCCCACACAATAGGCAGTTTACGATTTCCAACAGAAAAAAATGATAATTCATGTATTGCTAGGTGGTCAAACGACTGAATGCAATCTTTTTTTCTGATAATTGTGACTTCTATTATAAGAGAACACAACTTGATATATTTCAAAAGTGAGACCATAGAACAAGTTTCGTATGCTAAATATCAAGAGTCAATTTCTGTGGATGTAACGCCCAGATTCTAATTATACTTATACTTGATCCTGATGCTGCATTTTACACGGTCCACGGGGACGCGGTGATGCTAACTACGACGATAATATGACAAAAATGATGAACGATAAATCGACGAAATATGCTTGCTCCACAACAAAAACACAAGTATCACTTAAAACACCCTTTCGAAAATCTGACCGAATCAGGCGTTGCTTCTCCTTAAATATTGCTTCTTTTTAGCCACTCCCTTGGTTGGCAGGAGCTCCGAATTCTTCCTCCGCCAATTGCTGCTTCTTGCTTCTTCCACTTCTCTTTATTGTACGCCTGTTTAGCCAGGCCTACTAATGCTTTTCTGGTACTGCATGCTTTTCACACTTCTCTTATGCTTGCTTCCTCGCCTATGGTGGACTTGACCACGCCTCTGTGCTTCCATGTATGCTTCTATATCTATTTCTTACACATATACATGTTTTTGTAGGAACTGCGGCTACTGTTCCACTTGAGACTAGTGTCTGGTGGGGCTTCTACTTTTTACTACATGCAGGTGTGTTTACGGTTTTTATGGGGAATTAATGTAGCTGTGGAATGTGTACTTTCATGTGGATTCTAGGGGACCAGCTGCCGATGTGCAAATTAATTAGAGCATCTTTAATTGGGTCAATAATGGCTACTGGGGTGTGAGATGATCAAAACAGAGTACTTCACATAAATTTATAGGAATGTTTGAGTGTGAATTCCAGACACCCTTGAGACAATAGATCATAAGGTGAATTTACATGAAATTTGTGACTGTATAGGGCCCATTCTGGCGAGGTAAGAATTTAGGAGTGAGCCCTTGCTTGCACAAATGATTTTCATATAAAATGAGATCCCCCGACTTGTAGTGGATATCCTGGGCATGCTTATTGTACTGAACTGTATAGTGGGTTTGGGCTTTTTGTAAATTCTTCTGAAGGGTTGAAAGAGCTGCGGTGAAGTGGGATTTGACACCGAGGGCATACTCATCAAGATCAACCATATAGGATGTGGGGAAGAAGTTTAAGGCTGCATCGGATGGTAAATTGGGTTGTCTACCATGAAGCAATTCGAGGGGGGGTATGAAGTGCTGTCATTTTTGTGAATGTTGATCGAAAAACTGCAGGGTAAATAAGTATCCCAATCAGTATGTTTTGAGTTGATATACATGCGTATACGGGTGGCGAGGGTCTGGTTGCAATGCTCCACTTCCCCATTGGCAATCGGGTGGTACGGAGTTGTGTGAACTTTCTGAGTATTGCACAAGTCAGTGATTTGGGAAAAAAGATCAGAGACGAAATCTGAGCCACGATCACAGTGGATGATTTTTGGAGAGCCATGACAGCAAACAATTTTGTTTGCAAATAACTGGGGGATTGTGGCTGCGGTGATGTCAGGGGTCCGAAAGGCCTCAACATACTTGGTGAAATAATCAATGAATAGGACAATGGACTAATTCCCATCCACAGGGGTAACGGCCCAATGCAATCAATGCCGACTCTGTCAAGTGGGCCCATAGGTTGAATTGGGACAAGATTTGCATGTATTCTGTGCCTGAGGGCTTTGTGGGTCTGGCATGGGTGGCAAGTTTTGCAGTACCATGTGACATCATGGCTTATTTGTGGCCAAAAATATTTTTGTCAGAGCATGTGTAGGGTCTTCAGAGAGGTAAAATGACCTGTGAACTTGCAGTCATGATGCGATGTGATGAGATCATGTATTTGTGACTTCGGGACATATAGTTCTGGCTGCTTGTCGATTATACAAAAGAGAATATTGTGGTGAACTGCGAATTTGATTATTGTAAGGGGGTGTTTTTGGGCAATTTTAGATAAAATATTTTTGACGGTTGGATCAGTGTGTTGGAGTTCAGTGAAATTTTTCTGTTGTTCCTCCTGCTCAAAGGCTTCCGCTTCGAGAAGGGAATTGATAGTTTATATTTCAGGGCGGGTTTCAAGGTGTTCAATATCAAAAGATTGTTTTGCTGAGTCCGATGGGGAATGAGAGATGGTGTCTGCATTTCAGTTAGCGGTACCTTTCTTAGGCTGAATGTCAAGTTGAATACCAGAGAGGGTGAGTCCCTGACGGGCAATGCAAAGAGAGGGATTTTCTTTTTGGAGTACTGCCTGGACTGCAGTATGGTCAGTGTGGACAATGACATCTACATTACAAGGACCACCTTGAGTGAGGATAACTCAAATTAATTGTTTTTCCCCATTAGGAGATATATCGTACAACTTTTTATGCTGATTCCGAATCTTATGAGCATTTTACACAAAATGTTTTTTGTTGAACTATCGCGGTGTAAAGTGTTCAAAATTCACATATGTGAATCATTCCATTTTACCATTTGTATTTTTCATAATTTTGAAGATTTTCAAGTGCAGCTTTTTAAAATCAATTATAGATTGAACAAACTTTTGGAAACATATAGGCAACCATCTGCCCAAATGATAGTTCTAATACAGTGTACAAAAAAGTCAAAAAAATTAATTTTTACTTTCCTCAATTTTTCAGTTTAAACACTTCAACTGGAGATTGGTTGAATAAAATTGAATCCTATTTGACCATAAAATGTACCACCCACGTGCTTAACTTCATGCAAAAATTTAAAGCTACGCCATAAAAACCTTATGACTAATCTTGGCATATGTAAATTGAACCCCAGTTTATTCTCATTTATGTCCTGGTCAATTTTCAACAATATTTCATGAAAATTTTGGAACGATACTATTTTAATGCAGCTTCTAAACAGTTGTTTCAGTGCTTTTCTGGACTTTTCATTCTATGGCAACACGTAAGGAAATTTATAAAATTAAACTTTTATGATTGATATATTTTCACTTTAAACTTTACAACACAGTATTGGTTGTATAAAATCGAACCATACTCAAACATAACATGCACCATCCATCAGCCTAACTGCATGGAAAAATTCATAACTACATGATGAAAACACTTTGACCAATTTTAGCATATGTAAGGTCTTGTCTTGCAGTCTTGCACATCATTTTTCGAATGATTTTGCTTCAGATTATCATTTATGTTTGGGTCAATTTTTGGCAATCTTCTCTGGAATTTTTTAAACAATAGTATTTCAATGTGGCTTTCAAACAGTATGTTCATTGGTTCTTTGAATTATTTGTTCCTCTGCAACATGCAATGAAATTTCCACAATTTCTATGCTTGACAAAACGACAGTCATTAAGTAGTATAAGAACGGACCTCCAATTCACACCACATCTAATATCTACATGGGCTTTGAAAATCAAAATCTGAATCATAGGATCTATATTATTTCAGACCCTATTCAGTTTTGGAAATTTTGTGGACTATAAAGCGAACCATCGGTTTTGGATTCATTATAATGTGACAGTTGAGCTTTTTCATGATATGATTGATAGAAGAGACTTTTTCACTAAACTTGTGACAGGAAAATTAAATCAATGTTCTTCTACAGGAACTATTCCTTCTATATGTGCCATGCGATCAGAGGAACATATCTGAGTAGATACATAACTTCATCAGTCTCTTTGATGTGAGTTGAAGTTATAACATCGATTATGTGAGGAGAACATACTAAATGCTTGTTTTCCCAATGAGATTATGCTTCAAAAGTGTATCCTGTAAGCTTTTGTTGAAATGAGACTTGGGTAAGACTGAGAAATATAATGAATGGATTGGTATCAAAAATAGACCTAATTAGTCACTCGCTAATTAACCTTATCAGGCTGAAGCCTTAGGTAGAATAAGTTTGAACAGGTCGGTCAGTCTCAAGTTCAACAGAGATCACCTGCTTTCATTCTGAGGAACTGCAGAAGATTGATAACACTCTCATCTCAAGTAACTTCTAATCAGGGATGAACCGAGAAGGCAGGCGGAGAATTGAGTTGCAAATGTAGACTTGCAGGCTGGTTGGCTCTCCAGAAATCTGGGGTCTAACCTGCGTTCCCTCCGCTGCAAGAGGATGTTGTATTTGGGCATAACTCCACACATATACAATAATAAAATAATTATAATATATGGCCAGTCTGGCTGCCAATTTTAATTTATAATATAAAACACAAAGAATGACCAAAAACATAAACAACAGGCACTTTTATGCACAGTGTCTATGCACATTAACGTGGACACAAATTGTGTCGACTTTGGCTATTTCTTCGCAACCTGGAAATAGACTATGTCTATCCCTGACGTCCCTTGAGCCTCAAAACTGACCAATGGGAGGTTAAAAAGATCCACAATATGCTGCAATGACAATTTTGGAACTTTTCAGAACCTAATACAGTCAACGCACCTTTCTGAACCTTTTTGATCATTCTTGTCTCCTTGCGGAAAGCTTGCCAAATGACCACCCTCTTACATCAAGTCTTTCTTACAGACATACCGGAATGTTCATAAGATTGTCCGCGTGTGCTATCACTTGGACTGGACACCGAGGGATCGATGACTCGGCATCTGCTTGACTTTGCTGGCGCACTGCCGAATCCACTTTGACCTGCACCAGGGCCGAGAGTCTTCAATTGCCTACCTTCCCGTGACCTTTCATTCAGACCATACAATTGATGCCAGAGACAGAACATATATCTGTCTAGAACATACCAGTTGGGTGTTTCGCCGTGAAGTCTTCGCCACTTTTCCAATGCTACCCCCATTAAAATTTTCTATAAAAATCTAAATAATTTACATTCTATGTACATTAGTAATGAATTATCACAAAAAATCAAAATATCCTGGGCGTCCTCGATTGAGTAAAAATACAAAAAAAATACGGCGAGATTATAACTGAGATCCAGTGAAAAAATAAATTTTATACATGCCCTTTTTTGGCAATGCAAGGTACAAAGCAAATAAAAAATTTAAAGCATGCAACAATTGAAAATTTTTTTTTTGTATTTTGTATTAGGTGATTTTTTGTATTTGTGTGATTTTATATATTTTTTCTTTTATTTTGTGTATTTTTTATCCAAAATAAATGTGAAAACAAAGATTTTTGGGCCAAAAACCCTGCAGCTATATTTACTAATGTGGCACACTGCCACCTTGTGCCCCTCTGTGTGCTAATCCATGACCTCCCTAAGGTCTCGATACCCAATGGCCATGCTGGCCACCTATACCTTGCACCTGGGGCCCAGCACCTCTGCCACACACTGCTCCACGACCACCCCGGTTGGGGTTGTAGAACTGGGCCTCGGCTGTGATTACCAGTTTTTTGCCCCTTTCCTTGCATACTCTGAGCTAATTCCTGGCTTCAAGGGGGTATCCTGGCTGTTATACACTGTCAACAGTTGGTTATTTGCCGCCATTATTTCCCTGGCATAAATGTTGCCAATATGCATGGGGGACAGCAGGGCGCATTCCAACATGGGGAATAGCATCATCACCAGATACCTTACCAAGGAAAACACATCAGGTGCTCTCTTTTTGAGCCACCTGGGGACAAAGTCATAAATGACCCTTTCCCAGAGTTCCTCTGGTAAATTGGTCTGATCATAGAGAAAAGCTCCTTGGATTCTGAACTGTTGTTCATAGTCCTGGTAGATTTTCCTAATGGCATCATTTACCATAAGGAATACTCTTCCCGACTCAAATTGCTCGAAAGCAATATATTTGGCCACTGCACTTGTAAAGAATGAAATCGGTTCAGATTCTCAGGTTTTAGGCTGATAGACATCCCAGAAGTCCAAGAGACTGTCCTAGAATTTTTCCAGTCATTTCCAGTGTTTCAGTTGCCTGAGCAGCCTTTGCCTGCTTAATTTTGCTAGGAGCAGCCCCTTGCACTTGACTAGCTGCCACTTCTGGTTTCTGGTCCTTGCTGGGTTTTGCCTGACCTTTCAGCATTGGTTTCCCTATCCCAAGGCCTATTGCACCTGAAGTTTGACTAGTTTGTGATGTACTATCTAAAGTTGCAGTTGCCAAGGAAGACTTAACCACTGATGGCATTCCAGTTAGAGTTGAAGTAATTAGATATGTGCGGGTTGTAGTGGAGGTAATCATGGAATTTGAGGTTAATATGACAGATGAAGTTGCTGTCTCACTGTCTTCCTCTTTCTGTTCCACTTTTGCTGCCTTACTACCCTTTTTCCTTCTTTCCTTCTCCTTCTCTCTCATTTTCTTCTTTTTTTCAGCCATAAACAGTATTTTCTCATCATTCCATCCCTTTTCTTTCATACTTTGGACGGGTTTGGCTGAATACAACCCTGGAACTGCCCCATCAGCAGAAAACCTATCACCTCCTTACTTTCCGCCATTTCTGAATCGGGCGTTTCCCCTACACTTTTGTCGATAATGAGCTTATCGGTGGTAATATCATCATCCACTTTCATTGGTGACAGTGGCTCCATTGCTTTCTTTTCTACCCAGAGCATTGCATCCTCCTCCTTTCGAAGTCCATACTTGATCTCCATTTGTCGGACCTTGGTGTTGTATATCACCATACTTTCTTTGAGCTCAAATTCTATCTGTTCGGGTTGGAGTCGGATCCTTTGCTTCGCTTCCTTCTCCATTCTCAAAATTGCCTCTAATTGATGCTGGTTAGCAAGTTCTGACTGATCTGAGCAGTTTGAGCTTGCATCAGTTCTGTTGCTGGAACTGATTGCTCTTCCTGCTACTCTTCTTCCAACGGCTCAGTCACATCCTTCTTAAGCCTCATGTCTTGTGAATCATCTTCAGCAGGCAGTCCAACTGCATCGCTGAAAATTTTGCTTTCTGATGTTTGGACTTCTTGGCCTGAAAGTAACGGAATTTCAACTACACTCACTCCAGCTTGCTTTTTGTCTCCACCTTTCAGACTATCAGTCTTGGTGGGACTAATCTTGCCAGCTAGTTTGGTCATAGTACCTTCACTAGTGGTATAACTACAGGTATGCTGAATTCCCGGTAAATCCGCCGCCAAGGGTCTATAGTCAAAGATCTTTGTAGGGAAGGATATATTATACTCCCTACTTTCAGCTAACGACCCATAGATGTCCCCAACCTTGTGGATTTTGGTTTGCCAAGTCAACCCATATCTTAATGAAGGCGTTCTCTGTGCCAGCTCGATGTGATAGAACCTAACATAATAATACGGATTTGAGCTATAGCTCTTGCTGTCTATAGTAATTGTGTCAGGGCTGCCAGGGATCAGAGTGCACATATCCGCATCCTTCCATAACCTTAACTGAATTGGCATAAATCCGAATCGATTCATCCAAACATATATTCCAGCACCTTTTCAAGGTACGTCATACTCTATGCTTGGAAGAGTCTTAGCCAACAAAAGATATTGGGCCAACTTATCATCTGACTACCAGGCCATTTCCTTTATTTTGAACTGTAGCTCTGGGCTGAATAATGTAATGAACCTATAACTGAACATTTCAGCCATTACAAAATCCAGTTCCTTTCTGCTATGAGGCCAGATCACATGTAAGGCCAGGGGGACTAAAGTACAAGTGGCTTGCAGTTCTGAGAACCGCTTTTCCTCAAATGCTTTAGCATACTCTGCTAGCTGAGGCTTCCGATCATCTTCATCAAAGTACTCCATTCCAGGATCAATGTCAATTGGCACATGAACCAGATGATTTTTTAGGGCATCCAGTACTGCTTGCTTTTGATGATCCTGAGGTAATTTGATAACTTTTCTTGCTGTAACTATGAACCAAACCAAACACACTGGCTGAGTGAGCTCTTGATACTGCTTTCCTTGTGCCATCTCTTCTACCAACTCCAGGCACAATTTATCCTTGGCCGACAAGTGCTGTTCAGGCCTAATCATTTTGTTATTGTCAGGATCACTTACTTCATCATAGGAATTGGGCTTTAATTTTTTACCCTGACAGTAAGCACCAGGATAGATGCCCCCCCACGGCAAATTTTCTCTCCCCTTCCTGTGATTGCAAATGTCCTGGTGGCAACAAAATTTAGGCCCTATTTCTTGCACTTGCCTGGCTCATCTTGCCTACATTTCCTGGCGCATAGTGTGTGGCTGCCTAACTACAATATCAGGTGTACCCACAAGGTTATGTAGTTTATAATCAGTAACTACCAGGGCCGTGCGCAGGATTTTTTCATGGGGGGGGCGGACTAGATTTTTTCACTGAATAGCCCCAGAAAATGTTGATCTTACGCGCATATACTGTGTGCATCACTGTTTTTTTTCCTCGAAGATTTTTTCCACATGAGAACCGGAGCCAAAATTTTTTTCCTCATTTTCCAAAAATTTTCCACATTTTTAAAAACGCTTATAATGTGGCTACGGGTCCTTTTTTATGCATTTCAGGAGCATACCCAAGCATTTACTTGTATTTGTAGTCAGAAACCTGCAAAATGAGGAAGAAAATTGAGGAAATTCTGGTTATGTTAGTCAAAATGAGCTCATGAAGAATATATTGGTGTTCTATAGAATGGTCCGGCGCGGAGCGCTGGAAAAATTTTTTGATTTTCACTTTCTAAAACGCTGGAAAATGAATCTTCATAACGTTGGGAAATAAATTAAAATCAGACTGATTAAGCGTAATTTGGCTCCCATTCCGGCGCGAAGCGCCGGAAAAATTTTTGGGTTTCTGTATTCTAAAACGCTGAAAAATAAATCTCTCCAACAGATAATTCGTGAACAAATGTTTTGAAATCGCGTTCTAGAACAATGTCTTCAATTTCCACCTTCAATGAATGCAAAAGCTCAGATTGCAAACGTTTAAAAAATTCCAATCATCGAGGGAAAAAATTGAGAGACTTGATGAAAAATCTCTATTTTCGGCGATATAATTGACTGTAAACGATTAGAAAATGAAACGAGCTAACTTGATTGATAGAAACTGTTGAGCATTAATTATACCCATGCGCCTGATAGAGTATAGTTATAATTATACCCATGACCGGCGCCAAGCGCCGGAAAATTTTGAGATTTTGACCTTTTAAAGTCCACCAAAACGCATCTTTTCGGTTTAGAGTTACTGCCCTAACGGGGGGGGGGGCGGCCGCCCCCCCGCCCCCCTTGTGCACTGCCCTGATTTCCATGCATTCTGAAACTGAATATACTGCAAATATCTGGTTACAAAATGTTTTTATAGCTTTTTTTATAACTTTTAAACATCAACATATTATTGATAAATTTCCGATCTTGTTTTTTTCTGACAAATCTGACGAAAATCAAAATTTTTTTTGATCATTAAAAAAATATTTCTGTGGTCCTTAAGAACTTTTGGTTTTCGTGAAGTACAATATTTGCAGTTCGAACAAATTTACAGCACAGGACAATAGTAAAGGTTCTTGCTGAAAAGATTTATTTTACAGCCGTTTATAATATCAAACGCAAAAATTTTAATTACTGATGTGCCAAACCAAGATAAAACACCAGTCACGCTTTTCTATGCTTTAGATCATTTGAGAACAATCTCTTCTGATTGATAGATAATTTTGATTAGTAAATTACGGACAAAGTATATTGGAATGTTAAAACAAGCCCAAAGCATCTGCCAATATTTTTGAGCGAAAAAAATGATTCCGGTAATATGGCGAGAAAATCACTGAACTCTTTTCCCGAATGGCGAAAACATCACGATCATTGATGATTGCAGCCAGGCCTGTAGTCATCAATTTTCGGAGGGGCCACACATTTTTTCACTCGATTTAGTGTAAAATTGGCATTTCTGACATGACTTTTTCTTGAAGAAAAATCAAAGGTACCTTTGCCTTTTTTAACACTTGAAACATTTGGGGGCATGGCCCCCCAATCCCCTGCCTACAGGCCTGGTTGCAGCAATAGAATAAGCTGAAGAATGCATTTTCAGACATTTTAGAAGCCGCAAAACCAAAAATTTTTTTGGCGCTCAGGCGCTGATAAAGATAGTCGTACCGGCCTTTTCATAAGTTTTCTTCACATCTCACATGCTTTCATCACGTCCATGAGCTTTTCGTACGCTTGTTTTTTCATGTATAATAAAATTTTTTCTTTCTTTTAGCTGATGAAGTTCAAATTAAAAGTCTAAAACTGGCGTGAATCTGTCGAGGCACCTGTTCCCGCTGCTCGGGGCTTCAGTAAAAGTTAGGCTCGGTCCGGGACTTGAACTCGCAACCTTGCGGCTACCGTCCGCACGCTCTAACCAACTGAGCCAACCAAGCAACGGGAAAGGTATTCTCTTTTTGCAACAATTCGTAGTTGAGGTGGCTGCTGGGGCCACTCTCAACAAATCGAATAAAGTACAAGAAAACTAGCTTCGAATTGTTTTTCTGATGAAGTAGAGCGAATTATCAATTTTATGGTGAGCAACCAAAAATTTCTCTGCACAACCAAATTTTTTTCCTAAGGTGCACGCTGCAACATGGTCAAAATTAAAAGGTCAAAATTTTAACTTTAAAAAGTCAAAATCTCACAATTTTCCGGTGCTTCGCGCCGGTCATGGGTTTAATTATAACTATATTCTATCAGGCGCGGCATTAGCATATCTACTTCGACTTACTAATTAATGATCAACAGTTTCTATCAATCAAGTTAGCTCGTTTCATTTTGTAATAGTTCACAGTCAATTATGTCGCCGAAAATAGAGATTTTTTATCAAGTCTCTCAATTTTTTCTCTCGATGATTGGAATTTTTTTAAGGTTTGCAATCTGAACTTTTGCCTTTATTGAAGGTGGAAATCCTGCCTGAAAAGTCTAATTTTTCAGTGAATTAAACATGTTTTCAGTCAGGCAAACTAAAATTCAAAAAATTAGGCAAGCAGCAATGAATTGAATGACTTTTTCAGACAGAGGAACCTCTGCTATTCTCCCACGCTTAATCATTTTCCCAATGCAAAAAGTTATCTTCCTGAAAGTCGAAAATTCTAAAAAACCACAATGATTTTGTGGAAATAATCTAGAAAAATCTATGTTTTAGCCAAATATGTGAAAAAACAATACAAGGTCAAACATTCATCCATAACATCATGATGTTTAAAAGCTATAAGCCAGCACAACAGAAATGATAACAAGAATCATAAGTGATTTGAAATCTGGCGCCAAGCGCCAGAAAATTTTCGATATGTTTTCTTAAAAACACATAAGAATGCATCTCCGCACAGGAAACTCACCCAATCAAAAGTTTTGTTGGGCTCTAATTTTTATAAGCCATGTTGGTTTGTGCCCCTAAATTTTTAGGAGTCACTCAGAGTTTTTAGAAGCTATGACTAATTAACCTAAAAAACCCTGACCAGACTCGATTTTTTTTGCTCGCAAATATGAATGCTCTATACAGCCAAAAACATTTTGTTGATTAGTCTCCAATTTTCTGGCATAAATGAGGAGTTTGAATGTTTTCTTGAATATTACCCATACAATCCACTTGAAACGTTGACTTTGACATAATAATTTAAAGGCTAAATTGAAATTTGAAGTTGAAAAACTTTAAAAAAAGCCATCTCAAATACTCGATGATTTTAAGGAATTTCAATTTCAATATGCATAGTCAAATAAGAAAACTCGCCACAGCACGGCAAAAAAATTTGACGATTATCCTCTATACTTTTCAACACAAAATATTTATTTTTCCACAAAATTCCCTGTGTTTTCCAGGTTTTCGAGACCTGAAAAAAATTCCCTGTGTTTTCCAGGTTTTGTATGAACCCTGTAATATGTATAATACTATATTTTTCTATAATTTTGCTCATTGTTTTGTACCTAATAAATTAAAGTGTAGTTATATTGGTTAACAGAAAATGTGGTATGCTGAACAAATTGCATTACTAAAATGAAATTCTCTGAAAAACAGAATCTCGGATGACTTTTTAAGACCAGGGACGGGACAGGGACACGGACAAAAACGCCGAGGATCCCCCGAATCCTTACAGGTACCGGGGCCCTGTACAATCACTAATAGAAACCAAAATTGATAGGCAAAAGTATGTGAAATTAGGTGTTTTTCACTCTAAACCCAACACACCTTCGCTACTCGACGAATTCAATCAATCACAACCTTGATCTCCATGGCTAATTCCTGCTAATCCCCTTCTTCGCCGCTTTGCGGAAACCAAAGGGAGCGGGAATGACAAAACCTCCCCTAATCAGATCACCTAATTCGATCAGAGTCTTTTTTGGATCACCTAGGTACAGCTTTGCCACCCCCTTATACCTTATTTTTTGTGTCTTTTTCTCAACTCCCATTTGGTAGCTTGTCTGAGAAAGGGCACAGAAATAGCCTTACAAAACACCCCTGATGAGTGTAACTTCTGCTCCTTACTCTACTTAACTATTTACGAAATGAATAAAAATTTATCTTACCGTCGACCAAAAAATAATGATTGTTTTACCCTGGGTGCGGCTTCCCGAACTGGACCTCATCATTCATTGCATTGTACATACGCATGCATATGTTGCGCATACCCATTCCTGAATAGTTGGGCCCGTATGCTTTCACCAAAATATTTTTTAAAAATTTTAAACTGAATTTGTAGCTGTGAAAAGTAGACAGATGTATAAAACATTTACAGTCTATTCCCTTGCAGCTACAAATTACCTTATGGAGGGGAATCTTCTGTAAAAATTACTCTCAAAAAAATTTGAAACTTGAGAGCAGACCCAGGACACAACATTTGAAAAGTTTTGAATGATTTTGAGGTGTTAACCAAGAATGTGTAAAATGAAAAATTTACGAAAACAGGTCATTCATTCGCTTTAAAAGCTTTTCCGCCGCTTTGTAAAAACACAATCCTACATATCAAAAAATATGAAAATGGATTTTAACTGTTACAAAACACTATTGGAATAAATATTTATTAAATACGAAAAAATACACGCAAATTGGCAGATTTTGCCGCTGAAAAACTACCAATGGGGCCGCTCCATTTTCTCCTAATTGCAAAGGTACAGTAAGACCATAGGATCAATTTTTTGTGTAGTTCTGCCATCTTGTAGTCTCGTAGCGAAAAATTTTCAGCTTACTTGCTGAAACCTTTTGCCATAGCAAAAGATTATTATAACATGCTATTGTTATCACATTATCTTCCAATATGAAGGGTTCATCCCAAGTTAAGCTAAATTTCTTGCGCTTATCAACTTTAAGAAGCACCCAATCATTTTCTTTAAAAACTGAGGTTTTAATTTTTTTGTCGAAATATATTTTGCTAGCTTCCGCTGCTTTCTGGATATTTTGGGCAATAATACCATAAAGCCTAGTTAAGTGGTCAGTTAGGATGAATTTGTATGCCTCATAATTCATGGGCATTGCTATTTTGAGAGCTTTTGTGAAATTCATCCCGAACTTTGCTTCATTGCCCTGTAAAAAAGCAAATGGTGATGCCTTCATCACAGAATGTGGGGTTGCATTATAAGCAAAGACCACTGATTTGAGATATCTTGGCCAGCTATCAGGTTTTGAGATATCTTGGCCACTGATTTGAGATATCTTGGCCAGCTATCAGGTTCACCGATAGCTACTTTTCTCAGCTGTTTTATTAGAGTTTGGTTGAACTCTCTACCATACTATTACCCTGAGGGTGGTAAGCAGTAGTAAAGATCTTCTTACACTCGGATAAATCACAGACTGATTTCATTAAATCTAAAGTAAAACAAAATCCATTATCACTCAGGAGTTTCCTCGGTGTTCTATGTCTAAATATTCTAAGAATGCATTCACAACTGAATTTGCTGATTAATCTGGGATCATTTCAGCTTCAACCCACTTTGTGAAGTAGTTGTGAAAAACTATAACATAAGGCATTCTTTCTCTTATTGGCGAAATTCCTACTATATCCACAGATACAATGTCAAATGGACCTTGTGTCAGAATTGGTATCAACAGAGGAATGGACGGCTTTCCTGCAGTTGCCATTTGACAGACAACGCAGTATTTTATCCATTCCCTGACATCTTTTTCCATGCCAGGCCACCAATAATGCCTTTTCATGACCATCAGAGTTCTTTTGAAACCCTGGTGTGTCATTATTACAGCACCATGATGCTGATGCAGTACAGAGTCCCTGAGGTTGGGAGGTACGACCAATTGGTCTTCGCTTTCAGCCTCAGTTTCCCTGTACAATACACCATTTTCTTCGTGGAACCCACTGTTATACTTTGTGGTGCTATTTACACTTAATCTATCCCAGATTGGCTTTAAGCTTTCATCTGCTTTTTGCAGTTTGCTCATTAAGTCATCTGGGATCGAGCTAATAGATATCTCTTTATCATCTGATGTTCCTGGTTTATCAAACTCTCCTTCCTTTCCAGGGTATAACCACTGCACATTGTCTTGTTCCTTAGGTATCGCAGATTTATCACTTTCCAGATTTTCTTTCTGCACCTTTTCTGAAAGAGGAGCTTTGCTTCGGGTTACCACTGCTCTACTCCTTTAGGATGCTCTCTTTCATCCTCAGGACTAATTCGGACATCCTCTCATTTCTCTTCATCCTTGTGGGATTTATTCTCCTTGGAGATGTTGTTGTTGTTGTTGTTCTTTTATTCCTTTGAGATCAGAGGAAACAACATCCAATTTGAACATACTCTCCCAATTTGATGGTGATTTCACCACATCCTCTGGCTCATCCTTTCCAGATAGAAAGTCAGCCAGAGGTCCCCATGGTCCAAAATTTAGGTAGTAGTAAAATTGTAAATTTTAAGGGTAGTACTTGAAATATGCCATGACCTTTTTTTTTGCTCTCAATTTTTTGCTAAGAGTGGGGAGATTTAGTTTCTCGAACTTACAAAAATGATTAATGCCCCTACTATAGGCTTTAAGTCAAAAAAACATTTATTATTTCAACTCCATTTTCCAGCTCCGAAGCATGCAATTTTAATACACTAATTATACCTACAGAATAGTCGCACTTTGAAGACTGTTGTGCTAACTGATTCCTGCACATTTCAAGAAACGGGCACAACATACATTTGGAAACATTGTTTCAACCAGCATCTTCAGCAGTATGCGCTTGTCCCATCACTGATTAGACTTCGAACAGTGCTTCCAATTGAAAGTCCTGATGCTGAATATGGCTTTATAATTATTAATCCCATTGGACTATGAACTACGAGTTTGAAACCAAGTACCCCTCCTGATCCACCTCAATAGACCTCACATGTCTCAACTCATAGCAGGAAAGAATACCACAGCTTGGGTAACTACATGCTCACAGAAGACATAACACAGAAGCGGGGTAAAGGAAAGGAGAGCATGAACAGGCAGAATTTTGAGAACATAATGTTTTTCTTCCCAAGGGGAGATTTGTTGATTAATCACATATACATAAGTCATTATTTCATCTCCCAATTATATTTATAATGATTTCCTACAAGTAGTATATATTAATGTGCTGTGTAAGAAAATCACATATACATAAGTCATTATTTTATCTCCCAATTATATTTATAATGATTTCCTACAAGTAGTATATATTAATGTGCTGATATCCTTTCCTAAAAATTGCTATATGGCACAGAAGTTGCATACTTTCCCATTATCATTTGCTCAGTAAATGTGTTAAAAAGAGCAGTGAGTAATTCCTCAGAATCACACATTCTGCAATTTTTCTCGAATTAGTATAACCTACTGGGGAGAGGATGAAGTCTACCAAAATTTTTTGCTATAGTGAGCTGTTTTTATGGGGGTAGTAAATGAATTTCCAAATCTAAGATGGGGGTAATACTCCCCATACCCCCCCCTATGGGGTGAAGTCAGCTATAGCATTTTGTCTACCTGGCATGTATTCTAACTTGTGGTTGTATTGATTAATGATCACATACCACTGTTTCAACTTGTCATTTGTTGTAGCATTGACTTTCATTGACAACAGTGGTCTGTAATCTGTCTTAATTAATACTTTCTGCCCCAATAACTAGTGCAGATAGATTTTGAGGCCGTAGATAATCAGGAGGCACTCCCTTTTGATAGCACACCACTTTTTCTCATCCTCTTTTAGCACTCAGCTATTATATACTATGGCCCAATGATCATCTCCAGACTCTTGATATAGAATAGCCCCTAATGCTGTTCCACTGGCATCAGTTTGTAAAATGAATTGGGCTGAGCCATCTATTACTGGGTACCAAAGAAATGGAACTGATACCAGTGCTTCTTTGAAAGCATTAAATGCTTTGTGATGATCCTCTGTGATGAGCCATTTATTCCTTTTCTTGGCTGTCAGCTTATACAAAGGCTCTGCTTGCTTTGCCAAATTTGGTATAAATTTTTTACACCATTAGAGTATTCCGAGAAACCTTTGCATATGCTTGACTGAGTCTGGGCATTCAAACTTCTTTATAGCTTGCACTTTTTTTGGATCGAGCCCAATTCCGTTAGAATCCAAAATATGACCAAGAAAATGAACCTTCTTTGGTAGGAATTCACATTTTTCCAGTTCAAGTGGGAAAATGTGAATTTAAGTGGAAAAATGTGAACAGTTAAGGACCAACTTCAAATTTTCTATGTGTTGCTCGAATGTATTCCAGAACACTATGATATCATCTATATATACTAGAACATATCTTCTACACATGAGGATGTAGGATTCTTTCCATCATCTAGTAGAACTTGGCTGGTGCATTTTTCAGTCCAAAAGGCATTACCTTGAACTGAAACAACCCTTCTTGGCACAAGAAAGCAGTCTTTTCTTTACTGCCCTCTTCCATTGGCACTTGCCAATAACTGGACTTGAGATCAAGAGTCGTATAAAATTTTGCTCTCTCGAGGCAGTCCAGATAATCATCCATTCTGGGTATTGGATATTGATCATCTTTTGTGACCTCTTCAAGCCTCTGAAATGCAGAACCAGCCTGAGTGACTGATCTTTCTTCCCTACTAGGAATAATGGGGCCACCTAAGGTGATCTGGATGGCCTCTTTTATCCAGCATTTCCTGCACATGTTGTCTACTATATGGTCGCCATTCAATGGCAGCTCTGTAGTAATGTTTCGCCACAGGACTAGCATCACCTGTATCAATTTTACAAGTTGGATGGGGAGTAGTTGTCAGAGGATCATGAGGTAGGCTAAATACATCTCCATATTTCACAAGTTGCTGTAACACCTTCTCTTTCTGTTCTTCTGACACTGTAGCTTTAGAGGTCATTTTATACAATGCTTCCAGAAACACAACTCCATCAAATTTTGATTCCTTGGCATCTAAAATACCCTCTAAGCTATATTCTCCACAATTTCCAGCCAGTAAAATTGATACATCTGACTCTCCCCTAAGTACAGAATTACAGTAGCCAAGAACTTCATTAAGTTCCATCACACAACTGGAACCTGTATTCTTGGAGATCATCAATACAAAGTCTTCCCTTGAACCATCAACTATAGTATTGTCTACTCTGAATCTCATTTCTGAATCATCTCCTTTTAGAGTGATTCCATTTATCTTATTTGCCCAGGATTTGTTCTACAATTTAGCTTTCACCAGTTGATTTGTTCCATGTGGGATGTAAATTCTATTACATGACACCACAGGAACTAGATCTTCAAGCTGCTGGATTGCCGATTCTTGATCTTCTCCAATAGGATTTTCTTCTATTGATTCTGCTATCATCTGATTATGCATCCCTACTATTGTAGTCACTGTCTTATCAGATGTTAACAAATCAATAGGGCTGTTTCGATCAGAGAGTTTTAGTAATTTCGAGTTGGAGTTCAAGTTTGGTCTTTTTGCTTTTCCGAGTTCGAGTTCCAGTTTAAAAATTGTTCCGAGTCAAGTTCGAGTTTGAGTAATTCACTATTGTATATAAGCGTTCATTTTGTTACATAAATGCAGTCAATATTATTATGCACCTGGTCTGGTACAACTGAACTACATAGAACTGTTTAGCATATGTCATAGTTACTAGGTATAGAATTTTATGCAGTCACTATTTGTGTCGTACTTGCAGGTTGAAGCAGATCCCATTTTTTAATCAAATGCATCATTTTGTATACCACACCAATTATATGTTTTATCTATTTAAGCAATATTCGACTCGACATCATTAATAAAATGCCTAGAAAAAGTATTATTTGGGATGGCCTTGAAGAAACGAATGGCAATGTGGCAAAGTGCAATTTTTGCAGTACGAAGCTCGCTTAATCATCTTGTTCATCTACAACTGCCCTATGGTGTCACTTGGAAGTCAAGCATCCAGAAGAATACAAACGATTAAGTTCCAAGGGGGCAGATAAAAAAAAGTACACAGTCACACCAGTCGAAATTTTAATTTTGTTCTAAAACCAATCAATTTAACTTCAAAGCTTGTTTTTCTGAAATGGAACATTCAAAGAAATGCAAATGAAAAGCCAAAAAACTTTAGATGACGCGTTTCTGCCAGTGAGTTTCATAGTTTATTGAAAAATTTATTTGCAATTCCAATAATTTTCAGATAAAAAAATGGATCAACAGTCATGCTCTGTATATTAACCTACTGATATATCAACCTACTCCCAATTGTTTATCAGGGGATCGAGCAGAATGTCTATTGTTCTGCAAGTTGAATTTGATTGAAACAAAATTCACTTATTGATTCATTGATAATGAAAAATGTGGTTTGTTAGATCAATAAAATGTTTGGGAAATTATGTTACTTATGACATATCTTTCTCCTAAACACTAAGCAGGATTTCTTAATTCCATTATATTTTAAACTTTGAACTCGAAAAGAACTCAAAATAATGGTTGAAAAAAATCGAGTTCGAGTTTTAAATTTCGAAGTTTTCAAGTTGGAACTCGACTTTGAGTTGCCAAAATTGTGGAGTTTTAATCTAGTTTGAGTACTCGAAACAGCCCTACAAATCAATACTTTTTTTACACCCATCACTGTCATTGAACCTTTTCCAAAGTCTATTACTGTATAGGGATGGGCCGGATCGACTTTTTTGATGATGGCGGATCCGGATCCGGATCTTGAAAAATTTGGTTTGGCGGATCCGGATCTTGAAAAATTTGGTTTGGCGGATCCCGATCGGATCCGGATCCAAAAAAATTTGGTTCAGCGGATGCGGATCCGGATCTTGAGCGCAAGATCCGTGCGGATCCGGATCGGATCTTTCAATAAGTATATGTATTATGTCTAATTTGTCTAAATTTGGGTTGTATGAATTTATATTCATTAGTGTTAATAAATTATTGATGTTTGACATGTTTGTTTATTGAAATAGTTCAGATGTACTAATTTGCATTCATTAAATTGTATTCATGTTAAGATTAATATTGGTTTCATCAGAAAAGAAAATAATATAAATGGAAACTTTTTTCAGAAATTATGGATTCAAGTTCTTCTTTCACTAGCAGAGTGTGGGATTACTTCACAGTCTCCCTAGATGATGAAGAAAAAGCAAAGTGCAATGAATGTGGAATACAGCTATCCAGAAAAGGCCGTGGTACTGGATGTCAGAGAAAACATTTGGAGAGGAAACACCCAGCAATATTTAAGCAGTTCACGGCAGAAGAAAAAGAAGATAATGAAAATAAAAGTAACTGTGGAATGAATTACCACTAGTTATGTTAAAGAATTAATTTTTTTGTTTTCCATTAAAGGTAGACAAAAAAGTGATCCTAGCGATTCAAAAACCAAATTGAAGCTTGAACTTAAATCTCAAACATCTTTGGACAATTGTTTCCTGCAGAAAGTAAAATTAAATCAGCTGATTGGGAAAAAAATGAAGGCATTTGTTGTAGTTTTTTTCAGAAAAAATTGCCCACACATGATCCGAAATCAGTTCGCCTTGACTTCAAAATAGCACAAATGCTGGCAATTTGTGATTTGCTTTTTGAATTTGTGGAATCAATTGGATTTCAAGATTTAATGACTGAAGTAATAAGAATGTGTGAGTAGAGATTTTTAATATTGACAAATGTTTTTATATTTAGATTCCTGAATATGAATTGAAAAAGCGCAAATTTTACAAAAAGACTTTGTTTGCATACCATGACAAACTTCATGCAAAAATTGAAGAGAAAATCAAGGAAAATGATAATCATATTTCATTTAAAACTGATATATGGTCAAATCAAGTAGAAGCCCTTTTCAGGTTGTTTTAGAGTGAAAAAATTTTGGATTTTTTGGATACATTGATCTTATTTGTTTTTAGCTTGACAGCCCACATGATAACAGCTACTCATGAAAGGTAAAAGTACGTATTGCACGCACAGCCTCTTGGTTCAGAACGCCACACTGGGGCACATTTATCACAAGTATTCGACGAAATGTTGAACAAATGGAATATAAATAAAAAAATCATAAGTATTATTGAAACCTCTGATGAACTTTTATCTAAACTTCTATTATAGGTGCATGTAGTAGTCCGTGATTCTGGTTCCAATATTGTAAAAGCTCTTAATGATTCCAAGCTGAAAAATATCAGTTGTGCGGCTCATCAAATGAACTTGATAGTCACTCGAGGTCAGTCATTACATTATAAACTTGACATGAAAATGAGTTTTATTTCAATTACTACTTTTCTAGCATTAGATTTCCAGAAGTTGGTGAAGAATACTACTTCGACCTGCCGTCAAATTGCTGGTCATTTTCATCGTTCAGATAATGCTAGAAAAAAATTACCTGAAATCCAAATGCGTCTGAAGCCTAATCAGCCACCTTT
The DNA here is from genome assembly GCA_963922205.1 of Romanomermis culicivorax. Classification (NCBI taxonomy): domain Eukaryota; kingdom Metazoa; phylum Nematoda; class Enoplea; order Mermithida; family Mermithidae; genus Romanomermis; species Romanomermis culicivorax. Next base: position 1,314,049 of record CAWUHX010000036.1, read on the forward strand.
AAGGCTTATCCAAATTAGCAGATGAAGAATATTATTTATCTCACAAGATTACAGCTGTAATACCATGCTGCTTTTAGGAAGTCCCTACACGGTGGAATTCAACCCTGGCCATGCTTTCAAGAATTCTAGAACTGAAAGAATCATTGGTGCTCTTTGCAGCTGAAGAAGATAATACCGATTGGAATATAGCAACATCAACTCTTGAAAAAATTGTAGCAGCCTTGTTGCCTTTTCAAAATGCAACAGATAAGGTATGCTAATTTGGTCATATGTATTTCTATTATGTCATTTCATCATTCTAAATGGAAACCTTTCAGTTGAGCTCAAGTTCTGCAACTGCAGCTGATGTTATTCCAACTGTATGCTGGCTGAAAAATATGCTCAAAAATTTGGACAATCGAGGAATTGGTTCATTTGTTGAAGCTTTGCAGTCGAACATTGACATCAAATTTGGAAATCTCGAAACAATAGAGTAACTAGGAAATACAAATAATACAATACTTTATGATCTAAGAATATATTTTCATTTTTCATAGAGAATTTACAATCGCTACTTTTATTGATCCCAGATACAAAGACAAATTTTTCAAAAAGCCTGGAACAATGTCAAATATAGTTGAAACATTGAAAACTTTAGTTAGTAATATCAATGATCATAGCCAGATCATAATTCCAACACCTGCTAAGAGGCAGAAAACTGAAAATCAGCGGGAAATTGGTTCATTTAATGACTTTATAGCCAGTAGCAGCGATGATGAAGAAGATCAGACTGAACCAGAAGATATAAATATAGCGAGCAAAGTATTTTTTAATACCTCATTGTCAATATATAGTTACTAATTCACAGAATTTACAGGAAATCGAAATATATCTGAAGAAGATGAAAAGAATTTCACCCGAAGAAAATCCATTGACCTGGTGGCGTTTAAATCAAACTTCACTGCCGAACCTGTCATTGATGGCCAAAAAATTTTTGTCTGCACCAGCAACAAGTGTCCCCTCTGAACAATTATTCAGTGGGGCTGGTCAAATTTATGATCCTACGAGAAATTGTTTGAAGGGTGATACTGTTGAAAAATTACTGTTTGTCAAGTATAATTTAGCTACCGTTGGCTTGAAATTTTTGTAAAACTTTATGTGAATTAGAACAAATAAAAATCCGATCATGGCCAGATCTTAATCATTGACAATGGCGGATCCGGATCCGGATCTTAAAAAATTTGGTTTGGTGGATCCGGATCCAAAAAAAATTGGTTCAGCGGATCCGGATCGGATCTGGATCCAAAAATTTAGGCGGATATCCGCGCATCCGGATACCCCGCCCATCCCTATTACTGTATTGACTTTGGGATGTGCTAGGATCTTCATTTGACAGTAATATTGCCTTGTCATCCTCCCTTTCAACAGCTGTTGAGGCCGTAGGTATATTGCCCTCATTTTCCACCAATAAAGGCCTGCATTCTGAGCCATTATCTTCAGCTGAACTTTCAGCTGAAGTCAAGACAATAAGCTTTTCAGAATCACAGACCTTCTTTCCCGGTGGTGTTCTAGGCAACCCTGAACTCTTGAGGCCACCCAAGTTGTCTTTACTCATTTTAAAGCCTCCCAATTCTCTATAAAAACCAATTGGTTTTTTGACTCCTCTGGTTTGCCTCTGATTTTCCATTACTTTGAGTGTCAGAAGCCACCACTTGTTGAAATGAGACTTGGGTTAGACTGAGAAATATAATGAATGGATTGGTATCAAAAATAGACCTAATTAGTCACTCGCTAATTCACCTAATCAGGCTGAAACCTTAGGTAAAATAAGTTTGCAACAATTCAGTCAGTCTCAAGTTCGACAAAGATCACCTGCTTTTGTTCCGAGGAACTGCAGAAAATTGAAAACACTCTGATCTCAAGTAACTTCCAATCAGGGATGAACCGAGAAGGCAGGCCAAGAATTGAGTTGCAAATGTAGACTTGCACGCTGGGTGGCTCTCCAGAAATCTGGGGTCTAACCTGCGTTCCCTCCACTGCAAGATGATGTTGTAGTTGGGCATAACTCCACACATATACAATAATAAAATAATTATAATATATGGCCAGTCTGGCTGCCAATTTTAATTTATAATATAAAACACGAAGAATGACCAAAAACATAAACAACAGGCACTTTTATGCACAGTGACTATGCAAATTGGTGTTGTCACAAATTGCGTCGACTTTGGCTATTTCTTTGCAACCTAGAGATAGACTATGTCCGTCCCCGACACTTTCATCAAAGTCTTCGAAAAATAAGTAATACATTTGTTAGCTTGATAATCAGCAAAACCTTCAAAACTGAACAGCATCTGAAATAATTTTGATCATATGATTCAGATTTTTATCCTGCAAAGCATATATGGATATTAGATATGGTGTGAATATGAGGTTTGACCTTATACTACCAAACGCCCGCCATTGTGTCTAGCATAAAAATTTGTAAAAATTTTATTTTTTTAAATTTCGTCGCATGTTGCACTAGAATTAAAAAACCACAGGACCAACAGTTTGAAAGCAGAGTTGAAATGAAATACTATCGTTTAAAAAAATTTTCATGCAAATTTGACTCAGACTTAAATACTAATTTGGCGCAAAAACGTGTGATAAATGGTGTGCAAAACTGGGATTTTATGTACATATACTAAAATTGGTCAAAGTATTTTTATCATGTAGTTGCGAATTTTCGCATGCAGATAGACACTAGGCACATGTTGTGGTCGAGTAGTAGGGTGCGATCTTATACGACCAATCCCAAGTTGTCAAGTTTAAATTGAAAATTTGTCAATAACAAGAGTTTAATTTTTTTAATTTCATTACGTGTTGCAGAGGAACTAAAAGTCCAGAAAACCACTGGAACAACCGTTTGAAAACTGCATCGAAATACTATCGTCCAAAAAGATTTCATGAAACAATGTCGAAAATTGACCGAGAAATAAATGATACTTTGAAGCAAAAACCTGTCATAAATGGCATGCAAAACTAGCGTTTTATTTACATATGCCAAAATTGGTAAACTGGGTTTTTATGGCATAGCTTTAAATTTGTGCATGAAGTAAGACACAATGGTTTGTGGCGAAATAAGGTTCGATTTCATCCCACACCAATCTCGGGTTGAAGTGTTTAAAGTGAAAAATTAACAAGAGTAAAAATTTATTTTTTTTGACTTTATTTGTATACTGTATTAGAACTATCATTCGGGCAGAGAATTTCCATATGTTTCCAAGAGCTCGTTCAATCTATGATTGATTAAATAAAGCCGCACTTGAAAATTCTCAAAATTATGAAAAAAAGGATTTTGAACACTTTACATCATGATACGTCAATGAAAAAAAACTTTGAGCAAAATGTTTATCAGATTTGAAATCAGCGTGAAAAATTGTATAGTGCGCCTCCCAACAAGGGAAACAAAATTTTGACTCATCTACATTGTTTCAAGTCCAGGTGATTCCTACAGATATTTACTCTCAAGGTAATGCTTATCCTGCTTGAAAAATAAAATTTGCATAACCAGGCCTGTAGGCAGGGGGGTTTGGGGGGCCATGGCTTCCGAAATCTTCTAAGTATAAAAAAGATAAAGGACTTTGGTTTTTTTCTTCAAGAAGTCAAGTCAGAAATGCCAATTTTATAGTAAATAAAGTGAAAAAAATGTGTGGCACCCCGAAAAAATTCCTGGCTACAGGCCTGCGCATAGTTGCAGTACTACATAGTTAGGAATTTTCGCTTTCTTAAGCATTTTTCTGTCTTTTAACAAGACTTAAGATGTATTAGCCTAGGCATGAGGTACCTTCATGGTTGAACGTTCATTAGATGCGGGATACAATGCTCTATAATCCGATATAAAAATGTTTTTCTTTTTTTTGCTTTTTACACTTTTTAGCAAGTTTTAAAGTGTTGAAAATGAGACGGTAAAAATGGTTAAAACGCAGATTTTTTCCGCGAAAATGACTAGGTATATCTACAGCTAAAGCTCAAAGGGACCGATAATCTCCCTGTGCAGTCAACAATTCACAATGTCTCCTAGATGCCCACAATAAATTCTGTTAAATCTACAAAAACTGCTAACTATTCTAGTCGACGAATTTTGATTTTCAATTCTTGATCAACAAAAGCTGTCCTTCTCGAAATTTTATGTTTCAGATTAAGCATTGGGAGTCGACATAAATACAAAAGCAATGCATTACAAGCTTTTGAAGCAAATCGGTTTGCAATAAATTACTTCGGGTCATATAATGTTGAGTCATTCATAGCTCCTGTTATATATTTCTCGCGTAATCGTCTACTTCAGTAGGATAGTACTAGGTTTATCTGTCTTCAGGAAGGCGACGACTTGCTTTCTGTGACCGGAAAATTGCAACTCAATGCACTTTTGGAAAACCACCAATTTTTGCAAATAAGTATGGAATCATTTCAGCATCCAACTTTTGTTTTAGATGAATTCCTTAATCAAATTTTTCTGCAGAAACTGCTTCTGCTTTGTTTGAACGTTTTACATGTCTCTGACTTTTGAGTGCCCATACCTCTTCTACAATGCGGCACATATGAGTCAACTTTGAATTAAGATTGTACCTATGACTCTGCTAAAAGCCGTTGCACATTGAATGAATTCTCTTGAGTTAGTCCATGAAGCAGTTGGCAATCATCAGAAAACGCACTTATAAGATGGTATTCATACTCCGAGATGGTGATTCTTTTGAACAAAGACACAATTTTCGTCTTCAAATTTGTTATTCTGAGCACCGCTGTATTCTCAATAAGCACTTTACACTTGAAAATCTTACAGTAAATCGTACCCAGTCATTTGCCTTGTATATATTAGGTAAATTTATAGAACACGATGTCTGACGCACCTAAAGCTGCGTAAGTTGAAGAGAATGTATGTCAATTCGAAAAAATCGAAAATTTTCTTTCTTACCAAAGTGATGCGAATTTTGACTTTCAGAAAAATGACTATCATTCTCGTAGGTACCTAGCGCATCAAGCTACACCAAATCACAACTCTGTATGAGAAGCCGAATTTTCTCAGAAAGTGTGTCTTAATGACTATGTTTTGATTTATACGAGAAGAAAACAATATTAAATGACCAAGTTAGTGAGATCTATAAAATCCACAGTTGCTCGCTTTTTCTCGCTTTTACCAATGACTCGCTTTTTGTCGAACATACTCACTTGTGCTGCTAGGCGCAGTGGGTAGGTGGATAAAACGTACCTGAAACTAAACGGTTGTTACCCTTCCTCTAAATTTCTCCATTCTATATCCGCCACCTGGAAAAATTTTCATCTTGCATCCTTGGTACCAACTCCTGACACGATCACATTGAATGCACAGTCGACTGCAATTTTTTTGATAAAAGACATGATAAACTTGTTCTTCACTCACCTCAAAGATGCGACGTGTTCGGCGACAATAACAAATTGAGGCGGTAAACTTGATGCCAAAGCGACAACTGTGTATTGCTCTTTGAGTTCTAAAATTTCAAGCGGGGTCTTTATACTTCTCCATGGTAAGGCGTCACCGGCGAAAAGTTCAAAAAGTGTATAAAAAAGCGAAGTAAGATCATCTTTTCGACCCAAATCCTGAGAACAAAAAATTTCTTTAGGCTTAATTTCAAGAGGAATTTCTAGTCAAGACAGATAAAGTATGAATCAGGTTCACACTTGAAGCAACACCAGACGTCTTGAATAGCGAGTGTTAGTCTGTTGTTGAATAAAAAATAGTTTTTACAAATAAACAAAAAATAGCAATCATGGTGAATTAATGAAGCGCTAATTTATCGTAATAGCCGAAATTTTTTATGTAGTAGAAAAATGGTAATCTTGAAAAAATATTGGACCCTGAACTAAAATACTATTTCTCCTTCTCCTTCTCCAAAAACCAGTTTCGACCACAAATGCAACTAAAGCAACATTACAATCATTCATAATCCAATAAAAAGTGACAAGTTAGTAGACATTACCTCTCGTCTCAACGTAACAGGGGAACAATATCTCAACGTGCCTCTAATTCCCACTATTGGTCGTGGGGGTTTCACGTTGCCATTGGAATCGACGTAGTATCTGGCTAAGCCAAAATCGAGCAAATACAAAACAAAATGGTCTGGTGTTTCTGGGCGACCGACGGCGAAATTTGACGGCTTAATGTCGCGATGAATCTGAAATAGATCACGAAGTTCGGAATTTTTGAGCAACTCCGCGCATCGACTTAGTTCGTTGGGAGCTACTGAAAAAAATGGACCAAGAATTTCGCAGGAGCTAGGAAACGCTCATTTCTCTCGAAAAGGACATATACTTACGACGCCAATATTATGCAAATCTTTGACAGAATCGACTGACTGGGTGGCTAACCTCGTGGCAGTAGAGACAGAAAATTTTTTATGCTCGGTGAAAAATCGACGCAAATGGCTTAAGTTACGCCCAGCTAATTGCATGGCTAATTAACGAGGAGCAGTATCATATGCTAAGGTCCATGAAAAAAGTTATCAATGTATCTGTTACCTATAAAATTAATATTACCGTCGGTACCGGAACCGAGCAACTTTAAGGCATGTTTTTTGCCTAAAAAATAAAATTTAAGATTACAGAAATAACTTTAGACACAATGCCCTTCGGAGGTACTAACGACTATAAAAATCACCGGTTTTTTATTTTGAAAGATGACATTTAAGAAAATATTGCATCGGTCTATGTACTCACCTTGATAGTTCTTCATAATTTGTAATTCAAGTGGCAACTGGACTTGCTCGCCTCTGGCCGATTCCACCTTTATTGCAACTTTTTCGTCACTTTCAAGATCTCGCGCCAAATAAACCTCGCCGAATCCACCAAAAAACAATTTTTGTATCTGAAGGTAAATTTAAGAGCTAACAGACCATATGTAGTCACCTGCTATTGAAATTTTAGATCAAAACGGACCGAATGGCGAGATTTTTACATAGACAAAAAAAATTTGACTCCAATAAATTTAATGTGACATTGGGACAGGGTTTTATTTTTAGGTCAATTGAGACCCATGGCTCCTAAAAATTCTGATTGGCTTCTAAAAATTTAGCGGCAGAAGCCAAATTGGCTTGTGAAAATTTAGGAATTTGGGCGTAATTTAGATGTGTTCTCAATTCCGAATTTGAAAAAATGTTGCAGCTTCGGGGAATTATATTATCTGTACATATCTAATGTTCAAATCTGTAGTTGGGGGGACCCCCAACTTGGTCAACCCTGTACCCAACCCATCCCCCAGACTTGAAAAAATTGGCTAAAAGTGCCTTTTTGGGGAAAATTTCGACTTTTTTCGACCGCCCCCCCCCCCCAACTGGTCGGACATCTTATAGGTATGCTAATGTTTTTAAATATTAATCTGTGATGCTGTAGTTGTGCATATATGATGTGTTGTACGGAGTGTTCATTTACACAACAATTAGAGCATTATGTATGTATCTTAGACATGAAACATTGATTTGATTTTTATTTTTAAGAGTTCAAACAATCCAAAACTACATTAAACTATTGCATTCGGTCGAATCAACAAAATGATGTCGCATGACCTATGTAAAAAAGTTCTTGTGCAGGCACCGAAGAGATGACAGGAATTCGAAAGAGCTACAACGGACAGTTGTTGCAAAATCGATCTCGCCTGTTCCTGGTTGAATGATGCTAATGCGCAATGTTTTATTTCTCGTAAAAGCTGAGTTGCTATCAGTAAAGCAAAACAGTTGCATGTGTCGCTCAATTAGACGGATTATAGACAAAGGAACATGTAGTGCCTCACTATAAGATTGAATATTTCAACCATACATGTAATTGGGGGGGGGAGTGCTGTGGGACCCCCCCCCCCAGAAATCGTCGACCATATGGCTAGGTATTGGGCCACAGCCCCCAAAGGATTTTTCAATCCTGTGGTGGATTTTTTCCGATGATTTTCCAATCCAAGCCATATGGTCGCTGTAGGGACCCCATGCTTTTGGTCGGAAAAATACTGAAAAATGCAAATTTTTGAGGAAAAAATGATCAAAAATGTGAATTTTCTCAGCGTTTAGCGCTATGAACACATTTTTCGGTCTTTTTAGAAAAAAATTAATATTTTTTAACTATTTGTCGGACCTTTTTCGAGAAAAAATCGATTTTTTTTTCTTGAGAGACCCCTCCCGCCAAAATTTTGGGAATTACTGATCCCCGGCCTAAAAAAAGTCGCTCGACCGTCCCCAGACCTCGGGGCCCCGTAACATGTATGATTTCAACCGAAATTGTAATACATACCATTGGTTGAATAACAACTGATGTAATATGCGAGCCTTATTTTTCTATGTATAACGGAAAATGTATTCGAAATGTCTGTTATTACTGTGATTTTGAAGTGTATTTTTGAAAAAATTTTTTTCAAAAAACTGTTGTTTACTACCAAATTCACTTATAAACATTTTTGTTCTGGCTCGTTGAGACTCAAATTGGCCTGTGAAGAAAAAATGAAAAATAAACTCCTGCGTTGGGAATATCTTGACTCACGACCGTTTGTTTGTGCAAAATCTTGAATTAATGACCTTCAGGGAGATAGCAAGGAGAGCAAAGAATTCAAATCCTAAAAAATGTGATAAGTATGCTCACAAATGAATTTCAAAATACAATCGTCTCAGAAAGTTCGCCACATTATTGATGATTTCATTAAACTATAGTCCAATTACTCAAACGAATATCGGAATGCAAGGAAATCCGTCGGCTGATAAGAAAGTTGCATCATATGGCAACATTTTTTCAACTTGTGGTACTTAATGGACTCTCAATTTTAGAAAAAAGACATACGCTTCTGCATATTTATCATTTGATCGAGCGTATTTTTGGCTCCAGAGGTTCGTTTTAAAAAAAATACTATTAATGAAACGCCAAGGCTACGGGTTGTTCAAATAAACTCTCAATCGAAGTTACGAATTTTTCGAAAACATCAAAGCGATAAAATATAAAATCGCACTTGAGATTAACAAAAAATGATGTTTCTAAGAATTTCATCAGAATGGGGAGCATAAATCAATATGCGTGGTCGATAGGACTTACTATTTCCCACCGATTTCTTAGAAGCGTATAATCGGTGAGCAGATTTAATTGACCACTGGCTGGCGAAGGCACGGGCGATGATGTCGTCGATGACGCCACGATATTACTCGCAATGCTGGCTTTTTGCGGCTGCTGTTTGCGTTCCCTTTTTTGGTCTGAAGTTTCATTTTCGTCCATCATCGCTGTCATGAAGTTAGTAATGTGTAGGCTAAATTTTAGGCGATGAATTGTAATCTTCATTATTATTAATTTTCAGAAAAATGAATACAAAAAACTTACGAAATAAAAATTTCAAAGCGTCCAAGCTTTTGAATAAACTGTGAAGTTCTTGAATTGGAAGTGTAAAGTCGCAACTTTTTAAACGCAAAAAATTTCTAGGTACTCATACTGTACAGGGTTTCGGTGCGATTATGTTACACTGTTAATTTTCGTTCGTGAGACTTGTGATATGCACAGAATAGAAATTCTGCTGGAGGTCAGTCAGTACAGGGAATGGGATGGAATATTCTTCTTCGTTGTTCTAACATCCAAGCAATTCTTCAACTTAGTCAAATATGTGAAATTATTTGCTTGGACAGCATTTTTTAATGCTTCGTTTAGAAAGATCGTTCAACTACACTATCATTTACATTCTTATGACGACTTCCTCTTCTCTATTGCTCATTAATCTTCGTCATCTTCTCAGTCATTGCTGGGGGTCAATTACAAATCTGTTAGGGGTCAATAGCCCCAAACTCGCAGTGCATGTATGCTGCTGATCAAGAAAATAATATTTACGAAAACTTTTATATTTCTTGAAATTTTCCCGGAATGCAAAGCGCAAGCTGGAAAATAGAAAATTTATTGACATCTAATCGGAAATAATCCTACGGCATAAATATTCTTTCACACATTCTGGAACATCCAACATACGAACTTTTCGCACGCAATAATTGTGACGAATAGACGTGAAACCCAAAAAAATCTGTATATAAACCCGGCATAAGTGCTTCAGATCGTCGGGTGTTTTCATTTCTAGCCACGAACTGAACTCTGAGTCGTTAGAAATTTTGAGAATATTTTTGTACCTGAAAGATTATCGAATAAATCGGAGCAAGACATTTAGTCACACGGTGAATAGAAGGTTCAAAGAAAAGCCTGAAGCACTGGATGCCTCAAACACGAACAGCCTTCCGGCAGTACAGCTACTGATCCAGTTTGGATACCTAATAATTTTTCGGTACCTTCTCAGATACATCGATGTCTCTCATTATTAACCTTTATTTGAATAGAAAAAATTTGAGGAGCAACACTTGAAATTTCCAGAACAGGAAAGGCAATGTCAAAGCATCTTCATGTTTAACCTATTTCACAGATTAACAGTATGACCAATGCAAATCAAACTTACATGACTGGACAGAGAAATTCTCGCTCTTTACAACAGTACATTACACGTGAGAGATATTTTAGCTTTAGGATTTTGTTTTCATGCAAACGTTTATCCGGATATTTTATGGACAACCGTTGTGTTCCTTCCAATGAAAAGTATCGAAGTAACTGAAAAGGGTCGATGTCTAATTACGTTAGTAACAAACTACTGAAATAAACTTTCGCTATCGAATCAGCTATGATCATAGGACCATGAGAAATTTACGAAATATCTTATGGCCTTTCGCAATTCGAATCACACGTTCAATAAAAATTTGCGCCGCGAAGGCACAAGTGATGAACAGCTCACTAACAATTTTATATGCCCTATATTTATTTTACGAATATTCGGATAAAACTACGAGAAGACAAAGTAGGTCTGCCGAAAAACCATTCTTTTTGATGACAAATTTTTGTCGAAAAGTCAAGTTTCATATTTTTCGATACAAATGATACCCAATTTTAAAAAGTTCAAACAGCTATGAAGGATTAAAACACAGAGACATTCGAGGTGCAAAATGCACTTACCACGCAGCAAAGCCAAGCGAATCGCACCTATGGCGTAACAACAGCTTGATGGTCGCTAAATGTCTCGAAAATATTTCTCTGCTCAACGAAGAAGCTTGCCGTCTTTGTATTAAATGAGAAACGGCGGCGTAAAACGGGGTCATATAACTTGAAGAATTACACAAATTTACACACAAGTGGAAAATGAAGCACAAATACTTCGCGTACTCGTTATCCACGGAGTCGACATAACTTTTGCACTGCAATAGAACTCCCGCGACTTCGGTCATTCCCCATGTAGCTGCTAAATGTAAGGGCGTATGTCCTTTCCGATTTTTTGCATTCGGCTGAAGATGATGCAAGCGGATATGTAGATTTACGAAATAAACTACAGGACAGAGTACTAAATTTCAGTTACGTCACAAATCATTCACAGAGAAATTCTGCATTGGCGAAGACTGTTTTAGCATACCGCTGATCCGCATTCGAGTAAAGTAACGATGCAACGAGCATTGTTATGAACGAAACTGTTTTTGGCGCAAATGTGTAATGCTGTGTTGCCATCTTCATCCCGAGAGCGTATGTTGATACCTAATAATCGAAGTTGTGAGTTGAAGAAGACAGATTGCTGATTATACAACACTTTATCGCGCGTCAACTGACAAAAAGTTGAATTCTATCGTTCGGTTATCCATGGAAATTTTGGTAAGGAACAACAAATTTCGAACTAACACCGATGGACTACTTTCCAGAATTTATATGATGACTTCAATAAAAAGAAATCTCATGGAGTACCGTATTGTTCTAATAGCACCTCCGTTTTCCAATCTTTTTATTCCGCTTTTTTATTCGAGTTACATCGGCAAAGTGATCATTCCAATCGGAATTTATTTGGCATGAAAGTCGAAATTCGCGTATTTACAGTATCTTAAATGCTGCAATTTTACAATTTTGTTAACATTTTATGTTATGTACACGCGATTTAAAATATCAAAAAAGTAGAAAAGGCATGACCCTATAATAAAAATTCATTATATGCAGGATACAATTCTCTATAATTTTGTACGAAACCATTTTTCTGATCCCGTACTGCACACTTTTTACGCTATTTTCAAGTGTCAAAAAAAGGTGTAAAAAGTCGTTTGGAACTCTTTCCGGGCACCTTCCCATAGTACGCCGCAGAATTTTGTCATCATTTCTGTAGGCAATAATGTCCAGCACATTGTGTACAATTTTCAGTCCGACTTGCGTACACTGCACTGTCATTTTAAATATGTTTTTGAATCTGAACAAGTCCCCAACCAATAGAGTTCTGAGAAGACAGGATCTTTACGTCTTTACCAAATAGATCAGAAGAAGAATGTGGCTGGAAGTCCTGTTAAAGTTTCGTTGATCTAGATTTGACGGTTGCTGATCGATATGCTTCAAATGAGAAGTCGAAAATTTTGATTAAATTCCAATAATCGAGTGATTGTTTGAAACTTATTTACAGGAAAACGGCAAGTTTTTCGGATTATTCGGATACTCTTTGTATCGAAAAGACACTACGATCGACTACCATTTTATATATTTCCATCTGGCCGACATCACGCGGAATGAAAAAATGTACCTCCAGCTTTAAAGCCTTTTCACGCAGCTTAAAACATGGGTTGAGTTAGACAGCCGATCTTTATATTTTAACGTTGAACTCACGGCCTGAATTTTTTCAATCAAATTACTGAAGACATGAATTTTTTTTGCATTTCTTCAGATACACCCTGCTGCACATCCATTAGGGATAGATCGATGAAACTGTTCTAGTGCGACCCACATATTTTCTTTATATTCGTCTAATCTGAACGTTTTCAATGTTTCCCGCATCACATTGATGACACATTTAGTGGGGTTAATCAGCATTTCTGTATAAACTTTCAGAATGTATCTACAGCTCCCAAAACAGTACGCAAATCTGATTGAAGTCTTGACTTAATATAATGGACGTTAATGGCTACACAAACGGAGAAAAAATTCTGCTGGTATCCTATGGGAAGGTGTCTAAAAAGCTCCGAATGACTTGTTCGGTTTAGTTTCACCTCCTACTTGCCACTTTAAAATATTAAAAATGTACTATGGGATTAAAAATTGTGCTTCATAATGCATTACGGAGCATTGTCTTCTACAATAAGCATTAGACTAGTCATGTTTTTCGTGGCCTGTGATATTTCGGTACACGTATACAGACCGAGAAATGCCAAAAAATGTAAAAATTCCAGACTTTGGAGTACTCTAGGTATGCGAATATTGACATCTATGCAAAATGAATGCTGTCACGATACTCAGCATATAAAACTACCTAAAATATTTCATTTTCAGATATTATTAATTTTCAACTCATCAATATAATAACTCATCGACAACATAACATACAACTTAACTTGACTCATATTATCATAATACAATCAATGTAACACAAGGTCGAATCTCTCAGAAATCGTGTTTTAAATTGTTCGATAGAACATTGCAAACTGGGTAAAATTATACGAACTTTTTCTCAATTGCTTGATTATTAAGCGGTATAAAGGAAATCTCTTTTCAAATCCTGTCTGTGTATGAAAATTTCGGAGTTTTTAAATGGTTCATACCGGCAGCAAACAGAAGTTTAACGATGGCATCTCGACCGTGGTACACGGCTTTGAAGAGAATCTGCCAATCGCGACATCCGATGAAAGTAGAACATGCGCTTGCATCAATCAAAGTCTGAAATATCAAAATCTTGACTCGTGAGAATCTGAAACGATGAGGGATCCAGAAAACTATTCATATGAGGGAAACTAATCAATTAAATGAAAAAAATACTACAGAATGATTTCATGACAGTCAGAAAAGCTGTTTGATAATGTTGAAACTGAATTTTCTAATGCAGTATTTTTTTCAAGTTATGGCCTTCTAAATTAATATTTCAAAAACACTGAATAGTATCTCGTATTTCATGATGAATAACTGACCTAAGATTCACTTACTTTCACAGCTTCAACGTGGTTTAAGGAGATGGCTTCGCATAATGCAGTACAACCGTCTTTAATACTCGGTTGTTCTGGGTTTATCCATGGATAATTAACATCTACACCTTGAAGGGTAAAATTCCATAATAAATGTTATATTTTTTAGTGAAGACCTGACGCGTAATAATATAAAAAGTTGTAACCGGTAGGTATGTCTTGGAACAAATCTTGGACTGATTAAAATATGGAATTGCTACTTATAAAAAGCATATTTCCTACGAATAAGCTAGGATTTTCTAGTTTAATCCCCTAGCATACTATTTCATAGTCTCGATTGAAAAAGTATTTTTTTTGGCCGGTCGAACTCTACACTTGTTCTGAGATGCAATCCAGCCGTTATGTAACGAAAAATAGCTTAGATGCAAGTGTTTTCTTGTTCAAGGGAAACATTTTTACTTTAAATTTCTAAAACGATAAAGAAGGGAAATGTACTTTTGAAAACATATGGTGTTGTGTTACGCATAACCTGCAATGTACAATATAAATCTAATAAGATGTTATGTATGAGCCAATAACGCAAAAGCGACTGCTCCATTCAGAACGAATTTTTTTGGTTCAAGTCAGTTAGCTTACATATTATCGCTATTAATTTAAGGCATGTATTTGGAAAAAATGCTTCTTATGTACATTCGTTAGACATCGTACAGTAATTGCTCTATTTGGAAACAGTGCGTACTATTTATTTACATATTTACAGCAGGAGAGCTTCGAACAGCTTTCAAAAAACAAGCTACATCGCAGCGATAAATTTCAAAGACGAGTCACTTATATACTCATGCATGTAATTGGGGCGAAGTGCTATAGAAACTCCCCCCCCCAGAAATCGTCGACCATATGGCTAGCTATTTCGCGACCGTTCTCCCCCCCCCCCCCCCCCCATTAAGATTTTCCAATACTATGGCTAGATGGTAGTCATAGGGACCCCCGTACTTTTGGTCGGAAAAATACTGGAAAATGCAGAATTTTTTGATGAAAAAATGTCAATTTTTGAAAAAAAATGGTCAAAAACGTCAATTTGCTCGGCGCTTCGTACCACGAATACGTTTTGGACGGTTTTTGAGACAAAAATTATAATTTTTTGAACCACTTTTCGGACTTTTGTAGTTTAAAAAATCGATTTTTTTCTTCAAAGACCCATCCACAAACATTTTTGGGAATCAGTGAGCCCCGGCTTCGAAAAAGTCGCCCGACCCCCCAGACCTCTGGAGCCCTGTTACGCATGAATGATGCATATGATGACTAACCTGAAGCGATGACTAGTTTCAATTTGGTCAAATCATTCTGCATGACGGCTAAATGTAAATCCCGAACAATGGAGGGCATAGGCTGCGAAGAAAAGCGAGGCCGGACGTTAAACGTGGATTTTTGAGCGCCCATTCCATATCTCAGTCAATTACGGTTCGTTGCTGCTGACTGTAAAAATCAGAAGTCATGTTTGTAAACCTTAGTTTCGAGAAAGATTTCCGAATCTCACATTGAAAAAGCCTCAAAAGACGGGTTCTAAAAAAACGATAAATCCAAGCCATTAAAATTTCAGTCACGGTAAATTAATGTAAAAGACTAGAAAACATGCGTTAGTATCGCGCTGGACACAAAATATCTATTACTCAATACTTTTTCCACCATTTGACGCAGTGTTGCGCAGAACGGCGCGGTAAGAAGAACATACTATGAGGGTTTAGAACTTCCGACTTATTTCAGTCCAGAAAGTATTGTTTATAGAAAATCTGTCACTTCAAGGGTGAAAATTCGATCTCGAATACTAACGACGTGAGAATAAGTTGTATGCTACTAACCTTGGAAAAGTCTCAAGCATAACAAATCCCGGAACGCCCATGAATCGCTGTTCAGTTAACCTGAAATAAAAAAGCGCGACTCAAAGGATTAGTTCCAAATGCAGGAAAATATAATCGAGATACGGGTGATCAAGCTGACAAAAAGATCCGTACCAAATTATTCATTCATTTGAGAAATATGATTACAAGTAACGAACACAATAGCTAACTGATATCGGATGTCGTTGGCAATGTAAGCTAGACATGATTTCAAAATTTTAAAAAAATACTTAAATTTCATTTATGCTTCCGAACTCATTATCGAAAAATGGGTTCGGATTTAATTGGTTTTGATAATTACCGGCGAGAAGCCAAAAAATACACATGACAAACAGACTTGATATCAGAATTTTCGACTACGATTAATAATTCATCGGTTGCAACGCTACAAAACGCTGTATTTGCCGATTTAGAACACAACGTCGGACAAAATTTCCATAATTTAAAAAATGAAGAATGCCATTTCAATAAACTGATTCTAGATAAAATACTAAAAGTTGAATTAGTTTGCGCGGAGAATGACGTAAATTGAAAACATTCAATATGCCTTTCAATAAATAAAAAAATGCGAATTAAGATCGGTGCTACGTTGCCGAAAAATCTGTTCTACTATCTGTAGTATGAACGTGATCTTCTCTTAGCAGACCGGATTTATCATTAAAACTGCTTTCCATTTCGTCAAAAGTCTTTGTTTCATCACGATTCATGTACGTTATTTGTATGCCGCGATTTTTTAATTCGAATTGCAAATAAAATAAATAAGCGTCGTACTTTCGTTTTATTTGCGTTATGTACTGTTGCTCTTCCTTATCAAGAATTGTTAAGAAATTTTCCAGTTCCGGTATTTCGAAATATTCCCACTAAAAAGATAAAAATCGCAATAAAAATAAAAATACATCCATGAAATTTAACTACTGATTATTCGATCCGCACAAAAGACATTTTCCACTTGAATTGATTTCAACAAAAAATAAATGTCTGAGAGTAAAATAAAACCAAGGATTAAATTATAATATTTTAAAACTTACGATAATATCACCCGTATCATTTTCTTGTAAAACAAAGGATTTGTTTTTGTTGCTGCCCCAATGTAACAATATCCGCAAAGGATGAGCATCATCAGGTATTCGTCGAAGACGGCCTTTAATTTGAAGACGAAAAGAATGCAAAAAATTTTGTTCTTCGTGGAGTTTAAATACCATGAAATATATTATCGACAGAGTTTTAGAGAAACATCATTTTTCGAATCAGAAATGGGTAACTTATAGAACTCTCTTGTCACACACACTATTACAAATATGTTTCTAACTGAAAAGTCACTTTTCAATGTTTCTCCCGGCAACGTATCTCTTTCGTACAACGCAAATTTAAGAGGATTGTCAGCCACCTTGAACTTGTTCAACAGAGCAGCGATTAGTCGGCGCGTGGTCGTTTCGCAATCAATGTGTAATATTTTCACCGTATTCCGCGGCAAATAAAATGAGGTTATAGTTTTTGGTTCGAAATTCGAACAATGGTTGTTATTCTTCACAGTTTCTTCGGCATTTAGGATGTCGTAAATTGAAGACGGCTTGTCGCTATCTACTACGCTAACTGGCCGCACAAGGTTCATAAAAATTTGCACAAAACCATGGAAGCAACGATTTTTTTCATCCTGAATACAGAAAATTCAAACAACTGCAAACGCGGTCTGCAACTCTTTGAAATTTTTCAACCAAATATTTTTAGAATCATAACACTTTCTTTTTAAGACAGTACGCGAATGCAGTTTCCCAATAAATTTGACCAAAATTTGTTTAGAACAATTATATCGAGGACGAAGTGATTAATTGTTGATGTTGATCTATATAATAAATTCGTTTACCGAAAAATTACCCAGTAACAAATGAATCAGACTTGAAAATTAACAAATAAGGATCATCATCAGTCAGAAATTTTAGAAGAATGAAGGGTACCTTAGGCAGACGGTGAATTTTTAAAAATGTAGGACATGTAAGTAGGTTTTTTTCCGTAGCTTGCGAATTCTTTTGGGGTCGTGCGGAAAATTTTTGGAGAGTTTTTGGCCCGGAACGGAAACCTTTTTCATGTTTTTAGTGGTTTTTAATGGTGATGCGAAAACTTTTCTGGTGGATTTCCGCAAGATGCGGAACGGCTGGTGCAGAAAGAATCCTGCATGAAAAGACGTAGGCCACATTTCATCACACTGTATGATAGAAAAAAAACTTCTGCACAAGGTTTTACTTACAAACTTCATCTTAAGACCTCCATCGACAACTTTATTGTAATCGTCGATCAACTCTTGTAGAACAGAGCTGTCAATTAATGCTCCTACTATGTCATCAACACCCGACTCCGTTGGATAATTGGCAGACGAGTCGGCCGGTAACAGAACATCTAGCTAAAAATGTAAAGCACTAGAAACTAAATATACATGATAGATAAGATTTGTTTCAAAACGTCATCACTTGATTAGTAGAAACAGATATAATTCTTCAATTACATCGATTTACATGCTGGTTAGAAGCGCGATAGTTTCTAAAGGCAGAACACGTTAGTTGAAATATTTAATTTTTTGCAATTGAGTAGTATAAACTATTTGCACGTCTTCGGATTGGGACCCATACTTTTGGTCGGAAAAATACTGAAAAATGTCAATTTTTGAATAAAAAATGGTAAAAAATGTGAATTTTCTTGGCACTTCGCGCCATGAATACATTTTCCGGTCTTTTTGGAAAAAATTACTATTTTTTTTAACTATTTTTCTGACTTTTTTTCGTCAAAAAATCAATTTTTTTCCTTGAGAGACCCCTTCCCCCAAAAGTTTGGGAATTACTGACCCTCAGCCCAAAAAAAGTCGCCCAACCCCCCAGACCTCGGGGCCCCGTAACATGTATGTTTGGACCCAACACTAATTGCAAAGTAATTTCAACTTACAGGTTCCTCCGTTTCCAACACTGATGTTTCAGGATCATCGGAAAAATGATCAGTGGCATCGCACTTTACGAGTCGACACTCTAGGGTTACAAGAGGTTGACAATGATAATGACAAACGTAATGGCACCCTAAATAGAAAATAATACTACATCCTGCAATCATTGAAATAAACTCACCAATACATCTTTAGATTAAAAATAAAACAACATTGTAAAGATCAAGGAAATTATTCAATATCTGTTTAAATTTCAACCATACAAAGCTGTTTTGTCAAATTGTGCAAAAAGCGCAAAATAAAAAATGCAGTTAGATATTAAGAGTAGAAGTGAAAAATACCATTCCGATCTGAGTCTACCACAAGCCCTCATGAAGTTCAGAAGCCCTCCTTCAAGTATTTGAAAGCGATGTCCACAGCTAAAGGGGGTAAAATAATTCAGAATAACTAAATCAGCATTTCTCACAAAAATCCAATACTAGTGAGCCATTTTTAGAAACAAAGATAGAAGTAATCCCTTCATATCCTTCCCTATATAGTAATCTACTGACAGGGGAATATCATACAGTGGAAATTCCGATATGAAGTGAATTCGATAGCCTGAAGAGTAGTTGTAGTGAATTCGATAGCCTGAGGAGAACTGAGTAATGTGATATAACTTATTTTTCTTAATGAGTCTTATTTACACCAAAATTTGCATAATGCTAAATACTCCTGTACCTGATCTTAGCAACTGTGACTAATACAAACATGCCGCAAATCGCATTTGATAGAGTACACCGACATCTAAATAATATACTGTGGAATTCGGATGCTCATAAATAGAGCATGTTTCTACCAACCTAGAGTTCAAAAGTTGCTAAAATTCAAGCTCGTATCAAGAATAATATTGCAGACAAAAAGCTATCTACAATAAACAATATATCAGTTCTCAATGAGACATTTCGAAGGAATGCATTTGCATTTATACAATTTTTAGTGTGAAAAAAAGTAAAATGGGGAAAAACCCTTTTTTTGGGGCCAGGAGTCAAGGAGCAAAAAAATAAAGAAAACTCCACAAGCATGTTTTTCATACAATATGCATAAAAAACATCAAAAATACTGTCTTCAAAAAAGTTCAGGGGATGTTGACAATTTTTTTCAGGCCAGGGGAGTGTCCAGGGTGTCAGGTAGGAGGGTTTACCTACTACCCCCTATGTGCATGTATGATTTGGACGAAAGAAAAACAAAAAAAAGAAAAAATCGGGACATTTTTAGCCAAGGAATAAGGAAAAATCCCCCTTGAAAAATTTCTGCCTACGCCACCGACTATTTGTCAGTCCTAGAATAAAACTCACTTTGACATTTCATCGCTTGTTTGTACAAACCCCAAATAAAATCGCCACATTTGTCACAAAAAGTGGCCTGGTTTAGTTGATCAGCGTCAAACTGGTGGGAAGTGGCGGGCTGTAGTTTAGCAAGGGTTCTTAAGCTTTTGTGCGTCCTGAAACGCTGCATCTCCAACGAGTTCCCCGAATCACCGACAAAGCCTTCAACATGATTATTTTCGCGGACATTGTCGTAGTAATATTGACAAATATTATCTATTGCAGAACTTTCGGCGGATCGCACTAATGAAGAGGCGAAATCGTTGAGAATACCCTCGTCATTGCATTTCATAATATCGTTCATTCGTTGATGATCAATTGATAATTCAGTACAAGTAAAGTTGTTGAAAGTATTCGGATCTATGGAACGAACTTCCTCGTGTCGCTCAGAAGAGAGTTGTTTCCTAGATATGCTGACTGATCGATTCTTTCGTCGTAAGAATGCGAAATTTGGCAGAAGATCCGTTGGATGGAAATTAATCAACTTGGACTTGACATTGGCGAAAATTGTGGCACTCGAAGAATCGTTGCTATCCATCAAAATGTATTTTCGTGCTTGCTCTAGCTAACGGAGGAATATATAATTTTAATTTTTTGGCCACAAGAAAACGAGACACAAAAATTATACCTTGTCAAAAATTTGACCACTAGTAATAAGCGCCAGAAAAATTCCCGTATCCGGATATATGTTTTTTCACCTTCGGATATCCGGATATATTCTAGGGATGTTCCGGTTAACCGAAACCGTAAAAACCATCATTTTTTCTGAAACCGAAACCAAAACTGGGATTTTGGGGGTGAATTTTACGGTTTTTGCAGTTGTCAACATAGTTTAAAAAATAAGGTATAAGAGCAGCAGAATTCACTACTCCATGAGAGGACAAAAATAATGCTGATGCAATGAAAACTTTATTCAATAAGAGAATGAATCCCCTACACTCAAAATCCAATTTTTTATTACTTGAAAAATTCAATGAAGCTATAATTCAAAAATAATAGCTTATCCACTTATTTGCTTGGAATATGATTTGGCAATAGCCAAAAAATGATTCCCGCACCACTGAATAGCTACTCTGAAGGCACACTCATGGCTGATGCACGGAGGAATCGCCTTGTTGCGCGCTAAAATTTGTCGAAAAAATCTATCAGCGCCTTGATTCAACCTGCCATACTTCTAGTTCTATCACTCATAATCTCCTACTCACTTTTTTGATCAAGGTGATTAGACCTGGATTTTCAACAACACTAAAAGGTTGATCATCAACAGCAATCATTTGCACAACAGCTTCATCAATTTCCTCAGATCAGCATTATCTATTTTCTTCTGTACAATAAAACGAGAAAGAGTACTTTGCTTGTTCATTTCATCTTTCGATTTCAATAACTATAAAATAAAAAATGAAAACCGAAGCTGAAACCGCGGTTTTGGAAATCTGAAAACCGAAACAGAAACCGTAAACCCAAAAACGCAAACCCGAAACCGAAAAACCAAAAAAGTGAAACCTGTCCATCCCTTGTGTATCCGGACATTTTTAATGTTCTTTGCAAAGAGGTAAAATTTTGGTTTATGCTTGTTGAGATGAATTGTTGAATGTTGATTATGAAACTCTCCTCTGTTTGAACCTTTTGTTGTTTTAGTGTTTTTCGCACTGTGCAAATAAATTTTTTCTATTAAGTTGCACAGTGCAACTTGAAGCCTGTCTGCCCTTCTGAACAGGTTATACATATGTAAGGTTTCCTGTTCGGATCGGATATGCATTTTTATGCGTTATCGAATGGGAAATATTGAAAATTTTCCGGCGCTTCGCGCCGGATTTCAATTCATCTGAACTTTTAATTGTTTCTTGTGTATGCTTTGAAAAATGTCGTTCTAGCTTATGCTTATAGCTTTTAACCATCAACATATTATGGACAAATGTTTGATCCTGTATTGTTTTTTGATGAATCTGATGAAAAACAAGATTTTTCTTGCTTATTTTCCCAAAATCCTATTGCGATCCTCAGAAAATTTCAACTTTCGTAAACATAACTTCATGCATTTTGGAAAGTAATTGACACATTTTGAGCTTAGAAAATATTAGAAAGCCATGTTGGCACAAAAACACCGATTTGGCGAAAAAAATTTGGGCTTTTTCACCAAACAACGAAAAAAATTTGGGAATTTAAAGTCGGGAAGGTGTATTCTTCAGAGGGTCAAAACCCCCAAATTTTTCGGCGTCTTGCGACGGTAAGTATTTTGATAACTGCTTGCTACAATCTAGCTCGAGGACGACCGTAAACATGTCTACTTCACTTACTTGTTAGTACTCAATAGTTTTTACCACCTTTAACGTCTCATTTCGTGGTTTAATCAGTTTATCTTTGATATTGCGTCTTAGTATTTGACGAAAATGAAGATTTTTTTCGAATTTTTTCACATTTTTCTGCAGTCTTTACAAATTTTTAAATTTTGTGAACATAATTTTTTTGCATGCGGCAAATGATTGAAACGTCATCAGTATGGGACAGTTGCAGATATCGGTTGAATAATCCAACCAAATTATTGGTTGCTTTTCTGATTTTACAAATTAAGTGGCATGCTTTCAATATAATTTTTCGCATTTTGTTCGACTACTAAAAATGATCGAATTGAATGAAAAATGAGAACACTTATCAAGGAAATAAATGTTCAAAAGATTCATTTTCCAGCGTTCCAGTATCTACACGAATCTTGTAGTTTTACCCTAATTCATCAAACATCGTTGACTTCAAGCTAATTTTTTAGCTGGTTAGCAGGCTAAAAATATCCACACATTGTTAAAGCATAAACATTATTAGGCCGGAAAAATCTCATTTTAAATCATGAAATCAGCATTGAAAAGATCCATCTTTCGACGTTCTAGTGTATCGGGATCCGAAAAAAAAGAAGAATGATTCATATACAGTCAATGATTCTTCATTCTGGCTAAGCACAGACATGTCGGCCGTCGAATATGTATGCAATTTAGGTTTTCATCGTTTTGGTTTTTTGTTAACCTTTCTGTTACTATATAAATTTTGATTAATTCTTATCGTAATTTAACCCAAAAATCATAAATTTTTGCTTTTTCTCTATATTTGATAAATTACTGACTGCCGTAGCATGAAAACTTTTTCAAACAAAATAAGTGAAATGCATCTTGACTTTTTCGATCAGGTTTAACTTATGTAATTTGCTAATATTATTTAGTCAATACACTTTTCCGTTTATTTCGTATTGTATTAACATTAACTTTCGTAATTGATAAATTATCCTATCTTGTCTTCATATGTTCAGAAAAGCTCATAAATGCATAAATAAAGCATATGGTAGCATTAAAACGAAATGGCGAAAATAGCGCCAAAAATTCAACCCCTTTCGCCAAACGGCGACAGGGCCTCTGCGAAAAAGTGCGGAAGGAAAACAGCGAGAGCGTGTCCCGACCACCGTTTTTTTCCTCGAAGATTTTTGTCACATGAGAACCGGACCCAAAATTTTTTTCCTCATTTTCCAAAAATCTTCCACATTTTTACAAACGTTTATAATGCGGCTACGGATGCTCTTTTTATGCATTTTAGAACCATACCCAAGCATTTTGATGTTTTTGGACTCAGAAACATGCAAAAATGAGGAAAAATTGAGAAAATTCTGCTTACGTTAGTCAAAATGAGCTCATGAAGAATATATTGGTGCTCTACTGGTGCGTGTAAAGCATGTTAACGATAGAGTTCTCATGAATTTATCCGCTATTAACATATCTGTGATTCCGATTAGAATGATCTAATTTCATTTAGTTCTTGGTCCGGCGCCAAGCGCCGGAAATTTTTTTGGATTTTCACCTTCTAAAACGCTGGAAAATAAAGCTTCACAACGTTGAGAAACGAATTAAAATCAAACTGGTGAAGTGTAATTTGTTCCCCATTCCGGCGCGTAGCACCGGAAAAAAATTTTGAGTTTCTATATTTTAAGATGCTGGAAAATAAATCTCTCCAACAGATATATACGTGATCAGAAGTTCTTAAATCACAGTCTAGAATGATGTTTTTAATTTACATCTTCAATAAACGCAAGAGTCAATGTTGCAAGCGTTTGAAAAATCCGAAGCATCGAGAGAAAAAATTGAGAGAATTGATTTAAAATCTATATTTTCGGCGAAATACGGGCAGATAACGTTTAAAAAACGAGGGGGGAAGTGCTATAGGAACCCCCCTCCCAGAAATCGTCGACCATATGGCTAGCCATTGGGCCACCGCCCCCCAGGATTTTCCAATCCTATGGCTAGCCATAGGGTAGCCCTAGGGACCCCCATACTTTTGATCGGAAAAATGTCAATTTTTGAACAAAAAATGGTCAAAAACGTCCATTTTCTAGGCGCTTCGCGCCATATACATTTTTTATCATTTTTAGACAAAAATTACTATTTTTTGAACTGTTTTTCGGACTTTTTTCATAAAAAATCGATTTTTTTTTCTTCAGAGACCCCTCCCCCCAAAATTTTGGGAATTACTGACCCCCGGCCCCAAAAAAGTGGCCCATCCCCCCCAGACCTCGGGGCTCCGTTACATGTATGGTTATATAACTTTAACAATCATTATCATCTGTTACCAAGCTCAGGCGCGGCTTTTAGCATGTCTACCTTACCATTTAATCTTTAACAGTTTTCATCATCTTAAAGGTATTATTTCATGTTTAATTGACAATCTTGAATATTATCTTTATATTTAATGAAGATCCACATTTTTTCTTTCATAGATTTTTTGAGAAAGATCAACCCGTCAATTTTCAAAAGTTTCTGAAGAGTTTGTTCCTTTCTTAACGTATATTCAATTCAAAAGCTTCATAGAAGTATTTTTGGAAAATTTCTACGCTTCGGACTCATAGCTTTTCGGCCAAATTTATGAAAGGTTACGAACAAATTAATGGTTTTAAAATTTTTCGAACGATAAAGTTCTAGAAATTACGATTTATGAACACAAATTTTAAATCTGATTGTTTGAGATATATAATAATAATAATAATTTACAAGGTCGAAAATAATACGCAGTGAATATAAGGAATGAACATAAGTGAAAGGCGTAACAGCTAAAGAAATTAGCGAATTAAGTTACACCTCTACGAAAGGTATCAGATTTACCCTTTTAAGCACTGTTTTCTTCCACGAACTTTTCTCCACAAATGTGGAAAGGGGTCAAATTTTTTTTCCACATGTGGAAAAAAATTTTTTTCGTCTTAAAATCCTCGTTTTTTGGTTTAAAAATGCTCACATACGCTTTATCGCACTGTTTTTGAGCTTTTTCAAGATTTCCGGTGTTTTTAGAGAAGTTAATTCATTAAAATTGAAGAAAAATTGAAATGTTTGACTTAAAAGCCTAATCTACAAGCATTCTTGAACAAATTTTCTAGCAAACTATCCAAGAGCATAATTGACTTGAATTACACAAGAAATCAATAGTCAAGTCCTCTATGATGACAAGCGAAAGCCCAAAAAAGATGGTAACCTTTCTGGCGCGAAGCGCCGGAAAATTTTTTGGGTATATTGACATTCTGGGATGCTGGAAAATCAATTTTCCGAACATTTATTTCAGGAATTAGATTCCAATGTTGTGTTCAAGAGTCGTAATTTCTAGAATATTACTTGAAAAGTTTTAAAATCTGTAATTTATTTGTAAACTCTCATGAACTTGGTCGAAAATATATGAGTAAAACGAGTATAAATTTCCGAAAGGTATTTCCATGAAGCTTTTGAATTGATTTTACGTTAGCAAAGAAATAATCGCATCATAAAGCATAGAGACTTGACGTATTGATCTTTCTCAAAAGAAAAAAATGCGAATCTTCATTAAATATTATGATAAAATGTTGAAGATTACCAATTAAAACATGAGATACTACGTTTAAGATGATGAAAACTCTCATAGATTAAGTGATAAATGAAGGTAGACATGATAAAAGCCGCGCCTGAGCTACTTAATGAATAATGATGATTATTAAAGTTATAACCGGCGCGAAGCGCCGGAAAATTTTGAGATTTCGTCGACCTCCTAAAATTCACCAAAATGCATCTTTTCAATATGAAACACTGTTTTTTTTTCTACATTTGCACTATAATGTGGGAAAAAAATCTGGAGTGTGGAAAAAATTTTTGAGGTCTTTCCACAAATGTGGAAGAAAAATTTGGGGTTTTCATATTGAAAAGATGCATTTTGGTGCATTTTAGAAGGTCATAATCTCAAAATAACTTTAATAATCATCATTATTCATTAAGTAGTTCAGGCGCGGCTTTTATCATGTCTACCTTCATTTATCACTTAATCTATAATAGTTTTCATCATCTTAAACGTAGTATCTCATGTTTTAATTGGTTATCTTCAACATTTTATCATAATATTTAATGAAGATTCGCATTTTTTCCTTTTGAGAAAGATGAATACACGTCAAGTCTCTATGATTTATGATGCGATTATTTCTTTGCTAACGTAAAATCAATTCAAAAGCTTCTTAGAAATATCTTTCGGAAATTTATATTCTTCTTACTCATATATTTTCGACCAAGTTCATGAGAGTTTACAAATAAATTACAGATTTTAAAATTTTTCAAGTAAAATTCTAGAAATTACGACTCTTGAACACTAAATTGGAATCTAATTCTTGAAATAAATGTTCGGAAAAATGATTTTCCAGCATCCTAGAATGTCAATATACCCAAAAAATTTTCCGGCGCTACGCGCCGGAAAGTACCATCTTTTTTGGGCTTTCACTTGTCATCAGAGAGGACTTGACCATTGATTTCTTGTGTAATTCAAGTCAATTATGCTCTTGGATAGTTTGCTACAAAACTTGTTCAACAACGCTTGTAGATTAGGCTTTTAAGTCGAACATTTCAATTTTTCTCCAATTTTAATGAATTAACTTCTCTAAAAACACCGGAAGGCTTGAAAAAGCTCAAAAACAGTGCGATAAAGCGTCTGTGAGCATTTTTAAGCCAAAAAACGGATTTTAAGACGAAAAAAAATTTTTTCCACATGTGGAAAAAAAATTTGACCCCTTTCCACATTTGTGGAAAAAAGTTCGTGGAAAAAAAACAGTGATATGAAAACCCCAAATTTTTCTTCCACATTTGTCAAAAGACCTCAAAAATTTTTTCCACATTCCAGATTTTTTTTCCACATTATAGTGCAAATGTGGAGAAAAAAAAACAGTGCTTTTAAGTCTATCAGAAAAAATTTGGCTGTGGCTATACAGACTGCAGTCTGTATAGACAAGCGGCTATATACAGACTGTTTTGCTGATATACATGTGCGTGAATATACAGTAAATTTTGACATCTAAATGGCAAACATTCAAACCTGGCAACAAAGTATAAAATTGACACTCTTGTATTGTATGTGTACATAGGTATATTGAAACTAGAGTAACGATTTTCTTGGAATAAAAACTATTTTACTTGATTATCAGATTCCAAAAATAACATTTTTCACATTGCAGTATTTTTTCACCTCATCGTGCAGATGTTACAAACGAAATATCCGTTAAACAAGCCCATTCTTGTGATTTTTTGGTAGAAGGAGTTTCCGACGGGGAATTCAATGGATGCGGTCACTTTACACAAAAATTATCTCGGAAATTATCTCGGGTTTAAACAAGCGTATTTTCGTGATCTTTTGGTGGGACGAGTTTTTGACCGCAGTGTATTCAATAGATGAGGTCACTTTACACAAAAGAGTTTCCCGGGTGTGTACAAGCGCATTTCCGCGAATTTTTGGCGGAAGGGTTTTCTGACCATGGGGAATTTAATGGACGCAGTCACTTCACACAAAAAATAGCCCTTCTTGTAAACAAAGGTATTTTTCGATTTTTTGGGTTAAGGGTTCTAGACCATGGGGAATTCAACAGATATGGTCACTTTAAATTCTGTTTACAACGTCTTCTACTGCGCAGTTTACACATCTTTTACTTCTACCGAAAGTGAGAATTTGTGGTTTTTTTTATTGTTTCTTTGATGTGAAGATGACCAAATTTAAAACTTGAATGTGCTTCTACGAAGGTTGATCTATTGAGGCCCAAAAAGCGGTGGACTAGTTTACTGGAAAATGCCCCTGAAAAAAGTGGTGGACTGGTGAGAAAAGTATTTCTCCACATTTGAGTGAAGTCAACCATTAGCTTGCATATAATTTTCAACCAGAAAAATTTTACTGTGGTTGATACAATGCTATAGGAGGACAAAATGCACGAAGCTTCAGAGTAACTTTTCCACGGGCATGTATAAATTTTTTAATAAGAAAGAATAAAAATCCAATATTACAAAAGTGAATTTTTTACTCACTTTTACTTTTACTCAAGTTCTCAAAAATCTAGTCCACTCCTTTTTCTAGCTCGGCAACTATCCAAGCAAGTACATTCTCCTTCTACTACTGCCCCATTGGGGCATTTTCTAATAAACTAGTTACAAAATACGCATGCTTTGACAGTTTAACAAATCTGTTGTTCAGTTTATTACAAAAAGTTGCAGTATGTTTCTTGACACTGGACGTTAAAACCGGTATGGTTAACAATCTAAAATAAAATTTATTTGAAAATCGATCATCAGCATTCAATGAGCAAGGTCGACGTCAGCAATTGAATTTATTTTTCGAATAGCAATCAATGATGTACACACTGAAATGACCATACGTGCACATTGGGAGTTCAGGGAGGAGTCTTGACTTCGGCAGACTCTTGCTGACTCCATCAGATTCTGTTAATTCTCTTAAGAAGATTATGACGGAAAATGAAAGAAAAAAACGTCATGAGGATGAAAATTACGCTGCAATTCAACGATTTTTCTGAACAAAGCATACTTGATTCCAAAAGAGAAACACCAACTTTTTAAGAAGAAGCGCTGATCAAGCGCATAGTTTCTCTATTTGACTTCAGATAGACGGAATTGCTGCTTGGATGTTAGAAAACCATTCTTTTGGTTATCAAGAACTCGTCGAATGATCGAAATATGATTTCTTGTTGATAGAATGTAGGTATTGTTTTAAAATCGTATAGCCATATCAAATGTGCCTTCATCTTTAACAATTTTTCCAAATAAAAAGTGGCACAAATCAGTACTGCGGTCCAAATCGTTTACATTGAGTTTTTACTGTAAAAATTTTCACTCGAATAATTGTTGAAGGTTTGGTCAGTATGTTCATGAATTTCCAGTCCTGTATGATCTATTGTTTATCAGAAATCTGAGATATTACTGCTTTTCACTTTCATTATTTAGGAGCGTTTCAAGAAAAAGCAGACTATACATCTACTTTGATTATCAAGCGATATTTCTTTTGTAACATCTCCGTACAGTCAGCTGAAGAAAAAATGATGCGATGGGAAAATTGTTATTTTTGAATTGTGATAATCAAGATACATAATACTTATCTTATTAATATCGTTTACTGTAGTACTAATATACCTATGAACTCATGTGTCTTAGTCGTGTCAATTTCATGCTTTGTCTGCAGGTTTTGAAGTTTGTACTTTGCATATCGCAGTTTACTGTACATTTCCGCAAGCAAAACACAGTCTGTATAGTCGCTTGTCTATACAGACTGCAGTCTGTATATCCGCCTGGCTATACAGACTGCTGTCTGTATAGCCACAGCCAAAAAATTTTTGCGCTAATAACATTTACAGTACTTTCATCAAGGGAAATCCAAGCCTCGATTACCCGACTACAGAATTCATATTTTAACAAATCATGGCAATATTTACAATACACTAGTTTTAACAAGTTATTCGCAAGGTTAGAATTATGAACAACAGGGAAAAAGTTATCAATTGGCAAAACATTCAAACGGACAATATTATAAACCATAGTAAGATCAAAACGAAGCCATCGTATAGGTCTAATCACTCTAAACACAGGTGGTTCAAACGTTCATCATAAGATAATGTAGTATCATAACCTAGTATTCTCTTAGTGAATATCCGCTGAACTTTCTCAACTCTTTTGATATCTTGCTTGAGATTAGGATTCCAAACTACTGTGGCATATTCTAATATAGGTTTAACATGAGTAATAAAAACCTTTGTAAGTACATTCTTATTTCTACTGGAGAAACTACGAAGTATCAAATTTGTAGTGAAAGTGCCTTTCCGGAAAATATGATTAGATTATGTACCAGTAATTATAACACCTAGATCTGTAACTTGTGTTGTACTTGGTATATTACTGTCATCAAGATGGTAGTTTATACACAGATTATTTTTACCAAGATGCAGAACATTACATTTATTGAATGCTATACTCAATCTATTTTCTTTGGACTAAAGGTCAATTTTGTTTGGGTCAAATGGTAAAATAACTGAGTTGACTGATTGGTTAAAAATTTTGAGATCATCCGCAAAAATAACCAATTCACTATTAAGACTCAGTTTATACAAATCATTTATATAGATCAAAAATAGACTAGGTCCCAGGACACTACCCTGGGGCACTT
Organism: Romanomermis culicivorax; assembly: GCA_963922205.1. Lineage (NCBI taxonomy): Eukaryota > Metazoa > Nematoda > Enoplea > Mermithida > Mermithidae > Romanomermis > Romanomermis culicivorax. The sequence continues at coordinate 1,344,659 of CAWUHX010000036.1, forward strand.
CACTAGTTACTGGCAACGACTTCGAGATGGCACAGTTAACCTTAAGTCTTTGGGTACGGTTGTTCAAGAAAGAAGAAATACAATAAAAACAGATTCTGGGGATACCCATCTTCATCAACTTCTGAATGAGAATGTCATGAGGTACAGTATCAAAAGCTTTACAAATTGGCACTCTCTTATCAAGTAAATGTGACCATATGTTTCTACAGTGCATTTGAACATTACACCTCTCAGGAGAGTTCAAAGTGTCAAAATTAGAAAAAATTTGCTTGTAGGTACGCCCGAGCACCTTCCCATCGGGTGCTGCAGAATTTTATTTTCTTATTTTATAGCTAATACATTCTTACTGTATTGGTAAAATTTTTATCAAAATTTTTGCACCGTTTGGGGAGCTGCACAGCTCTGAAGAAGGCATACTCATGGAAATCACTCAGAAGTCACTGCATTTCCAGGTGGCCCTTGTCTAGCATATGTGATACGTTTATTATCTGTGCTATAGAATTATCAAGTAATTTTTCACAAACGAACATCTTACATTCTGCAAAAAAGTTTAGACTATCAAAAATGAGAAGCGGAAAAAGAAGAAAAATCCTGTTGATGATGGGCACTCCGGAACAGCGTCAACCATGATGCCGAGGGATTTTATCTTTTTATTCTCTAGTTCGTACATTCCTACAGTAGCTGCGAAAGTAACATCTCATCATCATGTGCCGTTTTGGCAGCTGTAGACATTTGCATACACTGCACTTCCATTCAAATATGTTTTTGAATCTGGATAAATGCCCCATCAACAATGTTCTGAGAGCACAGGATGCGTCCTAACCCAATATATTACGAGAAAAAATGTGGCTTGAAGTTGTGGTAAATTTTCATTGATCTAGGTTTGATGGTTTCTAAACAAAGTGCTTGAAATGAAAAATTGAACTTTTCGAAAATTTTCAATAAATTTCGGAAATCGAGTGATTGTTTGAAAACCATTTGCAGAAAAACGGCTAGCGGTAGTCGGATACTCCTTGCATTATTGGAAAGGCACTGCAATCTACTATCATTTGCTCTATTTTTGTCGGCCTAACATCACGTCATGTGGAACAGTGTGCCTTCAACTGTAGAGCACTTTCGCACAGCTTATAACATAGGCGGAGTCAGACAGTCGACATTAATTTTGTAACATTAAACTCGCAGCTTCGATTTTTTTCCGGTCAGATTAGTGAAAAGAAAAATTGTTGCATCTCTTCTGAGGCATTCTGTTGCGCTACCATTGTAAATTGATCGATAAAATTTTATGAGTGATTCGACTCACATCTTTTCTTTTTATTCGTCTAATCTGAACGTTTTGAAATTTTCCTGCATCTCGTATGGCATATTTAGTGAAATCAATCAGCATTTTTGTATCAACTTTAAGAATGTGCACACACCTATAGCTCCCAAAACGGTACATTAATCTGATTGAAATTTCAACGCAAAATGTTAGACATTAGTGGCTACACAGAAATCAAGAAAAAAATTTTGTTTCATGCTATGGTAAGGTGTTCAAAGGGGGCCCCATTGGACTTTTTCGATTAATTTCTACTCCCATTTTGAATTATTAAAATGGAGTGAAGTGTAGAGTGAAGTTTTAGAACATGTTTTCATGCCTGCATATAGAGCATGGTCTTCTGCATGCAATGAACATTCGGCTCTAATAGGGTCACGCCTTTTCTGAGCTGTAATGTTTTGATACACATGTAAAGACCGAAAAACGCCAAAAAATGTAAAAATTCCAATTTTTGGAGTACTGTGGCTATGCGAATTTTGATTTTTATGTGGAATAAATGCTGTTACGATACTCAGCGTGTAAAACTACTCAAAATTTCTCTCTTTGAGATATTAATGTTTAACTTATCATAGGTCAATGGAGCAGAAGGTGGAATCTCTCAGAAATCGTGTTTTAAATTGTTTTTGAACTTGAAAAACGAATACGAAGCAAGCAGCTTTATTTCAAAAGCTGACTAAGTTTTCAAAAACTGACAAAAAACTGCGCGTGTAATTCTGAATGCGAGTTAGAATTTCAAGATGAATTCGAAAATAACAAAATGAAACAATTTTATTCGAAGGTTCAAAGGTCAAATATTTGCAATTTTTTGTGTCTTTCGCAACTTTTGACAAGATACTCCATGGTGGAAAAAATGCTCTGACCTGAACTTCTTCAGAGACACGAAAAATTTGGAGAAAGCATTTTCGAGCTGGAACGTAATTATTTTTCACATAATTTTATTTTCGGATTTTTTATTTTGCTCTGATCCAATTTTTCTGTGCTCTATTGTCCTGATCTCTAATGTCTTTGTGCTCTACTTTCCATGCTCCATCATCCTGCGCTCTAATGTCGTTGCGCTCTATTGCTCCTCTGCGTTATTGTCCTGCGCTCTATTGCCCCAATGGCCGACCCAGGAATTTTTTTCGGGGGATAGGCGAACATTTTTTATTTAAAATTTTTATATTTTTGTTAAATTATTTGCGTCGACATCAGGCTTTTTTTTGGTTTGAAAACCAGGAGCCAAATGGCTTCTAGGCAGTGTTTTTTTTGTACTCGGTCCATTTGTATTGGTACAAACGACCTTTCAAAAACCGTTTGTACTCCAAAATTTGCGAAAAATTGCTGAAAAAAGGATTCATTGTTATAAAATGCAACAAACATGCAGTGAAATATGAATACGTTGGCTATTTCCACGAGACACATAAGAAGGCTACAAATTCAGACACGTAAAACACTTGATTGAGGCACATAACATGCACTAGTGAAAGAAAAGAAAAAGAAAAACTGTTTGAGAAACCAGTCAACGATTCAAAAAGAAAATCTCTACAAGTCATTGCCGAGCTCAATTGTTGATCTCTCAAGCAATTCAGGAGTATGTATGCTCTTGAATCGTTTGAATAAATATTTCAATATTTTAATTAAATGAAACTCGAAAATTTTTAATTTTTTCCTCACTTTTGACAAATGAACGGCTCTAGGGATAAAAAAATGTCAGAAAAAGTTTTGAAACGACTAAGGCAGTGGCTAGATGGACTCGAGTCCATTTAGCCAAAACGCACAAAATGGCTAAATGGACCCGAGTCCATCTAGCTAAAACCCACAAAATGGCACGCACCATTGACATAATTCTGCAAGCCAAAACGCACCAAAAAACCACTGGACCATCGACCGCCCGCCGTCACCATCACCTGAATGTTTGACCTCCACGGACATGCCGCACCCCACACAAGGACGAGGACGCCCTTTTTCCAAGGACAGCCGTGTCACGTGACGACGAATTTCGCTGAACGTCACGTGATTCACATCACAATTTTTTGTTATGTTTTTCGTTACGTTTTGTGTTACAGTAATTTGCATCAATTTTGCGTTCCATTTTTATAATTTTTACATGCAATTTATGTGTGTACTTTTTTATGTTTCGTTTCTGTTTCATTTGTGCACATTCTATGTTCGTTTCGATTTATTATTTTCTATCGCACACGTAGACTATGGTATGTACCCGCTAGTCAAGAATTTCCGTTAGAGATAAGCTCTCCGAGCTCATGGCTGTAATTGGAGCACAACGTGCACCTCTTATCAGTAAAAACTAGCGACGTTTCACAACGTGAAACAACTAGTTTGAAATTCTCACTAGTGATGTTCCTATGTTAAGCATCGAGAGTGAAAACTCGCCCCAATGCTTAACGTTGTGAACTGGAAAATGTCTATGTGACCATAGGCATCTTCTGCAACAATTTCTGCTGCAGAAGCTAGCTTGGGGGAGTGTTAACTCCGCCCAAGGCATACTGTAGTTTATGGAGCCCTTTAAAAGGGCATGTTTCGTTAGTTTGTCACTCATTATTGGGCCTAACTGTTGTTGCGTCTTTTAGCCTTGCATTTGGCGTCTGCCGCTCGTCGATTTTATTATATTTTATATTGTCAACTGCCTTCGCCGCTCATCGAATAAAATTTGCATATTCTCGCCTCCGGCCTCCTTATATGTTACCACTACAGTAACCCGACTGTAGGAACTCATCCCCGTCGCTGTTGATCAGAAACCCCGTCGCCCTCCTGGAGGAAACGTTTGATACCGCCACCTGCCAATCCGCAGCTGCATTACCTCACGCCGAATCACTCCGTATTCCCGTACCCGCTTGTCGCCATCCGTAGGACCCACGCTTTGACCTCCAGAACCCGTTGCCCAGCGCCGAGTAGTTTGAGAAGAGGATAAGTAAGTCTTCTCAGGGTTTATTGGTGTTGAGGGTATATTTGTGGGAGTCTCCCCTAAGCTAGTTTCCCTCGGAAGTACCCTCAGTTGAGAAAGCCCTCAGACCCTTAAGGTCAGGGCCAATAAGGGGATTTAGGTTAACAATTGGGTCCCCTACAGTACACCATTCTGCGAATGGCACCGTCCCTCATTCTCAGTAAATGAGGACTAGGGATTGGCACCCCTGACCCGGCCGCGTTGTCCATTATTCTACAGCATAACCCTAGGACAAGGCCGAGGTACACCATAGGTTTACCTGTGGTAGTACCAGCTGGGTTAGGTTCCCGAAACGAAGAACTATAATGGAGCCACCCAACGGGGTCACAGCATGTCACTTGCAGTGTCATGGCTGTATTTCCTATGGAATATGGTGTGGGTTTTCCCCATCAATGTGACTGATCACCCACTTCATTTAATGTGACATGGCTCCACTTCGTTTAATGTGACAAATATATCATATTATATTTTTTTCAGCACTGCTTATACTTATTTACAGTGGACGTTCATGCCTATTGGAGGATGTGATATTATTTCTGTGATACATATCGACAGCATTACAAAAGTATGCATTAATCAATATGATAAAAACAATAAAATTATTTATTCAATGTGTAATATACAGGGAAGCTTTACATTGCTGAGATTTGCACTAATGTGAGGGCCTGTAGGGACAATGTTATAAATTTCATTGTACTACAACAATGTTAAGGCTGATGTATAGTAATTAGTAATCCTGATCCTTAATCATGAGTTCCTGACCTGATAAGGATCAGGAAAGGAAAAGACCAGGTAAAGTTGTCCTTAACATCCCTAAATTCAAGGATTGGGAAGATTACATTACAAATATTTTACAGTAAGATTAGATATTGAGATGAGTAAGTTGTATATATAAAGACAACCAGACAGTAGATTTTATACATTTTATTGATCTTGTACATTATATTGATTATTTTTTTGTTTGCCTTTACATTGCACAAGTTTACATACATGTGTTTACATCATTTTGTTATCATGTTTGTTTATATGTCATATTTTAATTCCCCCTTAATTAATTTTTTTTATTTTAAATTTTAAAATTTTCTAATTTTAAATTTCAATTTTTTTTGACTTTGTTTATTTGAAATCTTAAAATGTTTCAATTATAAATTTTAAAATTTTATAATTATAAATTTTTAAATTTTTCAAGGTTAAATTTTAATTTTTTTATTTCAAAATTTTCCAATTTAAAATTTTAAACTGTTCTAATTTTAAATTTAAGTTTTTTTCATAAATAAGTTTAAGAATTTTTCAACTCATAATTTTTAAATTTTTCATTTTTCAATCTTAAATTTTAAATTTTTCAAATAAATTTCAAATTCTTTAACTTTTAATTTTTTTCAATTGTCACTGTCCAATCAATTTCGTCCAACCTCACATGATTTAAATCATGTTGATACTTTATGTTTTTTGCCACTTTTTATTCAACAGTTACTTACTTTTATTTCGTTTCATTCATTTTGTTTTACATGCATTCTTGTGTGTCATTTTGTTGTGTTTTGTTGTTTTTCTGTTCTGCACGTAGGCTACAGTGTGACCCCTTTAATCAGAATTTCCGCCCGATAAGCTCTACGAGCTCATGGAAATAATTGGAGCATCACGTGCACCTCTTATCAGTAAAAACTAGCAACATTTTGCAACATGAAATGACTAGTTTGGAAGTTCTCATTAAAAGACATTCATATGTTTAGCATGGGATTGAAACTCAGTCATAACGCTTAACATATTCGAACTGGAAAACGTCTATGTGACCATAGGCATCTTCTGCACCGATTTCCGCTGCAGAAGTTGGCTTGGGCATCGTAAGCCCCACCGAGGCCATACTGTAGGCCTACGAGGTCCTTAAAAGGGCCTCTTTTGTTAGTTTTATGCTCATTCTCTGGGTTTTCAGCTCACGTCTGTCTTTATACTTAGTCTGCATCTGCCGTCATTTATATTAAATAATAAATTTGAATATTCCCATTTGACTTGCGTTTCTACACTGAATTTACAAATTTCCTGCATCCACTGCATCCCCCCCTAGCCCATATATAGAAAGAACACCCATTGCCCTTTAGTGCCTGGTCTACCACCGTCACCCATCCGTATGATACTAGAGCGTGTGTTGAAGGGCTTCCTGGGTGGCGCTGTAGCTGTCCCACCATTGGCCAATGTCGGGGTAGGTGTAACCATCCCAACCAGGGCTCAACAAAAATGGCAGGGTTTGGGACCCGTGGATTGGCTACAACATCAATCCTACGGGTGGAATGTTGTATGTTGCCATACAACACGTGGCCCTGACCTCCCAAGTCAGCTACCGCCGAACCGAGTGGATCATTTACCCCCATTCGCTGACCATCATCCACATCCACAGGGACTAGCCACCCTTGCGTCAACTCACACTTGAGAACAGGACTAGGTAAGTCTTCTGAGGGGATTATTGTTGTTGAGGGTGTATTTTGGGGAACCCTTTGTCTAAGTCAGTTTTCCCTTGAGATTCCCCTCAGTTAGAAGAGCCCTTGTACCACTTGGGTTAGGGCTAAAAAGGGGATTTAGGTTTACAATCAGGTCCCCTATATCAGGTCATTCCACGAGTGACCTTGTCCATTGTTCATACTGAAGGGGACCAGGGATTGCTACACCTGACCTGGCGGCATTGTCTATTACTCTACAGCAGAACCCCAGGACAGCACCAAAGTACCCTACAGGCCTTCCTATAGCCAGTACTAGCTGGGTCAGATTCCCGAAGTAAAATTCAGCAAGCCACCCAACAGGGTCACAACATGTTACTCACAGTGACATGGCCGTATTTGTTCATCAATATGGCATGGATTCCTCTGTATGTGTGATTGTCCCAATTTCATTTAATGTGACATGGCTCCAATTTTACTTAATGTGACACAATTTTGAAATTTTCCAAGTTTAAATTTTCCAAGTTTAAATTTTATAATTTCAAAATTTTTTAAATTTCAAAATTTTTCAAATTTCAAAATTTTTCAAATTTCAAAATTTTTCAAATTTCAAAATTTTTCAAATTTGTTCATTTTAAGTTTTAAATTTGTTCGTGTTAAATTTAAAAATTTTTCAATTATAAATTGTAAAATTTTTTAATTATAAATTTTAAATTTGTTCATTCTAAATTTTGAAAATTTTCAATTATAAATTTAAAAATTTTTAATTTTAAAATTTCCTATATGATCTAACAACGCAGTAGACACCAATAAGTAATACACCTGATTATAGCATGACAAAATAAATTGTGCTTGTTTGTCAATATTACTCTTAAAAACGTACTCTCAAAGCAATTTTTTGCAATGAAGGCCAAGTTTTGCATTCTGTCAACCAATATACCAGGTTTTCAGCCTTCCTCCAGCATTTTGTAAAAAAACATATTTTTTTGTTTATTTTCACTTGCTGAGATCAAATATTCAGTGAGTTGTTTGTAAATTGTGACTTTGCAGGCTCAAAAACGTTTGATGTTAACCTAAAAATAAAAAACTGAAAATGACCTCGAAAACCTTTAAAAGTCGAGGAATTTTGTTTTGGAAAACTGTTGGACACTGTTATTTAGTTTTCAGTTTATTTGCTCTGATACAATTACTATCATTTAAACCTTTTTTCGGACTTAGTAGTCGAAAATTACTACGTTTTCCTCTTTAATGACCCTTTGCCTCAAAATCTCGGAAAATCAATTATCTCTATTGCATCAAAGCCGCTTTATCCTAAGACATTGCAACTCTATCGCATATATGCTGTAGAATGAATGATTTTTTAGGTATATAAATTTAGTTTTTTCAAAATGAAATTCCCTGACTATTCTATATTTCTTCCATGATGAAGTGACCGGAATTCATTCAATTTTTGAAAAAAAAGAAAATTCGGTGAATTTAGATTTTTAATTTTTTTGCAGATTTTCCAGGATGTAAAAAAGTGGAATAATCGAGAATTCAAGTTTGATTTGAAAAATTCAAAAGATGAATTTTTATTCTTTTCAATATAATTTCAATATAAATTCAATTTTTATAATAAAAATTCAACTTTTGAATTTTTATTATAAAAATTGAATTTTACCTATTTAAAGTGTAAAATTGATCTTTTTGCACAAAAACGTTAAACTTACCTATTTTAATGTGTAAAGTTAAACTTTTTGCACTAAAAGCCTGAATTTTTCATGTTTAAAGTGCACAACGAACTTTTTACAGTAGAAAATTGAAATTATCAACCTTTCAATACGTAAAATTGATTTTTAGCAGTAAAAACCTTAAATTTTCTACTTTCAGATGTGCAAAATTGACATTTACCAAATGCTAAGCTGATATTTCACACTTATGGAAGTATAGTTATAAATTTTAGCTTTCCAAAGTAAAACTAAACTTTTTGCAGTAACATGTTAATGATTTTCTTTTTTTCGAAGTAAAATCGAGTTTTTTGCAGTGAAGAGTTGAATTTGAAAAAAAGAGTTGAATTTTTTCTTATGTGAAGTGTAAACTAGACTTTTTTGTATTAGAAAGATGAAGGTTATATCCTCTGCAGATTGTAAATTGAAAATTTTTAACTTGGAAGATTGATTTTTTCATGTTCAAAGTGTAAAAATGAACTTTTCACGTGGGAAAATTTACACATTTTATATACCAATTTTTTACAGATTATTATATGATCAAGGAAACATTGATTTGATATCAAAAGCTTAAGACGATTCGAAAATCCGCATTCGCCCTTCATTTTTCGATCGATATATTGGAAATCGATTGGAACAAAAAGGTCTATTAAGTCAATAATCTTGATTTTGGACGTTGAAAAGTTGATTTGGAAAATATTTGATTTTTACTGCAGGTGCATTAATGCCGAAGATCGGATTCAATCATTAGTTGGAGGCTGAGGAGGAGCCGAAAACTCGGTAGAAAATTAACGAAGTTCAACTTTGAAGCGAAAACTGTGAGAATTTCATAACAAAGCTGGAGAAAATTCGATGAAAACTATACAAAATTGGACAAAAATCATGGAAAATTCACCAAAAAATGTAACTTTCGACGCACAAGAAAAATCCATGGACTTGTCAATGACAACTGTGTTGGGCACCCTGTTGATGGCAAAGTCGCATTGGGAAATTGCCATGCAAATCGAACAAATGGACGACCAGCGGCGCAGACATTTTTGCATAGAAGTGGAGCGCCAAAGAAAGACCAAAAATGATAGTGAAAATCATTCGTTCAATATAATCGTTTTTTATTATATTTTTGACACATATTTTGCTGGCATCCATAAAATATTTCCCAGCACTTCCACCTTTATTTGCATATTATCGACTGTGGTTTATCCACATTCTTTTTAATATTTCGTCGGATATATTGATTTACATATTTGTTTATTATTTAGATATTACCGATCGATGAAGGCGGAGGGCCAAAGGCCCAGGCGCCAGCTTGCAGTCAGCAAGCATTGGAAGAAGCGCTAAGGGTTCTATTCAAGTAAGTCTATCCCTGAGGAGATTCCTTGTCTCATCTAGGAGACTGCGGAGCTCTCTGGTGAGGCCTCCCATTTGAGGTTAAAGTATCTTTGTTGTTGTAGGTCGGGGATAATGCACTGTTGCACTATCACTGAGGCTTAGCCAAGGGAGTAGTTCTAACAGGTCAGTTCAGACCCGAAGCCTCTATCTTTTCTTAACCTCTCTCAGAAAAGACCTGCACAACAAGTGGTGGCTTTTAACTCCTCACCACAGAACTTTGTAGTCAGACTAGAAGAAAAGAAAATCCTCCAGGTTTCTAGAGAAAGTTAGCAGGATTTAAAATGCCTAACGAAAGAATACCGAGAGGTAATACTTTGAATAGATCACCACCCCGAGTGGGGAGTGCTGGGAATCTTGTAAATTTGGGAGATGGAGATCAGCAACGGCATGCTGCACCCGACCCAGTGATCCCAGATCAAACTCCCGCGAGGGTTCATCCATTGCAACAAAATGCAATGCATTTCACACCCCAAGACGCGGGTGTACCAATTGATTGCCCACCAGCAATTGCCATCGATCCGCAAGAGGCAGGACCGGTGAATCTGAACCCAGATGCCGATGGACTGCCGCCGCCAAATTAGCAGGACCAAAGAGGGAGGTTATTATGCCCGAATTTTGACCAAATTTGGATGAAAGGGATCCCGAACTCGATCGACGATTAGAGAGGATTCCACAGAATCAAGAGCGATTCCGGCCACAGGAAAGAGCTCCCGAAATGTCCAGGCAAGAGTTGGCGAGGCAGCTACAGGAATTGAAAGAGACCGTCGAAGCTTTGTTGGACATAATCGCGAATGCCCCCACCAAGGACAATAAATGGGAAGCCGACAGTTGCCGACAGGAGCCGGATAGACAGGTTAGACCATGTAATAGGGGTGCAGAAAGAGACAACCGTCTCTATGCTGGAATGAATGCATGCGCAGGGCCTAGTAATAGGCCTGAAATTGATGAAGGGCAAAGACTTAACTTTGAGCTCAAAAGTTGGAGAGGTCCAGCTAGAGATCTTCAATTGGAGGGAGCTGAGCAATTGGCAGACCTCAGGAAACCAAATCAGATAGCTTCGCAGCATCCAACTTTAACAAGAACAGTCTATGATGGTACAGGAAATATAGCTGATCTAAATACCCTTAGATCAGATCAACTGGCATGTTTCCCATATAGGGATTATCAGTTTGACAGAGACCACATACCATCAAATCAAGGAGGTGTACCACCTCAACGAGATCCAAATAGAGTTATGCTGCAATCTCTCAACTCTGATATTTATCCAGTGTTAACAGCAGTTTATGATCAGAGGGAACTGCAACAAATAATTTGGCACAAGAGATTGTTGTTAGGAATATTGTTAAAGGTGTGTTACCCAAACTTTTAGATGAGGGTATGGTAAATCATCAGGTGCTTAGTTTCTTAACAGCACTTGAAGGGGAATTCCGTAGGGATACACCGGAATCAGCCAAATATGAAGCACTGCTGAGGCTTTCTAAAGGTAGACCAAAGGCTGTTGCAGGAGACAACATGACCTATAGGGAGGCCAGGAGAGCCATCATAAATGTCTTTGCATCGCAGTGTAACCTGGAAATGTTAACCAGGGAGTTGTTTGAGATCCAACAAAGACCCAATGAACAGTTTTTTTTAAAGTTTTTAAAAAGGGTCAGTATTCTAGTGGAACTAGTAAAGGGTGATTTAGACTATCAGTCAATACAGAGACTGATTATCAACACCTTTATATACAAGAGTCATCCCACCTTTCAGTCTGAACTGAAAAATTCGAAACATACCTTTAGAACTTGGTATGATCTAGCAGTAGAGGTTCATGACATTGAATGTAGGTACAGAAATGCCTTTCAGAGATATGGACCTAAGGGTACACAGCAGGATCCTATTGTTATTAATGAAGTAGGTATGCCAAGTGGGCATGATCCTGGAATTGCCGTAATTGCTAGGAATCAGTCAGAAGGATATCAACAAGGCCAGAGACGAAGGTTTCAGCAACCATATCAAACTGTAGGTAATCAGGTACCGGCTCAAACCCAAAGGTCAAGGAGTGATTCTCCTGAAATAGAAGAGATTCCAGTTCGGGAAGCCCTTAGGGCTCAGACCAAAAAAGGTAAGAAAGAATTCCTTCTATTAAAAATTTCTAAAGAGATGGTACAACTGGTCCAAAGGTTTGATCAGCTTCAGCAAAAGGTTGATAATAGGCAAATGAAAAATCGATCTGATGTGGCCATACCCAGCACCAGCCAGGGAGGTCAAGTTTCCTGAGATCCGACAAAGCCATGGTGTGAGTTCCATAAGAACATAACACATAATCCTGCAGACTGCAGGACATTGAGAGTGTTGTCCGAGCGCAGGAGCAGAGGCAGAGCCAGCATCCCTAGCTTCAACAGGGGAGGCTTCAACAGTTTTGCGAGAGGTAACTATGGAGGTAGATGAGGTTACCCTAATGCCAATTTTAATAGTAGAGGCAGAGGTGCATATAATATAGGCTATTCAGGTTATCAAGATAGCCATGAGAGTTACCAACAGAATTCCGACTATAACGAGTTTCTGGAATTCAAACCACAGAAAGAACTGCAGAAGCAGTATCAACAAATGCAGCAATTCCAACAGCAAGCTGCATTGCAGTCACCTCAGCTACCTCAGGCTATTACGGGTCTGACTCAGACTCTTCAACAGGGTCAATTCACAAATCAGCAGCCCCAGAAGGATTATTCGAGTGTAATGGTTGCAAGGCAATCACAAATGAATCCTAAATCAGAGAGTGGATTGCCCTAATGTTGTATTAGGTAGCATTGTTCCAATGAACGTTATTGCGCCACAAAGTGTAGTACCATCGGTACAAGTAGTAAAGAGAGGCACACCAGCTAGCCCTCAGGAACAACATTTGCTGGATACGTCCCCCAGGACGGCCCCATTCCACATTGAGGTTGTTATTGGAGGTCGTAAGACATTGGCTCTAATTGACACAGGAGCTCAGTGTACTGTAATGTCAGCTAAGTTTCTGAAAGAAACTTTGGGTCCAGATTACACTGAATATCCGAGGATATTAAATGTTACTGTAGCCAACGGTAAGACAGTCCAAGCCCATCGGTATATCCAATTTAGGATGGATACATTGTGTGGACAGTTCCCCCTAAAAGCAATTGTAATTCCTGAAGCAGGTGAAAATGTAATGGTGGGGACAGATTTTTTGGCTCATTCTCAGGTAGGAGCCAATAATAGAATAGGACAATGATGCTCAACAACTGTCAGCAACAGATATATGTGATGCCCGACCAGCCCCAAACGTCATGACCACGAGCGCCACGGAATCCATAATGAGCGCCGCCAACCAGTATCAGCCAAAGATTTGCCTGCTAGAGGTTTCGGTGCCAGTGGTGAGTGTGAATCTAATCTACTTACTTAGTGGTACTGATATACTTCTGAAAGCAAAACTTTGGGATAAGGTAGGCGAAAATTGCCTTAATGGAATCATAATAGAATCAGAAGAAAATGAAAAAAGGTTCCACATTGATAGTCACATAGTAGATAGTACCAAAGATGATTTTGTAGTTATGGTATCCAAAAACACAGGATCAGGATGCCATTTGATATGTAATCAAATAATTGGCCATACTAATTCAGTATTGTGTGATGCCAATAACCAAGATCAATTAAAGGGGAAGATAGTTGAGGATTTGGAGAAGCTGCAAGCCTGTGCAGTCCAAGCTAGACCTGATTCGACTCAATCAGATGAGAAAGAGTTCAAGGAAGCTTTGTACAGTATGCTGGCTAAATCCAACATACCATCAAAACAATTGGAACAAGCTTTATGATATCTCACAAAATATAGAGACGTGTTCAGCTTGCCCAATGATCCTCCAACTACTACACCCTACTTAACCTGTAAAATAAAGACAGAGGATGCAGCACCTGTGGCAAAAAGGTACCACAGGACTGCTATTAATTTAGGGCCACATGTTCATGAGCATGTACAAGATATGCTCAAAATGGGTGTAATAGAACCATCAAAGTCACCTTGGGCAGCTCTGTTATTCCTTGTAGGTAAAAAGGATGGTACCAAGCGACCTGTAGTGGACTTTAGGGGTATAAATGATGTTACCTAGGATGATAAGTATCCCATTCCTAGGATGGAGGACTATCTAGACTGTTTAGGTAAAGCAAAGTTTTATACAACCCTAGATCTCTAATCAGGGTATTGGCAAGTGCCAATGGATGAGCAAAGCAAGGAGAAAACTGCTTTCATATGCCAGGAAGGGCTTTATCAATTTAAAGTTATGCCCTTTGGCCTAAAAAATGTGCCAGCAGAGTTCCAGCGCATGATGGAACGAGTTTTGCATCCATATGTTTGGAAAATCTGTCTAGTATATATAGACGATATTATAGTGTTCTCAAATAGGTTTGAGGAACATTTGGTTAATTTAGAGCTAGTCCTGCAAGCTCTAGGAAAGGCTCATTTGACCTTGAAGCCGGAGAAGTGTGAATTTCTGCCAGAGAGTCCATTTTTTAGGACATATCTTAAATTTGGATGGAGTTTCCCCATATCCGAAGAAGGTCAAAGCTATTAATGATTTCCCATTCCCAGTGTCTAAACCTAAGCTGCAAAGGTTTCTAGGAATGTTGCAGTGGTGTAAAAAGTTCATACCAGGGTTGGCTAAACATACTGAACCATTGTATAAATTAACTGGGAAGAACTGTGTTTGGGAAATTACAGAGGTTCACGATCAGGCTTTTTGGAGCCTGAAAGAAGCACTATTGTCAGTGCCTTTTCTAAGGTATCCGGTTTTGGACGGGTCTGCGGACTTTGTCCTTCAGACAGATGCCACCGGAATGGCACTAGGAGCAGTTCTTTACCAGGAGACCAAGTCGGACCGCTGGGTATTTGCTTACAATAGCAGAATTTTAAAAGCGGACAAAAAGAAGTGATCAGCCACGGAAAGGGAGTGCTTGGCAATAGTGTATGGTTTGAAGTTATACAAGCACTACCTAGTAGGTCATAGAGTGATCATAAGAACTGATCACAAACCATTGTTGTCGATGAAGGTCAATGCAATGAACAATGGTAAATTGAAGAGATGGTACTCGTTAATCTCTCAGTTCAATCATAAGCTAGAGTATGTGCCTGGAAAACAAAATGCCATGGCAGACTTTTTGTCAAGGATGGATGAACCAGAGGATCAAGCAGAAAAGATACCGCCTAAATGGGAACACATGTTCTCAAAGATAAACGAGAGTCTGAAAATCTGAAAGATCTAAAAGCACAGCTAATTGAGAAAAAGCATCTCAATTTGGTGAAGAGATTCAGAATTCTGACAGATCCGAATCCTGAAGACGGTACTCCGTTATATCTTAAGCCAAGAAATAAGAAAAATCAGAGGACTGATATAAGTCCGAGATTCACCAAAATTTATCCCGAAGATGCAAAACTGATATTAATATTGGTGTTCATGCATGTATCTATTGATTTTTATTTTTAATTTGCATAATTATGAACAATCAATGATCCCATTTTTATTTGTGTACTAATTAGACTACAGAAGTATGAAAATTTTCATTTTGAGACTATATTAGTTATAACGATGGATATAATAAATTTTCGCTAAGGCGGATGTGTTGCAATATTATGCTTTGAAGAGGAACATAATTGAAATTGACCACATTGGAAAATAAAAACGTTGTTTCACAATTAGTAAGCCGATTTAGATGTTCCATTTGTAAATGCTGCAAATCAGCTTTGTCTTCAAGGTAAATCTTTCTCTGCTTCTGCTTCATCAGCTAATTGGCAACCCGTTTGCTAAATATAGTAATGAGTAGCTTCTCCCACATCTGGCAACAGATGCGCAAGCTGAAACGTTTTGGACCATGGCAGATGATCAATGGGGCGACCAAAATCTGAAAATTTCACACAAAATTTATGGAATGCACAAGTAAAGCAAGTAGAAAGGCTTACTTGGAACAAAGTGATGGTTCCAAGCATTAACGGCCGTTCGTGTACCAAACTCTGCTACAGGAATAAGTATTTGGCTGATTGCGAACAAGTGATGCGGTATGTCTCTATCAACCAGATTTTTGGCTTCTAAATCTAACAAACAATACTTCAAAGGATAGCCAACATGCTTGTTTTGCTCCACCCACCAGTGTTCAACTCGGTTGTTCTTAAAAAAGTTGTAAAATAAACCACAAATTCTATAGTGAAAGCACCGTCAAACTATTGTAACCTTGTTAGATTTCACTTCTTTAACTGCAGGGCAATTGCTGTTAACATACTGCGACATAATATGTTGAATGAATTTTGATAGCACGAATTCCTTTCCATAGTCAACTATTACAGTCTCAAATAGTCTATACCTTTCTGTTGTATGCTTATACACTTCGCGGTAAATCGTTTTGTTGTTTTTGCGCTTGCTGACTGAAAAAGCTGTGATGAAGCCTGAACAGCCATCAATGGCCACCACAAAAGTTACTCCATACATAGCGATCTATAAACAAATACCTTATATTGTTTACATCTGTGTGCTTGATATGCAGAATAATAGAATATTTGCTTTTTCATTTTGGTCCATATGTAGATTATATCCAAAATGTGGGGCATAGTATGGCATCGGATTAATCTGTGCTTCAGTGCCCTGTTGCCGCCTGTAGTAATTCTCTGGGTGAATTTTCTTTAAACTGGCTGCCACGCGCTTGTCTCTACATTTAATTCCAATCGAGTCAAGATAACCTTTCATCATTTTGCGTCCATAAGTTCCACCCACCTGTAATAGTGTAGAATTGAATAATGCTGATGAATTTCAGAATGCCATCTTATTGAGACTGCTTACTGTATGAACTGCTTGCGTGACGGCTTGATCCAACTCTGTGTCAGAAATAACACCTTTTTTTAATGTTGTGGGTATCAAGAAATCTCCGATTGTTGAAATGCTAAGCTTGATACTGGGATACATTTCCTGCAAATGCTGTTACACATCGGGCAAGGTCATGTTTTTTCAATGTACAATGACCTCACATAATCAGCTCCGATGATACTCAGTTGTTCCATGATGGTTTGTTTCTAAAAAATGATGGTGTACCAGATCTTTCTTGTATCTAATATATAAGAGAGGAAATAGACAGAAAGAGAATAATGTTAAAAATATATAAAAGAAAAGCATGAAGAAAGAAAAAAGAAAGAAATGAAACCGAGAAAAAAAAATTGGACGGAAAAGTACAACAGAGAAAAAAATTAGTATGAAACAAAGAAAATATAAATATATTTAAATGAAAAAAATAAAGTGGAAAAAATGAAGAAAGATATGAAGAAAGATACAATGAAATAATGATTGATCTACTACTCACATAGTCAACAAAACGTTTATTCAGATTAAAATAAATGCACATTTTAATGTCACATTTCATCTTCTTCTTCATCAGTTTCGTAGTATGCTTCTCATAACTTCTTCAAAGACTCGCTGACTCCAGTTATTTCGAAAATTTCGTCAATTGATGCACGACAGCGTGGACAGTGCGGGTGTTCATTCAATGACCTATTCACACATTCCTTACAGCCAATTAACGAACGGCAATTACGGCAGGCTTTGGGGTCGATCATTGCATCTTGGTAGCATATGGGGCACATAAATGTGCCTTTTAAAGCATCCAAAGCATTATCTAAGAAATACAAAATGATAAGATTCACTAAAAATATTTTGTCAACTTAAAAATGTCTCTTGTGACCTTTCTTGCTTTTCAACTTTGTTTCGGCTAATAAGCTTTCATATACAATTCTAAAATCGGAGCTCAAACGGGCAATTTTTGATTTACTTCGTCCTAAATTAACCGAACTTGATGGACAGTCCGGTAGAGCCCACCAAATTCTAGAATTACGAGCACGATCGACCCAGAAATCTCTTTCTGCAAAAAAGTCCAGATACTATCAAAAAGTAAGGAAATTCCCCATTCTAGACTGTTTTTGGACATTTGGCCATCATTGGCCTGGCTCGTCATATTTTGATTCCTACAATGTATGATCTGTCTGATCTGGGGTCGTTAGAAGTAGAACAATATGCTAATTCATCTTGTATGTACTCACCATCTGCTAAGGCTGTCGAAATAGGAGCACCTTCATTTGTACAAATTTTGTACCATATTTTTTCATCGGTATTTGATTTTCCATCTGTTCGATGAATTTCATCGATTAATTTCGAATTTATCAATTGTAGACTAAATGGTTCATCGGCTGTGAATCGTAAGTAAATATCCTGTGGCGGAAAAACTCTACATCGCTTATTTTCCACCCATTTTCCACGACGCAGAACAATGTTCAAATAATCTTGTCAAAGTTTTCGATTTCGTCCCGGCGATGGCACACCCATGATTGGTGTGCCAGGCATTGATGATGCCAGCATAGGCACTTGTCCAATCGGTAACCTAATAGAATAAGGTTTAACATATAATTCTGATGAAAGAAAGAAAATAAACAAAAGAACAAAAAATAAATCAAAAAAAAAATCAGAGGAGAAAGCTTTGAGAAAAAATAATAACAGAAAAATTCCTGACGACCGTGCAGCTCCAAAATCTTTTGGGGAGGGTACATGCATAATTTACATATTTATTTTGTAAATTTACTCACTGATTACTAGCCAAGTAGGGATTTTGTACGTTCAATGATCGAACTACAGTGCTGAGGGATCCCGATTCGCCAATAACCCGGAAACCGACTGATGGGCCCCTATAATCGGTGCTAAATGTACCTTCTTGTGGCGCAAAAATTACGTTTTTCGAAACTAAACCGACAAGTCGAATTGTTTCCGGCCGCAGCTAAAAAAAATTAGATTTTTGAGATCAAGTTTGTTTTATCCCTAGAAAAAGATACACAGTATCTCCCCGATTCCACCCCCCACGTTCCGCTTCCAGGCACACTTGCCCCAATTTTGCCCATTTAACCTGATAATTACTAGAATTAACCTGATTACCTTGATTAAACTGATTACCCAATAAACCCCATACTTACTTACTCATAATGGATAAATGAATATTCGTGGATAGGTGGGTAGAGTGGAGACCATACATGTGCATTGGGGGAAGGGGGTTGCTTGGGCTTTTGACCCCACCAGAATGGCTGCTGACCTCCGCCAAATTTTCCCTGACATCCAGCAGAATTTGGCTTTTTGAAATTTTTCATAATTTTTATGCGCAAAGTGGGCAAAAAATGTAAAAATTTTCCCGCCCTTTGGACCATCGACCCCTACCCCAGATTTTTGGCACTGCTCATGCATGTTGAGGTCGAATTGTGTGGGGCGAAAACTCCAAGGGGATAATGTGGCTCTGGGGAGGAAATGTGGGGTGAGGCGTAACCTGCAAACTGCAACAGGGTATTTCAAGAAGATCGCAAAATGGTGAAGTTGCATGGGAATCAAATAAAATTTATCTTACTGAAAAAAGTTGACCCAAGTTTTGCATCGTCAGTTGCAATTGTAATACGTTATAATCCGCTGGTTGATTGTCATTCCTGTCCGATTTGTACAAGGGAATTTGCATCTCTGGAATGTCCATTATAAATAGTCCTGAAAAATAATGCATTTATATAAAAAATAAAAATGTGTAGTAACCATACACGTGTGTCACAATAAGGAGAGAGTTAAACTCAAACTCCTTGCAGACCCAAGCCGGTTTTCACTTCCCAGAATCTCTAAATTCCTTGGTGGGCCCCCAGCATGGTTTTGCTCTCGACGCGAGACGGGCTTTGAAGGACCTGTAAATTGGACAGTTGGGTTGATTCAACACATACATGTGCATCTACAAAATTGGCTGGACGCGGGTTCAGGGGCCCGGACCATGGTTCCCAAAATGTTGGCCAAAAATTTTATCAGGCGAAGTGCAAGCTCATTTTTCAAGCAAAGTACAAGCTTTTTGAATTTGGCACTCTAGTTAAGAGCTATCAAGCGTTCTAAGTTCCTGGCCATAGCTTCAAAATAATCCTCTCTGCTTGGGTAGACACATCAACTTTCTGACCGTTTTTAACATTGTGGGGCAAATACTCGTATAAACTTTCTTTAGTATAAGTCATAAACACAACCTGATTTTGGAACTTGTATGCAACATTATGCTAATTAGCTTATAAAATAGGCGTAGGTTTTATTTTTAGCCTGTAAGAAATTCATTGTATTTTGTATCCAGGACACTTTTCTGCCACAAGGCATCCATGTAATGTCATTGCGTACCGCATGCTGCATTTAAAAAGCGTAGGAATCTGTATGGATCATAGTCACGTAGCGTTATTGCCATGTTTTCAATTTTTTGTTGAATACAATTCATCCAATGCAGAGTAAAATTTAGTATTATGCAATTTTTTTGCTATGAATTTATGATGCAATCGAGGGAAAATAACAAAAACTACATTTAAATTTGTGAAATGACCCCTGGAACAAGCAGGTCTGTGTTGCAATTTTTGTGCGCAGGATTGTTGGTGGAGGGGTGGGGGGTAATACTCATACCTCGGGAACCCTGGGACCCACCTGGTCTTATGGAAAAGCCAATTTTAACCAGTCGTGGATTTTCTGATGTCTGGAAAATTATGTTTTTTTTTCAAAACTGGTAATCTTTGATCAGAATGATGCTCTCTCCTGAAAATTTCTTCATGAGCGTCTGATACTATTACTTCTGTTTCACCTGCTACCGCCATTGTAATATCAAAATAACCATTTACTGCATCACAGATGAACGTTACATGCAACAATACACGAAATCCTTTTTCTTTTCCTTAATGTTTTCATGTTACTTACTCATTCTTTTCTGGTGATTCGCTTGATGATAAACAAATGCAATATAACCACACAGTACTCATCATGCATACATGTTCTGGGTTTAGGGTTTTGACCTCCAACCAGAGTCCTTGACCTCGGGGAGATTTTTCCTGTCCGCATATGTAGTATACTTACATAAGTATATGCTCCACCTTTTTAATTGGCTACAATGCAACAGAAAAGCAAAAATTTTCACTTCATTGTTAGAATTTTGTATACAAAAGCGAAGCAAAGCGAAAAGCAAAAAAAAGCGAAGCAAAGCGAAAAAAAGCGAAGCAAAGCGAGAAAAAGCGAAGCATTTTCGCTTCGCTTTCTATATTTTTTGTGCGCAAAAGCGATACGAGTGCATTTTCTGGCTTTATGACATGAAAAAATGTGAAATTCGACTTGTGAGCAAATGGCCCACGTACACAGAGCCGTGCCTTGGGGGGTGCGAAGGGTACAGCCGCACCGGGCCGCAAAGAATTAGGGGCCGCAAAAACTTAACTGACCTAAGTTTGTACTTTGTATACATATATTGTACACTATATGTATGCTAGACAATGTGAACACGAATAAAAATAATAATGTGCACTTCTGTGTAACAGAAAATTTGATGTTTCATCATTCACTAGGGGCCGCAAGAACTTGAGCTGAACTAGCTTACATATGTGTCATACTGTACTGTACGTGTATGCTCGACAAGGCAGGAGCACGCCTTTGTGTTTCACTGTGTAAAGCCTGTATCGATAGTTTTACACATTTGTCTGTATGTATCTCGGCACGTATTTAACTGTTTCCTATAATGTTATCATACTCGCCAGCTTCACGTTGTATTGTATGTAGCCACAGTATCGTTCAGTAATGTGTGAATTCAGTTGGACGTAATACACAGAAAAGTTCGTTGCCTCGCCTATGCTATTCTTTATGTATCCTGATTCGTGATGCAAGAAAAAAACTTTTTTCTGCAATATGAGATGTGCAACACCAATAGAATTTCCCATCTAAGACTTATTTCACGTGAAAATGACTGCATAGACGTTTAGGACTGTATAGATGTATATACCTACTAATTTTAAAAAATAGGGCCGCAAAAATCTACTTCGCACCGGGCCGCAAAAATCCTTGGCACGGCCCTGCACGTACACTTTTTTTGGATGAGAGCAGCACCAAATGCCAGCTACCACGAAATTCACAATGATCCTCTTCCGTCAATGAAACGATCCTTTCTCAGCTTATTTCAATTTACCGCTTTTCTTCCGTTATACAGTATAGTTAACATCATGCGCAAAAATACAATGACACAGTTGCACTCTTTTTCGTCTCTCCCGCGGAAAAATAGCATTCCAAAAAAACAGACTATAGTATTAAACTTTAATTTTTTTGAAATTAGTGAACAACTTACATGCAACGCGTGCATCATTGTGTACACACTCGCGAACGTTATGAAAATTTACTCACATGATTGATCTTTATAGTTATTTGTAACTTAAACTTCCAGATCTGCACGTTTTAAAATTTATCTCACAGCACTCAATATTCACACATTTACTGTACTACGAGAAAACTCGAGTATATTTAGCCCAGCGTTTTTTTTGTGCACAGCACAGACATTTGTGCCAGTTGGCACAAAAGGCTAAAAAAATTTGTGCCGATGGCACAAAAATTTTTTTTACTAGATACACACCGAAAACTGCGGAAAAGTTATACATCAATAGCATACCTGTAAGACCTCCGACCAGTTGGTGGTGGGGGCGGGGGGGAAATCCGAAATTTTGGGGGGGGGGGTAGAAAGAAGTCGAAATTTTTCCCAAAAAAGGCCTAAAAACATACACTTATTTGCAAATTTTTTCTAAACTGGGGGGGGGGGGAAATGATTTTGGGTACAGGGTTGGCCAAGTTGGGGGGGGGGGGGGGTCCCCCCAACCCCCCCCAAGTACAGGTATGATCAATAGTTTGATAAAAAGTTAACGTTCAACGCATTAATTTTTTGTAAGAATCGTGCCCTACCTATTTTTCAGCTAACCATGTCAGTGAGATAAGAAAAAACTGCAAGTAAATAGTACACGACGGCTCAAAAAGAAATGGAATGCTGAGAAAATTCCAGGGTTGGCAAAAACCCAGTTTTTGAAATCTTCATTTTTGGGTTTTTTGGTGGGTTTTTCTGGGTTTTTGGTGGGTTTTTCTGGTTTTTTGGTGGGTTTTTCTAGGGTTTTTGTTCCGGTTTTGTACTAATGAATGATCATTTTACTTAAAATATATATGAGAATGTTATTTTTAACGTATAAAGTGTATTAAATTGCTGAACAGTGTTCAAGACTGACTATACATTTGGTTGTAACATATTTACACGAGTCACGCGACTGCACATTGCACAACGATTTTATCGATTTGGCTCCTTAAAACGATTGGCTGTTTATTGAATTTTTTATTGCATGATCTAACTAAAAATTGAAATGTCACTTTAAAAAATTGAAAATTACGGAAATCAAATTTCACGCTTCGGCTTCGCTCACTTCATCAGATTCACAGTCACGGGAACTTTCTAGCAGCCCAAAGTTTGTCTTAACGAATACCAGTTTGCGCACTGTTTCCGTCGACAATTGATTTCGCAGCTTGGAATGTTTGAAGCCAAAGGTAGGAAGTTTCTTTCCGTATCTGAAAATTTTCAGAAAAAAATTAAAAAAAAAACAGCGAACCAGAAACAAAAAAAGAAAGAAAAAAATGAAAACATAAAAATATACAATACAAAAAACAACAAAAAACAAAAAAAGAAAAGAAAAACAAAAAACTAACAGAAAAAAAAATCAAAAAAAAGAAAAAACAACGAATCAGAAACAAAAAAAAGAAAGAAAAACAAAAACCTTAAAAAACAATACAAAAAAAATTTTTAAAAACAAAAAACAACGAACCAGAAACAAAAAAAGAAAGAAAAACAAAAACCTTAAAAAACAATACAATACAGAAAACAACAAAAAACAAAAAAAGATAAACAAAAAACAAACAGAAAAAAATCAAAAAAAAGAAAAAACAACGAACCAGAAAAAAAAGGAAAGAAAAAAAAACATAAAAATCAATACCATACAGAAAACAAAAAAAACCAAAGGGAAAAAACGAAAAACAAACAGGAAAAAACAAAAAAAAGAAAAACTAATGAACCACAAACAAAAAATAAACAGAAAAAAATTTAAAAAAACCAAAAACAACGAACCAGAAACAAAAAAAGAAAGAAAAAAATGAAAACATAAAAAATACAATACAGAAAACAACAAAAAACAAAAAAAGATAAAACAAAACCGTGTTTTTCCCATTCGTGTTTCCTATGAAAATTTTTTTTTAATTTTAAAAAAATAAAAAAAAAACTTTAAAAAAAATTTTTTAATGAAAAAAATAAAACGAAAACAAAAAATTTTAGAGAACATAAAAAAATTTAAAATATAAAAAAAGTTTAAAATTTAAAAAAAATTAAAAACTAAATTCTTTTTCTGAAAACAATACTATCTGAAAATTTAAAAGAATTAAGAAAAACCCAAAAACCCAAATTTTGTCAAGAAAATGCACCCAGAAAAACCCAAAAACCCAGGTCTTGCCAACGCTGGAAAATTCAAATAAATCTTCTCGAATTGTTCAGGAAATTCAAATTGATTCAATTTTTGGCTACAAATATGAATATCTATAACAACAAAGTAAAGACCAGAGAAAATAAAGTCGAAAATTGAGTAAATTTTCTGTCGAAACATTGTACCATTACCAACGATATCGATTTTTCTATTTGAATCAATCAAACACAAAAACTAAGAATTTCACTTTTAAATCCGAATCTGACTGAATGAACAGAGTATATTCAGAATTTCTTTTCATTCATCAGTCATTGACAGCCTATAAAGTTTACTGCAACGATACTGGGCGAAAATTGAGCACCGAGAAAATTTAGCGTTTTCAATACCTAATATGCCTAAAAATCATGGAAATTTTGCTTAGGACCAGTCAAAAAATTTCTGTCGATTGACACAAACGCTTAAAAATTTAAAAAGAGAAATAGTGTTTATTTTTTTCAAAAACTTTTTGCCCCATTTGAGGAAAACCCCAAAAAAAATTTTCTCATGGGAAAAAATCAATTTGCCCAGATTAAAACTCGTTCAAAATTATTTCTAATGTGTTTTTTGAGGTACCGAGACAATAGAGCGCGGGAGAATAGAGCGCAGGACAATAGACCGCAGGAACATTAGAGCGCAGGACATTAGAGCGCAGGACAATAGAGCGCGGGAGAATAGCGCGCAGCGACAATAGAGCGCAAGGACAATAGAGCGCGGGAGAATAGAGCGCCGGACAATAGAGCGCGGACGTTAGGGCGCGAGTTAATGCTTGTATAAGCAAGTTAATGCTTTTACTGATTCACACAGGATAGCTGCTCAATTACTGTAGACGCCAACGGTTGACGCTGCGGCATGTGTACCAAAGTGGATAAGTGTCGAAAATTTTCCCAAAAAAGGTCGAAAAAGGCACTTTTTCCCAATATCTTCAAGTTTGAGCGGTTAAGTATAGGGTTGGCCAAGTTGGGGGTCCCTCCAATACATGTATGGCTTTAAATAGCATTATTAAATTTTTGGACAATAATATTATTAAATTATTAAATTTGTTACAAAAATATAGTTTTCAGTATATTTTTAACAAGACAAATTTGTTTGTGCCATTGGCACAAATTTTTTTCGCCTCTTGTACCAATTGGCACAAGTGTCCGTGCACAAAAAAAACGCTGCTTCTCTTCTCTCAAGTATTACCATCACCATTTCTTTTCGCAGAAATCCTTTCTCCATGGATCGGTAATGATCAGAATTTTTTCGCCATGTCTATTTTTCGCTTGGAAAGGCCATTATGTGCTTTATGCATATTAAGCTTTTCTTAACATATTCATGCTTCCGCCTGCAGTTAGTCAGTAATTTATCCAATATTGTGAAAAAAAGAAAAAATTTTATATTTGGGTCGGATTATAAACAGGGATGCGAAAAAACCCATTTTAAAATTTCGAATTTGGGTTTATTATGGTTTTTTATGGATTTTTTCTGAGTTTTTTTATCAGGGTTTTTTAAAATTTCACAACGGTGGTCCTTAACCATGTAAAAATAAAGCAAATAGAACATCACTAGAGTTCAATTCTTCATAAAGAAAAATATTTACAGATCATTTTACCTGATTTTAAAACGAAAATACACAAATTACTCACTTATCGTAACAGATGAAATCATCCACCTCTATACCATCGATAAATTTGTTGGCATCGAATTTTAGGAAGACTAGTTTTTTGACCGATGCAGATAACAATCGATTACGCAACTTGGTGTGAACAAAGCAAAATGTTGAAAGATTACGTTCCGATAAGCAGTGGACACCACACCTGATTATAACATTTATTGAATATGAATCTGTAGCTTCAAGATTAGAATAACTCAACAGAAGGGTCAGGGTAAATTACGGATGGCGGTGGCCGCCGAATTTACACTACTTTTAAAATTTTCCTTAGACTCAGCCTTAGGGTACAGCAGGCTCTTCCAAATGTTTCGGGCGTGGCCACTGCCAATTTCGGCGTGGCCACCGTCATCTGTAAAAACTCCGAAGAGTCATACGAATCGAATCGAATAGCACTAAAAGTTTTCTGCGTTGGAAATTTAATAAGCATTTGATTTGTTTGTTGTGTTGTCTCATCTCAAATCTGTTATCATATCGGTGTCAGAAAAGACTGCATTGCGGTTACTACAGTTGGCTCAACTCTCAATTTATTGTTAAATCAGATAGAAATTTGTATTATTGAGAAGAAAAAACCAAAAATGCCGAATTTTCCCCAAGTCGTTTTTTCACTTAAAAATGCTCATAGGTGCTTTGTTTAAGTGTTTTTGAGCTTTTTCACTTCCCGTGGTTTTTTAGAGCTGTTAATTCATTAAAATTGAGGAAAAAATTCAAATTTTCGATTTTGAAGTCTAATTTACAAGCATCGTGGGACAAATGTTCCAGTAAACTATCCAATATCATCCGGCGGTCAAGTCCTTGTTTGTTTGTTTGTTTGTTTGTTTACTACTCGAAGACAAAAGAAAACAAATATAAAAAATCCATAGAGTATTAGGGTGAAACATTAAAAACTTTTTTGAGACGGAACACATGTAAAAAGAAATACACAAGGATAGCGAGAAGAAAAAAATATCCAGAAATTAGACAAGGTTAAAAAACGGAAATAAAACAGAACGAAAGTTTCAACGTAATGTAAGTTCGAAATGAACAAACTACTGTAAAGAAAGTTCGATTAGTCTAGGAAGCGCAGGTTACAAAGTGTAACGAACTAACGCGCTTCTCCATGGAATTTGGAAAAATCGATTTTCATAATTTTGTTCTTAAAACATTGCAGACTGGAAGAATCGATAGCATCTCAAGGAAGGTTATTCCATATATCGATATATCTGTTACAAAAATCATATAATCTCAAATTGGATTTAACTTTGCCAGTAATGAGCTTGAAATCATGTTGGCGACGAGTGTTGTCATTAGAGTTCAGCATAAAGAAATCATTTTTGTCAATGCAAGTGTGATCTCTGATAATTTTGTACATTAAAGAAAGAGCAGCTATTAGTCTGCGGGTTTCAAATCGTTCTTGAAGAAGAGCTTTTAGACGTTCTTCATAAGAAAGGCTAGAGTTTTCACCAAATAATCTCTTGGTAAACTTCCGTTGTACATTTTCGATCAACAGAATTTCATTCATGTGAAAAGGATTCCACACAGTGGAGCAGTACTCAAGTATAGGTCTGACATATGTATTGAAGGCTTTATTAGCAGTAATTTCGAGTCCACCCGTCGTAAAAATGACTACAAACTCAAAACAGGTAAAGCTAAAACAAATATAAGATTATACGATTTTTCCAACAGGTACATTAATATCTGGAATGAACTTTCAGCCGAAGTTCTTAGCTCTTCCAATTTACACACATTCAAAACGAAAATTTCTAAGATTGATTTTTCTGATTATCTCTGTGGAGCGCGTTAGCCTGTTACAAAATATGTAACCTGCGCTTCCTATTACCCTCATTAACTTGTTTACTGTAGCGCATATTTTTGCTGCAATATTGTGTTTGTCATTTTGAAGTAGCCGTCGATTGAGTTTTGGGAACTTTTCTTCGTTTTCTTATTTCATTTTAATCGTTTGTTCTCGCGTTTCAACCTTTTTGTTTCTTTTCTTGTGTTTTATTTCGCCTGACAGGTAATAAATCTTCATTCATTCATTCATTCATTCATTCATTCATTCATTCATTCATTCGTTCATTCATTCATTCATTCATTCATTCATTCATTCATTCATTCATTCATTCATTCATTCATTCATTCATTCATAGTTTCTATATTAACTCGTTGGTAGCGTTTTAACAGAAAAGCAGAAATCCAACTTTTAAGGGGATCAGATATACCATAACCTGCTAGTTTAAGTGATAATTTAGAGTGAGATACAGAATCAAAGGCTTTTTGAAAATCTATGTAGACACGATCCAAAGGAATACCGCAATCAATATTTCTTGGCCATTCATTTTTACGTTTTAGAAGCTGTAGTTCACAAGATTTACTGGGCAAGAAACCATATTGTTGTTGAGTCAAAAGAGAATTAGATTTCAGATAGCTGATCAGAGAATTGTTCACGATAGATTCCATAATTTTACAATTAACACAGCAGAGGGATATAGGCCTGTAATTAGAAGTAAGAGACCGATCATCTTTCTTGAAGATTGGTATTACATTTGCTTGATTCCAGAAACTAGGAATTGAAGAAGTTTGGAAGGAAACTTCAAAAATACTGGTTAAAGGAATGGCTTGGTGGTGTGCCAGTTTTTTGTAGAAATATGCACATAAACCGTCAGGTCCAAAAGCATAGGAGGAATTCATTTTTCTAATTGCAGTAGTGACTAGTTCAACAGAGAATCGCACAGGTGTAAGTTTTGACTTGGTTCTTAAGGGAAAATCAGGAATAGAACAATCATCAATCTTAAAGACTGATAAGAAATAATCGTTGAATAATCCACTGATTTCTTTTGGATCATGAACAACAGTATGGGCACCTTTTCGTATGGGGGGAATTTGACTACTGGTGCTCAATTTAGAGTTTACAAAATTATAAAAGGATTTAGGGTTATTTTTGCGAATTATTTTCTCTTCAATAGAAGCCTGATGAGTTGAGATTAATTTCTTCAAGTGTAAAGAATGAGACTTGTATTTCAGTTTATCTGCAATAGTTCTAGATGATTTGTACCTTCTCCATAGAGACAACTTTTTAGAGAATGCCTTCTTAATATTTTTAGGATAGCATATTTTATTTGATCTGGGTTTAAAGAGAGGAGTATGTGCTATAATCATGGGTTTGAGAACATTGAGGAAGGTGCAGTACATATCATTAACATTTGCACATCTGGAGAAAATGTCTGGCCAAGAAATCAGACTGAGTTTGTAGCCAATTTCTGCTTAGTTTGCTTTACAAAAATTCAACAGTCCTCTATGATGACTAGTGAGAGCTCAAAAAAGATGCTAATCCTTCCGGCGCGAAGTGCCGGAAATTTTTTTGGGGTATTGACATTCTGCGACGCTGGAAAATCAATTTTCCAAACATTTATTTCAAGAATTCGGTTAGAATTTTCTGTTAAAAAGTCGTGATTTCTAGAATTTTTTTATTTGAAAAGTTTCAAAACCAGTAATTTATTCCTAAACTTCCATGAAGTTGTCCTAGAAGGTGTGAGTAAGAACTGTAGAAATTTCCGAAAACTACTTCCATGAAGCTTTTGAATTGTTTGAATTTTACGTTGAGAAAGGAGTAATCGCTTAAAAAAGTTTGGAGAGTTAACGTATTGATCTTTCTTAAGAAGGTGTGTGAAGGAAAAAATGCGAATCTTCATTAAATAATCAAGAGGAAATATTGAAGATCACCAATTAAAACATGAGATAGTTTTCATCATCTTAAACGATCCTTTAGGATGATGAAAACTGTTAAAGATTAAATGATAAGTGAAGATAGACATCCGAAAAGCCGTGCCTGAGCTACGAAATACATAATAATGATAATTAATTTCATAACCGGCGCGAAGCACGGGGAAATTTTGACATTCGGACCTTCTAAATTGCACCAGAATGCATCTTTTCTGTATCTAATCCCCAAAATTTTCTTCCTCAAATGAGGAAAGAGCCCAAATTTTTTCCCCTATTTCCGAATTTTTTCCTCAAAAAGCAGGATTTGGGGAAAAAACAGTGATTTTCGCACCCCAAAAAACCATCAATCTAAAAACCCAATGCCCGACAACTCTGATCCCTGAGCTGGATTATAGCAAATAGCGATCAAAATAATCATATAACTTCAAAAAAAATTTTGAGGCTTCGATCTTCTAAAATGCACTAGAATACACCTTTCCGACTTAGAAATCCCGAATTTTTTCGGCCATTTGGCGAAAGAGCCCAATTTTTTTTGAATTTCCAGATTTTACCCCCCCCCCCCCCCCAAAAAATACCGATTTGGCAAAAAAATACTTTTCTGTCGGGTAAACTGAAATTCAAAAATTAGCAAACAGTCAAGAATTTGAGTTCTTCAAGTTGCAAGAAGTCCTTCCATTTTCCTTTGCTAGAAATGTTTTTCCGTGAAATAAAGAATCTTATGTTTACAAAAGTAAAAAATTCTTGAGGAGGGCAGATATATTTTGTGAAAATAATCGAGGAAAACCATTATTTTACTTGGAATTTTCAAAAAAAGCAAAACCGGATCAAACATTTAGCCATGATTTGTTGATGTTTAGAAGTTAAAAATAATCTGTAACGACTTTTTCCAACAGTGCAACCAAGAATTATGAATGATTTGGAATCCAGTTCGGAGCGCCGAAAAATTTTAGATATTTTCTATTTTATAATGCATAATGCATCTCTGGACAGGAAACTGTATTGCTCAATCAAAAGGGCCGTTAGGCGCTAGATTGCACTGTGCAACTCGACAGAAAAAATGTTGCACAGCGCGAAATTTGGTCGCTGTGCACAAAAAACCTTAATGTTCAGAGTTTTGACTTGACCTTGCTTAAATTCCTCCTCACTGCAGAAAGAAAATCATAAGCTATGTATGTAGCTGCCATTTTGGGTCTACCGGCAGGCGGGATAAAGTCCAAAATTTAAAAAAAATTCCTTGATAGAACATAGATTGTTCAAAATTGCGGCGTCTGTGGGGTTACTTTGGACACTGGCTACATTTAAAAAAATCATCTTAAGCATAATTTCCCAAATCAAAATATGAGGTTAAGAGAGTACAGGGCACACTGACTCATGAGGTTAGCAATTAGGAAAGCTCAATCTAAGAGATTCATTTTTTCAAATACGCTCCAAAATATTTTTTATTCCGGCTAAATCCGTTTTGATTACTGGAAAAAATCGATAAGACTATAGCACTGGAAGATGAGATAGACGTTGAATAATTTCTCGATTTGGTAGCCAACATTGATTGTCTTTCTCGGCCATTCAAACTGAACTCTCGGACCAGAAGGCTGCATGAAGCATAACAAAAAAAATTTGTTGCTAGTGGTGACAATGTTGAGACACTTTTTCCCTTCTTAACCAGCAAGCGTTTCTTTTTCTTCTGTTTTTCCTTAGAATCAAATCGCATCTTTTGCAGCATACTCAAAACTAGATTCGAAGGGGCTGACGTATTTCCAACTGATTCCAATATTTCAGCTTTTTGATGCTCCAACGGAATGGTGATTGAAATATCTTAAAAGTTCACAGTGTTTAATTTTATCTGTAAAAGTAAAGATCATTTCAAAGTATTGCAGTACGATAACCTGATAAATTTATGCAACAATTTATCCTCAATTATTTACCACAAGAGCATGGCAAACACATTGATAAAAGTTTTATTAACGTCTATACCTGTAAGAGGTCCGACTAGTTGAGGGCATACCTGGACAAACCCTATCAGTTCATCTGGTACCAGCCAGCCCAAAAAGTTGGTTGGTTCCCGAATCGTTTTGATGGTTGCCATGCCAAACGAGGGTAGGGAACCAGATGCATAGTAAATTTATCTTGTAGAAAATGGACAGAATGCAAACTCTCAAGTTTACTCAAGCATCTACACACTTTTTAGGACATATCAGTGTACTCAGTGGAACACCTGGAAAGTCAAACGAAAAAATTACGCCTGGGAAATTTGGAAAAGTCCGAGAACTTGAAAAAGTGCAACTTGTGCGTTCTAAAAGATCAAAAGTTCCTGTTGTCTCGTACCGATTTTTATTCATTGGATTCAGCTCGAGCCTGACACTCTGAAAGTCAAATACTATCATCCAATTAACATTTAATTCGATTTTTCTGTCCATCTTATTTATATATGTTCTCACTCAGTGAGTGTAATAAATCATGATAGTTATAGACATATTAAAACGGGAAAAATCACTGTAATTAAGATTTTGCTGTTTGCTTTGTACACACATACTTGTAACCATTTTACGATTTAATTAAAAAAATCTGAGAAAACTGGAAAATTCTGGGAAAATGATCCGGAAGAGCCTCAGAATTTCACGTTGAAAATTTCTGTCCGAGACAAACATTATTGGATCCGCACATAAGATCTTTTTGTATCTTAATTCAACGTACAAAAAGATTTTTTCGGCATTACTTGGTCGGAAAACGCTTCTCCAGGCTTAAAATCAGAAAACACCGAAAATTTTTTTTGGCGCGGTTTCTACTTTATAATTTCTCAGAATGCTCCATCCAATGTTTTTCCTTTTCTTTTTAGAGCAAAGACCGTCGGGAGATATGAATTGTGGTGCACATTAAAAAATCAAATTCTCAATTTTTCCACCTTTTTGTAACTATACTTTTGAACATGACGCCGAGTCTGAATTTAAAAGCGTCATGGGAGTAACTTTCAAAAATTGCAAGTTTAAATGGAAGTTTTTCAAATTATGAAAGTATGACTATATTTTTCAATTTTAAAACGAGACATGTTTTCGAACAGAAAATTTGAACCTTATGTTTCTCAGGAAATTTATTTCCCAACATGAAGCTTCATTCATCAATACCGTGTACTTTTGTGCTATATAATCAGATCATGAAATCAAGTGCTATCTGGAGCAAGGTGTTTTTTGCACACTCTGTTTGGGCCGTGCCGAAAATTTCTTTGGGCGCTTCTACTGCTGGCATTGATGAAATGGTGCATTTTGGTGCAATTTAGAAGGTCAAAACTTCAAATTTTTCTGATGCTCTGCGCCGGCAATGGCAATAATTTATAATGTTCACTACAACTAAGCTGCAGCACAGCAAAAAGAAGTGAAGTTTCATTTTTCAGTTATCCATGATTGTTCCCATGAATCTGCTATGTCTCTGCTAGAGTAAGTAAAACTCGTCACTTCATAGTGAGAATATGATTTTCACGATTAATATGAATTTGTTAATTTTTCTCATATTCCTCCATACATTTATTTAATATCATCATTCTTCAAATGAAAATTTAAACTGAGAGTAGTACAAATTATCTCTACCAGGTCTGTAGGCGAAATGTTTCAAGTGTTAAAAAAGCAGAGAAAAAAGTATTTAAAAAAGCTGAGAAACGATGACCTTTGATTTTTTTCTTCAAGAAAAAGTCGTCAAAAATGCCAATTTCACGGTAAATTGAATGGGAAAAATGTGTGCCCCTCGAAAAAAATTCCTGGCTACAGGCTTGATCTCTAAAATACATTTTCCAACATTTCAGTAGCTCCCGTGTTTAAAAATTCTCCGGTGCTACGCGCCGGAAAACTTAAACGTCCATGGTTTTCATGAATTGAAGTTCTTCATCTCATTTATCAATCATTAATCTTCAGTATGTTCAGATTTTGTAGAAAATTGAGATTTATTATTGATCTTCATGAATTCTTTCTTTCACTTGAAGTTTTCTGAACTTTGAATACAAATTTTTTCGCTGAGAAACGATGGGTACGCGATTCTTGACTGAAAATGTAAAGCTTTTATTTTAGGCATAAGAGTTGAAAAGACTCGTTTTTCCAGCATTCTAGAACATCAAAATCTAGAAATTGAGTCAATCGAAAAATCAATTGAAATCTATAAATCTTCAGCTCTCTAGAAAACCAGATAATTTTCAAGCCTTTCCTGACAATCTACAATTTCGCTCATTTTAAACATTTTAAAATGATTTCAACTTCGAATGGTAAAAAATTTCGTGTGCAGAATAAAACCTTATCTGGAAGAAAGCTTGTGCAAAAATACACTCAACATCATGATTTTTATAGAGTACATAGAATTTTGGCTGATCTTTGTACATGTACAAGAGAACTTGTACAAATAAAACACCGGAGTTGCACATATTTTTTAATATAAGCAAGATAATAACTAGTAGCTTCGGATCAAGCCTCGACCCTCGTGCACCCTGACGAATTCATGAGGATCAAAATCAATGGTCCACCATTCAAAAATTTCAATCCAAGAAATATACTGCTCAATGGCCCAGTTTGCGAAGTGATGATCCAACCATGCGAGCAAAAAAATCATCAGATAAAAAAATATATACTCGTCTGCTTACGCACATACCTGTAATTAGAAGGCCCCAACTTGGTTGAACCCTATACCCAAATGTTGGGACCCCCTAACTCGGAAAAATTTGAAAAAATTAGCGTGTTTGGCCTTTTTTGGAAAAATTTTCGGAATTTTCGGTTTTTTTGTGGACCCTCCAAAATTATGGGTAACCCACCCGAAAATTTGGGGTTTACCCCCTCCATAACTGATCGAATCTTTTACAGGTATTCTTGAACAATTATATAACCACTAAGTCATGTATAAATGCTTCACTGGATTCCATTTGTGGTCGATGATCATGATGGTTAATTACTTAATTTATTGGTTTCGTTTCCTTG
Source organism: Romanomermis culicivorax (assembly GCA_963922205.1). Lineage (NCBI taxonomy): Eukaryota > Metazoa > Nematoda > Enoplea > Mermithida > Mermithidae > Romanomermis > Romanomermis culicivorax. The sequence goes on from CAWUHX010000036.1 coordinate 1,379,091, forward strand.
ATGTTTGATTGATTCACTTTTTGGCTGATGGCTTGATTCTTAAGTTGATCAGTTGGTTAGTTGAGATTGGTTTCCTTATCAGCTTGTTCATTGACGCTGTGATTCGGTTGGTAATTTCCCTACTAGCTGTTAGGTTGAATGATTCAACTAAACAGTCGGTTAAGAAATTACCTGCAAATTATAATTACTACTATTACATTAATTCACCTAGTGAATCGACCAACCAACAAGGAAATCAAAGTAAGTTGCTTTTCCTTGTTGGTTGGTTGATCTCCCTGCAGTTGGATTTTGGTTTATTCCCAGATTAGTGGTTAGTTGATTGATTTCTTGACCCATGGTTGGTTAGTTGGTTACTTGGTTGGTTGGTTGATTCCTTGATTGGTTGGTTCATTGATTCTCCGGTTGGCTAGCTGATATCCTGGTTGGTTCGTTGATGCGTTCCCTGATTGGTTGGTTGCTTCATTGATTCCCTGATTGACTAGTTGATTGATGCCTCGATTAGTTAGTTGCTTGGTTCGATGATTCTCTGGTTGGTTGGCTGATCCTCTGGTGGGTTGGTTGATTTCCTCATTGGTTGGTTGGTCGTTTCCCTGATTGGTTGGTTGATTCCCTGGTTGGTTGGTTCATTGATTCCCTGATTGGTTGATTCCCTGGTTGGTTGGTTGTTTCTCTGGTTGGTTGGCTGATCCCCTGATTGATTGGTTGGTTGTTTCCCTGATTGGTTGCTTGGTTGATTCGCGGGTTGGTTGGTTGATTCCTTGGTTGTTTCCCCGATTCGTTAGTTGGTTGCTCCATTGATTCTCTGGTTGATTAGTTGGTTCGTTGATTCCATGGTTGATAGTTTCCCTGATTGATTGATTCCAGGGTTTTTTTCCGCACGCCTTCATCCGCACCATGCGGAAATGACCCAAAATTTTTTCCGCACGCGAAAATTTTTTCCGTTCGAAGTTTAGATCATTTGAAAAATGTGTGAAATGAGCGAAAATTATAGATTGCTAAGAAAATAATGTAAAGTATCTGTTTTTCTAGCTCAAAAACATTATTTTAGCTTGATTAAACAAAATTAATAGTTGCTGCTGTCATTTCTGTGATTAGAGCCGATGATTTATAGATTTCAATCGATTTTCCAATTGATTTAATTTCTACATTTTGATATTCTAGAATGCTGGAAAATTAGCATTTTCAACCTTTATCTCTAAAATAAAAGGTTTGCATTTTCAGTCGAAAATCGTGTAGTTTCCCAATCACAAAATTTGTGTTCACAAAGTTCAGAAAACTTCAAGTGAGAGAAAGAATTCATGAAGATCAATATTAAATCTCAATTTTCAACAAAATCCGAACCTAATACTGAATGTTGTGCAGGTCTTTTCTTAGGAGGTTTAAGAAAAGATGGAGGCTTCGGGTCTGAACTGACCTGTTAGAACTACTCCCTTGGCTAAGCCTCGGTGATAGTGCAACAGTCCGGTTATCCCCGACCTACAACAACAAAGATTACTTAAGACCTAAATGCGGGGCCTCACCAGAGAGCTACGCAGTCTCCTAGCTGAGACAAGGAATCCCCTCAGGGATAAACTTACTTGAGTATAACCCTTAGTGGGTTTCCCAAGGCTTGCTGGCTGCAAGCTGGCGCCTGGGCCTCTGGCCCTCCGCCTTCGAGGATCGGAATTATCTAAATAAGAAACGAATATATTAAACAATAATTCCGGCGAAATACTAAAAAGAATGTGGGAACACCACAGATGATAATATGTAAAATAAGGTCGAAGTGCTGGGAAAACTTTTATGGACGCCAGCAAAATAAACAAGAATATAATAAAAAAGACGATAATAGTGAACAAATGATTTTCACTATCTTTTTTTGGTCTTTCTGTGGCGCTCCACTTCTATGCAAATGTCTGCGCCGCTGGTCGTCCATTTGTTCGATTTGCATGGCGATTTCCCCACGCGATTTGCCATCAACAGGGTGCCCAACATCCCTTGCGCGTTGAAACCGACCTACGGGAGGTAGGAAAAAAACTTTCCGCCGGGTTACCCCCGCATTAAAAGAATTAATCAAAAAAGAAAAAATCTACTACTCCGGCTGACTCCTGTTATTACAGTTTGTCTCACTCAGACTCCTGTTTCACAGTCTGTCCTAATCGGACTCCTGTGCTGGTCGTTGGACACAACGAATACCAAGGGCTTCGAAGCAATGGCTGGCAAGTGATGCCCATTTTGACCTCAGCGTTGATGGAATAACCTCCTGCCCTAAGGAGTACGATGGTGACGTCAGTGCCGAATTTGGTCGATTTCAGGTTCAGCTGCTCCGTCTGCATGCTGTGGCAATTCATTGGTCGTGGGTCTAACTGCATGCAATTCGTTTTCCCGCGTCTCTATTTTTTCTAAATTAAACTAAAATACGAGATTACATTACGATACAATAAAGACAACGCGGGAATGTACGAGTATCACAAAAGATAAAATGCGCTAAAAATTGAGCAAAAAATGTGGCCAAAAATTTAAAAATGTTTTTGCAGTTGCATTTTGCACCAGTTTGTCAAAAAGAAAATTTTAGTTGGCCAGCAGCACCGAAATTTAAATAATATTTTTGGATTTTATAATTTTGGATTTTTGTAATTTTATTAGTGTTTTTGGATTTTGTATTTTATGAAATTAATAAAAATATAAATGCGAAAAGATGATTTTTGGGCCAAAATTTGTGCAGCTATTTACTGCTGCTGCCCACCGCCTCAGTAACCTCCTCGAGGTCTTCCTCGATAGTATCCCCTCTGGCCAGGTTGGCCTCGGGTCCGACCTCCATCCTGGCCTTGATTTTGGCCATGCTGACTTCCACCGCATCTACCAAGCAGTTGAAAGTTCAGATTGTAGAACTGCGTGTCCGGGTCTTGGCCTTGGTATTGCCAGTTTCCTCGGCCTCTGTAGGGTCGCTGAGGGTGCCCTCTGAACATACATGTAATTGGGGGGGAAGTGCTATGGGAACCCCCCCAGAAATCGTCGACCATATGGCTAGCCATTGGGCGACCGCCCCCCCAGGATTTTCCAATCCAATGGCTAGCCATATGGTAGCCGTAGGAACCCCCATACTTTTGGTCGAAAAAATACTGAAAAATGTCAATTTTTTGATTAAAAATGTCAATTTTTGGATAAAAAATGGTCAAAAATGTCAATTTTCTCGGCGCTTCGCGCCATAAGTACATATTTTATCATTTTTTAGACAAAAATTACTACTTTTTAAACCGTTTTTGGGACATTTTTCATGAAAAAAATCGAATTTTTTTTCCTTCAAGGACCCCTCCCCCCAAAATTTTGGGAATTACTGACCCCCGGCCCCAAAAAAGTGCTCCAACCCCCCCCCCAGACCTCAGAGCTCCGTTACATGTATGCCTCTGAAGCCTCCTCTGGCTTGACCTCGGTCATACCCCAGTCTAGCCCTGTATGGGGCTGGGTTTGAGAACATATCGTCTCTCCCCTGTTGCCTTTGCGCTGGACCACTGCTAGTGGAGCTGCTGCGTTGTGGTTTTTGAGTCCGGAAAGTTGAATTTAGAGATTTTGATGATGTTGATTTGAATCGAGAAAGCGGACTTTTATAAGAAGTGCTAGCAGCTTCACTATACGACCTCTGGCTGGTTGCAGTAGACGATTGTTGTGTTGTTGGCGGCTGTTTCCTAGTCGGAGGAAGTCTAGGCACTTTAAACTTACTTGGGCTCTTGGCAGCCGTTTGCTGATATTTATCAGCTTGCGGTCTGTCATCGCCTAGTGCCTTCCTTTTAACACCCATCTGGTTTAACCTCTGCGAGCCCATAAAGATGTACTGATTAAAGGCTGCAATGTAGACATCGTCTACTCGGTTTCCCTGGGCCTCGACTACCAGTTGTCTATTCGCAAACAAACATGCCTGGGCATACCACCTACCAATTGCCATTGGGGTGATCGGCGCGAAGTCCAACTGTGAAAAGATCATTAGGGTCACACACCTAATGGCCGTAAAGACGTCTGAAGAATCGTAGTCTTGAAGCCATCTGGGAATAAAAAGTAAAATAATCCACTCCCAAATTTCCTCAGGGACGCGTTCTCCGTCAAACATGAAACCGCCCTGCATTTCGAACTGTTGGCGATAATTTTCATGAATTTCCGCCATAGCATCATTGACCATTCTATAAATGATCGGCCGTTCCTGGCAGTCAAAGGCGAAATAATTGGCGACCTCTGGATTTTCGAATGAGATCGGCCCAATTAGGCGCCTTTGTTCTCATTGCCACTCCCAAAAATCAATCAGAGTTTCTGCCAATTGGCCAGGAGTGACAAACTGCTGTGGCTCCCTCTCGGGTTTTTTAACTACCACATTCAGTTTGACCTTCTTGATCAACTTTTCCTCTGATTCAAGATCGTGCTTCACCAAAACGCTTCCCGCAGGTTTACTACTTTTTGCGGTACAGCTGGTGGGAATGAATTTAGATTTGCCAGATACCGTACTAACCTCTCCACCAGTTTTTGATACCGTTCGCGTCTGAGTGTACGATGCAGTGGACGCTGTTGTCCTATCCAATTTCGTCTGGCCTTTGGGGTCTCCATTCGGGTTTGACTCTTGGCAGTCTCTGTCCTCGTTTGACTTTTAGTAGTCTCCGTTCTCGACTTTTGACTTGTCGAATATTCTGGGGTCATAGTTTCCTCGGCCATATCGTAAGATTTGTTTTCGGAACCGGTGGTGGCTGCTCCTTGTTGCTGCTGACCTTGAGCTGCAAGTCTCCGTGCTTTGGCCTTACCTAGCCTTTTTCTATGCCTTACGTTTCCCCTGGCCAAGTGTCGGATAAATTTTTCCGACATACCTTCAGCTAACATCTGCTGAACTTTTTCTGGGGAATACACTCCAGGGATACCTTCCTGAGTGATTTTGCCCCTTTTCATCAGCTCTGTCGCTGCAACGGCTGAATCTGAGCTGTCATCAGCTAAGGCCTGCTCCTTCAGCTTTCTTTGAAGTGCCCTCTGATGCAGGAATTCCTGCTGCGTTAGCCTTATTTGTTCCTGAATTTTGGCCTGTAGGGCCTCATGCTTCGCTTGTTCATCGTGATCCTTAGGATCTTTAGCTTTTACTGGTATCTCCTGGGATGCGTCTTGCATCTTTTCCAGTCTGACGTCTATACCCGACATTTTAGTCATTGCTTCATCTATTTGAGTCTGGATCTTTTCCTCCTCAACAGCCTGTTTCTGAGTTTTGACCTCCATCGTGTCTTTGTTCTCCGATGTATGGCCCTCAGACTCCAGAATCTCACCTTCTTCTTCCTCTTCATCAACATCCTCCTCTGAACTAGACTCAGAGTCTGAATTTTGTATCTTTGGTAAAAGTTGTTTTACTTTAGCTCTCAAAACAGCTGGTGCCGGAGTTACAGACTGCATAATCATACATGGCCACAGGGTATACATAGGGTATACATTATCCCTACCCTAAACTTTAGAGTAACCATTTGCTATCTGGCGATTTTTGGACAAAATTACAAAAATTACAAAGAAAAATACATTGACAAAAAATAACTGATGCAAGCAATGCACAGTATATGGTTGACAATAAGTATGAGAACATCAAAATAAGTTACTGGTTGGCAAATACACATTATCTTCCATTTCAGTATCATCCAATTTCATTTCCTTTCTTGTTTTCTTTTTTCGATTATGAGGGTCATCAGTGCGCATGTGGTTTTCTGCAACCCATGCCTTTGCATATTTTGATGCTTTGAACTGTTCCAAATCATTTGGGCCATTTATTCTTAAGCACATCAAAGCATCCAGGCTTATTCCTTCGAGTCTTGATCGCCTTGATGTGCGTATATGGTTCATTATTGAAAAGCCTCGTTCGGCATCAGCACTGCCAATAGGCAAAATCAGGACTTCCAGTTTTTATCACCAACATAATCCAAAAAATACGAAAAGCAAAGCAAACACATCTAAAATTGACTTTTATCATTGTCACAAAAATGATTTGCTATATGTCAATTTTAGGATTTTTCCCTACCCTAAAATTTTGACCGTGGCCATGTATGTGCATAATGGTGATGACTTCTGGCTCAGGCTCGGCCAGTTGCTGTACCTGAGTTACCTAAGTCGGCTGTGCCACTGCTGGTTGCGTTTGCCGCGGCACCACGACTACTACTGCAGCTGCTTGCGTAGCAGCGGTGTCCAAAGCTGGTTGTTTTGCTTTGACCACCAGCGCTGGCGCCTGCGGCTGTGTTTTTACTTGTCCCGACCCTCCGGCTTGCGCCATTTGGGAAGTAGAGGGACAGTTTAATGGCACTTTAGATACCAACTCACCGGCTGGGGTATAAGTTAGCATATACCCGGGCATTTCTGGAGCAATTTGTCTCTCCCGGAAGCTTTTGCTAAGGAATTCCGGTCTGAGTTCGAGCAGGTTTCGTGGTGCGTATGTTGTTGGGTAATCGGTCGGTTGTGCGTCTTCCGACATTGGATACTGCAGTCCCGGTCTCAAAGTCTCGAAGCCTACATAGTAAAAGGTTACATAAAAGTAAGGGTTTACCTTGTAAGCTGCGTCCTTTAGTAATGATTTGTCGTCACCGATTTGCAAAATTTCTTCGGTTTCTCTAAATTGTAGCAGGACAAATCCAAACCGATTTTGCCAGGCGTATACCCCTTTCTTGGTTGGAAAACGGGGTTCCGACAGCGGTAACGTCGCTGCTAATTCTAAATAATAGGCCAGGCAGTCGCCTGACTTCCAGGACATGCGTTTTATCATCTCCTGGCCTTCTCTAGTATAACTATTCAAAAAGTTATAATTTAGCAGTGCGCTCGTTTCATAATCGCACTCCGCTCTCGAGTGAGGCCATGCCAAATAATAGGCCAATGGCATGAATTTACAGATGACCTCTAACTCCACAAAGTTTCGCTCATCTAAAATGCTAGATATTTTGGCCAAATTTGGCGTATAAAAATTCATTTTATAGGCCTGTCTATGACCTTCTATACCCACTGGGTAATGGTTATTAGAGGAAAACACTTCCTGTGGGATATCATCGGGCTTCCCAGCCTGTTGCCAGTATAGCTTAGCGTTTTCCTAAAGCGCCAAAGAGATTTTACCGTCTAAATCCCAATAGGTTCCACGTGATTTGAGATTTTCCAGAATATCTTTAGCGATATTAACCCAGTCTGGTATTAGAACGTCCTGGATTTCGTTGGGATCACTATCCTCAGTGTATCCATCGTTCTTTAGTGGTTTGCTGTCTCTCGGCAGTAGTGCATAAAAACCACTTGGTAATTGAACTCCTTGGAGACGAAGAGGGTTACACTCCGTAGGCGCGGTATAATAACCTGTGTTATTTCCCTGCATCTGTACTGCCCAACAGTTGTACATTTCACATTTCATCATATGGTACACCATATTAGGCTGTACCTGATCGGTTTCCATTACTGGGGTGCCTAGCCGCATTTCTCTGTTTACGTTGCCTGGTATCATTAGATATTGTTGATAAAAGTGTAAGGCAACGGTATTGATCTGTTTGGGATCAACCTTGTCATGATCGAAAATCTGCATTTGCATTAGCAGTTGATTGGCCATGCCATAGTGAATCATGGCAAACATAACCAATAACGAATAATATGCGTCTAGAGCTGCATACCTCAGCTCTTCCGGCAGTATTCTTTTCTTGGCAAACTGATCACGGTTCGCCTTTAGTGAAAAATCATATTGATAGGGGCCCACGTCTATCAAATAAAATTCCGTGACCAGTCCCTTTAACCGAAAGGTTTCGGGACAAATACCTGTTTGAAAACACTTTTTCTCCAGGTTAACCCCTACCATGGTTAGGGCGAAACAGTCTAAATCAAAGTACCGACCTTTGGTCTTCCTAAGATGTTCCCTTAAGGGGACATTTTTGTCCCTGTCCTTATTATCTCGCCGTGCACCACATACGTTATAAATACTTACCAAGTCCTCCAGTACGGAATATCCGGCGAACAGCATGTCGGAATTGAGGAAGTCGTGGAGGCTTGTCCATTCCTTGAGCATCATGGTTGTCGTATCAATAACGTACGTTTGACCGTTGGTTAGGGCGAAGCTTACGTAGCGGGCAAATTGTTTTCCCATTGGATTTTCGACCTCTCTCGTTTTGAACAAGGCGGCGACTTTATCCTGATGGACTTTCTCTACGTCAAATCCACAAACTAGTTGTCCTCTGAAGATTGATACTTCTCGGATAAAGTGGAGTACTTGGCTGACCTTCCCGATGTCTACCATTCGAGGTTCCTTGGGATTAGCCAGCCAGTATCCAAAAGTGGCTTTGAACCACTGGTCCAGTTCGTGAATTCTCACGACCCTTTTGACGTTGTAATCTAAACATTATAAGATACTATTAATTTCTGTGCTTATTCCCCTTTTTTCAGTGTATTTTTGGGTCTATACTACACCAGCACCACAACACCAAGCGGGTTAAGTTTCGCAGAAAATAAATTTAGTGCAGGCTTGTTAGGTGAGCCACTGATATACAAACATTGAGCTGGTAGGCAACTAACACCTTACCAAATCTTACCCTTGCTACCTCTATATGTTGGGGAGGGTAGACCTGATCCGATTGTCCACCACTTGATCGGACACCAATCTCTGACCAGCTGCTTGAGTGACCAACTACGCTCCATTTATGGCGCTGTATTTACAATTTTTATAGCGCTCCAGATTGATAATTTTAAATGATTTTGATATCAAAAAAGTGATATAATTTGATTTAATTTTTGAAAATAAATAATTTTTGATAAATTTTTAATGATAAAACTTTGAACTGGCTGAACCCAAGGTTCTAGGTTTCCCTTGAATCGTCTAGCTCTCGGTGGTATCAGGTATATTTCCAAATTTGGAAATTCCTTGACTGGCTTTGAGCTTCCGAATCTCAGTACTCCCATTTTTTGTTCCCTCTAAGTTCTAACCTCGTCTGCCCTTTGGGGCACCGAGCTGGTCTTCCAGTGACTTCTGGGCATTACCTGCGGTTTCCAAAAGTATGATAAAATTAAGTTCAAAACTTACCGTCAATGAAGAAAAACCAGTTGTCTTGCCAGTGCTGGGCTCTGCCAAATTCTACGTGACGCTCTGTGTGCGACCACTCGCGCGTCGGAACTTGTTGGCGGTTCCACGCGCCCTTTCCCATTTCTTTTCGCTTGGAAATGTTTTTCTTTTCAAATAATAATAAATTTGTAAAAATTTAAAATTTTTGAATGCTGAAAAAGTTTTATCTAGCAGTTTAACTAATTTCCTTTTTACCGCGGTTCGGGGAATGTTTTACTTCTTCCTTCCGATGGAAGTTTAGAATTCAGATAAGCGGGGCAGCTATTATTTGATTTTGGAAAAAATGAAAAATTTGAAAATTATATTTCTTGGAAAAATGTCCGAAATGTTTTGGGTTGTCACTTTGGTCTAAAATTCCAAAGAATTTTTCCCGAAGTCTGAGATAAATAGAAAAAATTTACAAAACAAATATGAATAATATTCAAACACGATAAATATTACAAAATAATACATATTTAATTTAAAATAAGTACCTACACGCGCGAGATATGTACATAAATAAAGAATAATCAGTGCGAGATCGCGCATAGATTCGCCTCGAGCGAATTTCCAAATGATTTCATTTGGTTTGGCGCTCCAGTCGTAACTGTTTGCGCCATATTGGAAAGTGACGTGTTTTTGTCACGTGGCGCGTCCTGATTGGCTCGCGCTATTCGTGGCAAGACTATCGTGGTGTCGTAACAAAAATGTTTCAACCTGCTGATTGAAACAATTTGACGATTTAGCGGGTTGTCCCAATGTACAATGGTGACAACATTCTCCCCTTCTCGCGAAATGTCTGTAATTATGAACGGACCGGACCATGGTAGTCCTAATTTTTTCTGCTTATCTACTTTGAGCTGAACCCATTTTGTTTTGACTTTTTATCGAAGTATTTCTTCGATTTTTCAGCAGCACTCTGGATATTTTTGGCAATATCGTCGTAAAAGTTGACTAAGTGTTTGGTCAACACAAATTTGTATGCCTCTGCATTGCCGTCCGGCATTACAATATCATATGCTTTGATAAGTTCAACCCTAAGGTTGCCTCGTGACCTCTAAGTAATGAAAATAGGGATTGCCCCTTTGCTGCATGTGGTGTGGCATTATAGGCAAGCATCACGGCTCTCAAATATCTTGGCCAATTATCTTTTTCCTCAATGGCCACTTTTCTGAGCTGCTTGATGAGTGTCTGATTAAACCTTTCTACCATACCATTTCCTTGTGGATGGTAGGCTGTTGTATAAATTTTTTGACACTCTAGTAACTTGCAGATTTCCTTCATTAGATCTGAGGTGAAACAACCTCCTCTATCACTGAGTAATCTCCGTGGAGTCCCGTGTCTAAATACAATTGATTGTAGAAAAGTATCTACAACGGTGCTAGCTGACTGATCCGGGATCAGTTCAGCTTCAACCCACTTTGTAAAATAGTCCTGAAAGACTATGACATGCGGTCTCTTCTCACTTAGTGGAGAAATACTCACAATATCCACTGATACTATATCAAAGGGACCTTGTGGAATAATAGGTATCAGTGGAGGAATTTCCGTGTTTCCCTGATTAGCCATTTGACATACTGTGGAGGAATTTGACCCCTGATGAGTCATCATTACGGCACTGTGGTAGTGGTGCAAAGTATTGTCCCTTAGGCAAGACGGGACGACCACTTGATCGTCGGATCCCTGTCCGGCTTGGCGGTATAACACTTCATTTTGGATATAAAATCCACATGATACTTGGTTGTCCCATTTGGACCGAATCTATCAAAGTATGGTTGCAATACCTCATCTTTTCTCTGCAGGAGGGCCATGAGATCATCTCTAATTAATCCTTTTGGCAACTCGTTTTCTTTGGGATCTGCCAAAGTAAACTCTGATTCTTTTTCTGGGTATAACCAGCTAACTCTTTTTTCCTTACCTTTTTCCTGGTTTCCCCTACTTACCGTTTCTTTACCCTGATTGCCATCAGGCTGGACCTGAGCCTGATTATCTTTTTCCGCTTCTTTCGCCATGCTCCTTGTCGTTACGGCATTTACCAAGTCTGCAGGTGAGATTGATTCTGGATCACCCTCAGAATCTTCTGGATAAATTTGGGTGAATCTCAGACTTATATCAGTCCTCTGATTTTTCTTACCTTTCTGCTCTGAAAATAATGGAGTACCGTCTTCAGGATTCTGATCTGTCAGAATTCTGAATCTCTTCACCAAATTGAGATGCTTTTTCTCGATAAGCTGTGCTTCTAGATCTTTCAGATTTCCAGACTCTCGTTTATCCTCTGAGAACATGTGTTCCCATTTTGGCAGTATCTTTTCTGCTTGATCATCTGGTTCATCCATCCTAGACAAAAAGTCTGCCATAGCATTCTGTTTTCCAGGCACATACTCTAGTTTATGGTTGAACTGAGAGATGAACGATTACCATCTTTTCAATTTACCATTGGTCATTGCATTAACCTTCATGGACAACAACAGTTTGTGATCAGTTCTTATGATCACTCTATGACTTACTAGGTAGTGCTTGTATAACTTTAAGCCATACACTATTGCCAAGCACTCCCTTTCCGTGGCTGACCACTTCTTTTCATCGGCTTTTAAAATTCTGCTATTATAAGCAATTACACAGCAGTCTGACTTGGTCTCCTCATAGAGAACTGCTCCTAGTGCCGTTCCGCTGGCATCTGTCTGAAGGACAAAGTCCGCAGACCCGTCCAAAACCGGATACCTTAGAAAAGGGACTGACAATAGTGCTTCTTTTAGGCTCCTAAAAGCCTGATGGTGAACCTCCGTAATTTCCCAAACACAGTTCTTCCTAGTTAATTTATACAATGGTTCAGCGTGTTTAGCCAACCCTGGTATGAACTTTTTACACCACTGCAACATTCCTAAAAACCTTTGCAGTTTACATTTAGACTCTGGGAATGGGAAATCATTAATAGCTTTGACCTTTTTCGGATCTGGGGAAACTCCATCCGAATTTAAGATGTGTCTTAAAAAATGAACTCTCTCCGGCAGAAATTCACACTTCTCCGGCTTTAAGGTCAAATGAGCCTTTCTTAGAGCCTGCAGGACTAGCTCTAAATTAACTAAGTGTTCCTCAAACGTATTTGAGAACACTATTATATCAACTATATATACTAGACAGATTTTCCATACATATGGATGCAAAACTCTTTCCATCATACGCTGGAACTCTGCTGGCGCATTCTTTAGGCCAAAGGGCATGACTTTTAATTGAAGGCATATGAAAGCAGTTTTTTCCTTGCTTTCTTCATCCATTGGCACTTGCTAATACCCTGACTTGAGATCTAAGGTGGTATAAAACTTTGCTTTACCTAAACAGTCCAGATAGTCATCCATTCTAGGAATGGGATACTTATCATCCTTCGTAACATCATTTATACCCCTAAAGTCCACTACAGGTCGCTTGGTACCATCCTTTTTACCTACAAAGAATAACAGAGCTGCCCAAGGCGACTTTGATGGCTCAATTACACCCTTTTTGAGCATATCTTGAACATGCTCATGAACATGTGGTTGTAAATTTATGGCAGTCCTGTGGTACCTTTTTGCCACAGGTGCTGCATCCCCTGTATTTATTTTACAGGTTAAATAGGGGTGTAGTAGTTGGAGGATCATTGGGCAAGCTGAACACGTCTCTATATTTCGCGAGACATCGTAGAGCTTGCTCCAATTGTTCAGATGGTATGTTGGATTTAGCCAGCAAAGCTTCCTTGAATTCTTTCTCATCCAATTGAGTTGAATCAGGTCTAGTCTGGACTGCACAGGTTTGCAGCTTCTCCAAATCCTCAACTATCTTCCCCTTAGTTGATCTTGGTTATCGGCATCACACAACACTGAATTGGTATGGCCAATTATTTGATTACTTTTCAAATGGCATCGTGATCCTATGTTGTTGGATACCATAACTACAAAATCATCTTTTGTACCATCTACTATGGCATTATCTATGTGGAACCTTTCTTCATTTTCTTCAGACTCTATAATGATTCCATATAAGCGATTTTCGCCTACCTTATCCCAAAGTTTTGCTCTCAGAAGTATATCAGTACCACTTGGTAAGTAGATGAGATTCACACTCACCACTGGCACCGAAACCTTTAGCAGGCAAATCTTTGGCTGATACTGGTCGGTGGCACTCATCGTGGATTCTGTGGCACTCGTGGTCATGACCTCTCCACAATTCATTCGAAGCTGGTCCAGCCTCATGTATATCCGCTGCTGACGGTTGTTGAGCATCATCGTCCTATTCCTGAAGTCTATTATGGCTCCTACCTGAGGATGAGCCAAAAAGTCTGTTCCCACAATTATGTTTTCACCTGCTTTAGGTATAACAATTGCTTTAACGGGGAACTGTCCACACAATGTATCCATCCTAAATTGGATATACCCATGGGCTTGGACTGTCTTACCATTGGCTACAGTAACATTTAATATCCTCCGATATTCAGTGTAATCCGGGCCCAGAGTTTCTTTCAGAAACTTAGCCGACATAAGAGTGCACTGAGCTCCTGTGTCAATTAAAGCCAGTGTCTTACAACCTCCTATAACAACCTCAATGTGGAACGGGGCTGTTCTGGGGTATGTATCCAGCAAATGTTGTTCCTGAGGACTAGCTGGTGTGCCTCTCTTTACTACTTGTACCGATGGTACTACCATTTGTGATGCAATTGCATTCATTTGAACAATGCTACCTAATACCACATTTGGGCAACTCACTCTCTGATTTACTTCACCCAAAGGATTCATTTGTGATTGCCTTGCAACCATTACACTCGAACAATCCTTCTGGGGCAGCTGATTTGTGAATTCACCCTGTTGAAGAGTCTGAGTTGGACCCGTAATAGCCTGATGTAGCTGAAGTTGCTGTAATGCAGCTTGCTGTTGGTATTGCTGCATCTGTTGGAACTGCTTCTGCAGCTCCTTTTGCTTTTTGAATTCCAGAAATTCATTATAATCGGAATTCTGTAAGTAACTTTCATGGCTATCCTGATAACCTGAATAGCCTATATTATACACACCTCTACCTCTGCTATTAAAATTGGCATTTGGGTAACCTCCTCTACCTCTATAGTTACCTCTAGCAAAATTGTTAAAGCCTCCCCTGTTGAAGCTAGGGAAGCTGGCTCTGCCTCTGCTCCTGCGCTCGGACAACACTCTCAATGTCCTGCAGTCTGCAGTATTATGTGTTATTTTCTTATGGAACTCACACCATGGCTTTGTTGGATCTCGGGAAACTTGACCTCCCTGGATGGTGCCGGGTATGGCCACATCAGACCGATTTTCCATTTGCCTATTATCAACCTTTTGCTGGAGCTGATCGAACCTTTCAACCAGTTGTACCATCTCCTTAGATATTTTTAATAGAAGGGATTCTTTCTTACCTTTTTCGGTCTGACCCCTAGGGGCTTCCCGAGCTGGAATCTCTTCTCTTTCAGGAGAATCACTCCTTGACATTTGGGTTTGGGCCGGTACCTGATTACCTACAGTTTGATATGGTTGCTGAAACCTTTGTCTCTGGCCTTGTTGATATACCTCTAACTGATTTCCAGCAACTATGGCAATTTCAGGATCATGCCCACTAGGCATACCTACTTCATTAATAACAATGGGGACCTGCCGTGTACCCTTGGGTCCGTATCTTTGAAAGGCATTTCTGTACCTACGTTCAATGTCATGAACCTCTACTGCTAAGTCATACCAGGTTCTAAAGGTATGTTTTGAATTTTTCACTTCAGACTGAAAGATGGGATCACTCTTGTATATAAAGGTGTTGATAATCAGTCTCTGTATTGACTGATAGTCTAAATCACCCTTTACTAGTTCCACTAGAATACTACTGACCCTTTTTAAAAACTCTAGGGCCTGTTCATTGGATCTTTGTTGGATCTCAAACAACTCCCTGGTTAACATTTCCAGGTTACACTCTGATGCAAAGACATTTATGATGGCTCTCCTGGCCTCCCTATAGGTCATGTTGTCTCCTGCAACAGCCTTCGGTCTACCTTTAGAAAGCCTCAGCAGTGCTTCATATTTGGCTGATTCCGGTGTATCACCACAGAATTCCCCTTCAAGTGCTGTTAAGAAACTAAGCACCTGATGATTTACCATACCATCATCTAAAATTTTGGGTAACACCCCTTTAACGATATTCCTAACTACAATCTCTTGTGCCAAATTATTTATTGGCATTTCCCTCTGATCATAAGCTGCTGTTAATACTGGATCAATATCAGAGTTGAGGGATTGCAGCATAACTCTATTTGGATCTTGTTGAGATGGTAGGCCTCCTTGATTTGATGGTATGGGGTCTCTGTCAAATCTATAATCCCTATATGGGAAACATGCCAGTTGATCTGGTCTAAGGGTATTTGGATCAACTATATTTCCTCTACCATCATAGACCACTCTTGTTAAAGTTGGATGCTGTGAAGCTATCTGATTTGAATTTCTGAAGTCTGCCGATTGCTAAGCTCCCTCGAATCAAAAATCTCCTGCTGGACCTCTCCAACTTTTAGGCTCAAAGTTAAGCCTTTGCCCTTCATCAATTTCAGGCCTATTACTATGCCCTGAGCCTGCATTCCTTTCAGCATAGAGACGGTTGTCTCTTTCTGCACCCCTAACAGATGGTCTAACCTGTCTATCCGGCTCCTGTCGGCACCTGTCGGCTTCCCTTTTATTGTCCTCGGTGGCGGCATTCGCGATGATGTTAAACAAAGCTTTGATGGTCCCTTTCAATTCGCGTAGCTGCATCGCCAACTCTTCATTAGACATTTTGGGAGCTCTTTCCTGCGGCTGAAATCGCTCTTGCTCCTGGGGGATCCTCTCTAATCGTTGATCGATTTCGGGGTCCCTTTCTTCCAAATTCGGTTGAAGTTTGGGCGTAATAACATCCCTTTTCGGTCCTGCTAATTCGACCTTTGGCGGTGACCTTTTCAAATTTCGCGGCGGCGGTCTATCGGCGTCTGGGTTTGGATTCGCCGGTCCTGCCTCTTGCGGATTGATGGCAATCACTGGTGGGCAGTCAATTGGTACGCCTGCATCTTGCGGTGTAAAATGCATTGCATTCTGTTGCAATGGTTAAACCCTTGCGGGAGTTTGATCTGGGATCAATGGGTCCGGAGCAGCATGCCGTTGCTGACCTCCGTCTCCCAAATTTACTAGATTCTCAGCACTCGCCACTCTGGGTGGTGATCTGTGCAAAGTATTACCTCTCGGTATTCTTTCGTTAGGCATTTTAAATCCTGATAACTTTCTGTAGAAACCTGGAGGATTTTCTTTTCTCCTAGTCTGAGTAGGAAGTTCCATGATGAGGAGTTAAAAGCCACCACTTGTTGTGAAGGTCTTTTCTTAGGAGGTTTAAAAAAAGATGGAGGCTTCGGGTCTGAACTGAACTGTTAGAACTACTCCCTTGGCTAATCCTCGGTGATAGTGCAACAGTCTGGTTATCCCCGATCTACAACAACAAAGATTACTTAAAACCTAAATGCGGGCCTCACCAGAGAGCTCCGCAGTCTCCTAGCTGGGACAAGGAATCCTCTCAGGGATAAACTTACTTGAGTGTAACCCTTAGTGGGTTTCCCAAGGCTTGCTGGCTGCAAGCTGGCGCCTGGGCCTCTGGCCCTCCGCCTTCGACGATCGGAATTATCTAAATAAGAAACGAATATGTTAAACAATAATTCCAGCGAAATACTAAAAGGAATGTAGGAACACCACAGTTGATAACATGTAAAATAAAGTCGAAGTGCTGGGAAAACTTTTATGGACGCCAGCAAAATAAACAAGAATATAATGAAAAAGACGATAATAGTGAAAGAATGATAATCACTATCTTTTTTTGGTCTTTCTGTGGCGCTCCACTTCTATGCAAATGTCTGTGCCGCTGGTCGTCCATTTGTTCGATTTGCATGGCGATTTCCCCATGCGATTTGCCATCAACAGGGTGCCCAACATGAAGATTACTAATTGATGAATGGGATGAGGAACTTCAAATCATGAAAACCATGCACACTTAACTCCCGATGTGTCACACCAGAGAATTTTTGAACAAAGAAGCTACTGAAATGTTGGAAAATGTATTCTAGAGATAATTTGTAATACTTTCAGTTTAGATTTTTCCTAGAAAAATGATGGTATTAAATAAATGTGTGGAGAAATCTGGGAAAAACCAGCAAATTCGTATGAAAATTCTAATTCACACTACAAAGTGACGAGTTTTACTCACTTTAGCAGGGACATATAAGATTGATGGAAACGATCAGGGACAACCGAGAAATCAAAGTAAACTTCTTTTTGGCTGCGCTTCAGCTAAATTGTAGTCAATATTATAAACTATTTTCTTTGCCGGCGCGGAGCACCGGAAAAATTTGAGATTTTGACCATGTAAATTGCACCAAAATGCACCTTTTCATCAATGCCAGCAGTAGAAACGCCCAAAAAAAATTCCGTTCTGTGCGGAAAATGCCCGAAAATTTTTCCGCACAGCCCAAAAAAAGTCCGCACTGTGCGGAAAAAAAGCCCTGATCGGTTCATAGATTCCCTGGTTTGTTGATTGATTTACTGATTAGTTGGTTCACTGCGACTGATTGGTTCACTGATTCCCTGACTGATTGGTTGGTTAGTTGATTCTCTGGTTTATTGGCCGATTCCCTGACTTCTTGGTTAATCTTTCAATTCTTGATTGCATTTTCTCGGTTAAAGTCGGTTCATACACAAAACATGATCTGGTGCTGAGAATCAAGTCATCTGGTACCAAAGTCGCCTCATCTGGTACCGAGTTGCATCCAGTTGATCCTATTGTCCAGGTATTGGGGCGGACAATCCCAAAATTTGGGGTGGGGGTACAAAAATTCCCAAAATTTGGTGGCTCCCCAAAAAAGCCAAAAATTTCAAAAATTTTCCCAAAAAAGCTGAATCTTTCCAAATTTTTTCGAGTTGGGGAGTCCCAACATTTGGCTATAGGGTTCGATGAAGTTGGAGGATCCTCTCAATCCCTCCACGTCCTGTCATCATACATGTAGTTATGATCCTGAAAAGAGAAAAATAAAAGTTTGTTTCAAGTAGCTCCGCTTGACTAACCGATTTTCCCCGTTTTAAGGATTAGATCGAACGGTAAATTCTATTCTATCAAAAAATATATTAGTCTGTTATTTTAGAACCGAGTACCAAATGACAGAAGACCATTTAACAACCGTGCTTCGCGACGATTTACAAAAATTATTCGAGTGTCCCGTTTGTGTTCAAGTTTTCCGTAATCCAAAGCTGCTGCCATGTGGTCATTCTGTTTGTGCCGATTGCTGTGCTCAATTGAATAGAGATCGCATTTCTTTGCTATGTCCAGTGTGCCGACGCCCGTCAACAACCTTAGCCGATCGATTGCCTATCAATTTTGGGCTTCGGGTATCATGAATTTTCATCCAAAGATGTAATCCATCTTCTGACCCAAAGCTCTAAAATATTGTTCGTATTACGCGTAAATGTTCGGATGAAAATTTCGTCTCATTTTTCTGAAGCCGTGAATATATAAACACGGATAACCTGATTTTCTTGAAAACTAATGCAGACATTTTCAATCGGGAAATCGTTTCAAAAACTTCCGAATTATGCTTTGCGCTTTTTCAGGATCTGGTCAATCATTATGTCGATAGTGATGATCAGAAAAAATTTTCTTGTGCGAATTGCGATCGGAAAGTCACAGAAAACGATTGCTGGTCTTGCGACGATTGTAGCAAAATCGTATGCAGTTTTTGCGCTATAAAACTGCACACATTACATACATTGAAAGAAATTAAAGACTTATTGCGCGATAAAGAAAGTGAGATCAACAAATGGCGTGAAGACGTATCTCAAATTGGTAAACAAATTCAGTCGATGCGGCAACAAATCGATGCCAACGAACCTCGAATGAAAACTGGGTTGCGACTTTTAACTAGCACTGTAACTAAAAAATTGATGCCCCAGTTGGAGAATGAACGGAAAAATTTGATCTCTGAATTGAGGTAATGTACACGATGTCCAGCAGAAGACAAGTCACACATGAATATTAGTAAGAGAGATTTCCGGATTGTTTGTCGTAAAAATGATAAACCTACTTTGTGCTCACTCAATTGCTTTCCATTCAAATCTGAACTGCTTTTAATTGAAAATATTGTCTATTTTCAGAAGATTAATCTTTCATTTTGAAAGGCATGTACGTGTTAGAAATCAACAAATATGCAAGAGAAAAACGATATAGTCCGGATTCTCAAAAATTTCTGGAGTAAGATACTCTGTTCCAGAAATATCCCCGTGGAGAAAATACATTTTTGATACCAATCCTGGTATCTTCGAAATGTCCTTGATTCCATTATTATCGTTGTGTAATTTAAATTTTTTACCATCAACTTCACCGAAAGAAAATGGGAACTTTTCTAGATAAAAACTATGTTAATATCAATACTACAAACTGATTGGCACCCGTGTCAACCCGGTAATAATAACGCGTTTTATTTATACAATATGCAATTTTCCTCAGCAATATTCAAGCTCGTTGTAATTCGGTCAATGCTGTACGGCTAATAATGGACGATTCTAAGATTTGTCAGGACTTCAACTGTTTGAAAAACGAGCACCAATCATTCCTAGAGAAACAAAGAAAATTGTTGGAACGTCAAACAGAAGTGGTCGGCGTGTTGAGGAGATGCGAAGCGACTTTGGCCTCTTATGTAACCAATCAGCCCACCATTGTTGATAATACGATTACGTTTTCAACTTTTTTGGGTATGATAACGTTTATGATGCTATTTTTCCGGCAAACTTGGAGCAGTTCTTGAGAAAGCAACAGCTCGACTGTCTCGAATGCAGCTTGACCTATTTTCCTATTTAGTTATTTAAAAAACTTTTTTATTTATATTTTAGGCCGGAATAACGCTTCTCCCGTCAACCACGAGGACATGTCAGTAGACGTTGATTGGACTTCTTCAACCACTAGCCACAATAGAAGGCGTCCATGCGATACAACATTTCGACTTCGGATGGCCACCAACACATCGCAAAACGACGAACCGAGTTCGACAGTCAGGCTGCGAAGAACATGTCGTAAGTTTAAATTTAGGAATTAATCGAAAGTGCTCGATGTTGCTATAAGGTTGGGATACTTAGATGAGTTTTTTTCAGTCAGGGCCGAATTCCTGAACGTGTGCTATGTTCTGGACGAGAGGCATGCTAAGGTCGTGCTAAGTCTAAAATTTAGCATGAGCCTGCTAAAGATATGGACAATACGTGGCTGTTGATATTTAGACCTGGTGCAGGTTTAGCGGCGTACTAAATCATTCTTTCGCGTAAAAGATCATTGAAATAGTTGGCTTCATTGATTTTCTCAATGATGTATTAAAATGGAAAATTTATATGCATATAATAGTGATCAGCCGAACTGATATTTTCGAATTCTTCGGGGTCCAAGATTCATAGTTGTGCCATTTTTCAGAAAATATGGTTGCAGAGCAGTGTTTTTTTTGTACAAGCCTCTTGGTAGCTTTATGGTTATGATTATGAAGATCGGCCAAAAGATCTTTGTACGAAGAATTTTTTTTGTACGCTCAATAAACGGTTTTTTTTAAATTTTTGTACAAGAGTTCTTCCAGATATCACTTGAGTTCATGTCCTCCGTATATAACATAAAACTACACGACATAGAAAAATGCAGCTCCTGTTTTGTCTTGTCATTCCTGAAAAATTGATGGGTTCATAAAAATCAGAAATCAAAAACGGGTTCAAGTTTTCTGTTCGAAAACATGTCTTTATCATTTTACAAATCAAAACAATTTACTCATACTTTAGTAAGTTGAAAAAACATACAGGGTAAACTCGAAGTTTCTGAAAATCACTCCCACAATGTTGCTGAATTCAAACTCGGCTTCATGTTCAAAAATATAGTTAGAGAAAAGTTGTAAAAATTGAGATTTTTACTTCATAAATGCACCAAAATTCATGTTTTTCATGTTGGACCCTCAACATTTGTCCCCTTTTCCGAAAAATTTTCCCTCAAAAACATGATTTGTGGAAAAACAATAGATATAACACGATACGGAGAATTATAAAATATAATATGGCACGGAACAATTTTCTGTGTTTACTGAAATCAGAGCAAGAGAAGCGTTTTCTGAAAAGGTAATATCGACAAAATCTGTTTGCATTCTGTACAAAGATAATGAAAAATCTTTCTATGGAGCCAAAAATGTTTGTCTCGTACAAAAAACACTGTTGCAGAGAACTTATTTATAAGTTTTACAGGTGCTCAAATCAGGGTTTTTCCCGTACAGTGCGGACTTTTTTTGAGCTGTGCGGAAAAATTTTTGGGCATTTTCCGAACTGAACGGAAATTTTTTTGCGCGTTTCTACTGGTCGCATTGATGAAAATGTGCATTTTGTTGCAATTTAGAAAATCAAAATCTGCTATTTTTCCGGCGCTCCACGCCGGCAATCACGATAATTTATGATATTCACTACACAACTAAGCTGAAGTTTCATTTCATTTCTCTGCTATCCTTGATTGTTTCCATGAATCTGTTATGCGTCTACTAGAAAGAGTAAAACTCGACACTTTCTTTGAAAATATAGTGACAATTGGAATTTTCGCGATGGATACGAATTCGTTCGTGACCGGACGTTAAAGCGCGGGACAATAGAGTGCTGTTATTAGAGCGTGGACATTAGAGCGCAGATGATATAGCGCAGGACTTTACAGCACAGGACAATAGAGCGCAGGGACATTAGGGCGCACGTCAATAGAGCGCAGGGACATAAGAGTGCAGAACATTAGAGCGCTGGGACGTTAGAATTTATTTGAAAAAAACTTTTCTTTTCGGAGGATCGTTCCCTGGTCTGCTATGAACACGTAATTCAAATTGTTTTTGAACATGAAAAAAGAATAGTAAGCAAGCAGCTTCATTTCAAAAGCTTACAAGCAATTGCGTGTGTCATTCTGAATGCGAGTTAGAAATTCAAGATGAATTCAAAAATAACAGAACGAAACCATTTGATTCAAAGGTCAAATATTTGCGATTTTTTGTGTCTTTTGCAACTTTTGTATGAAAGCTTTACATACCCCATCTTTTTACTAACAACTCGAACAAGCATTGATTCAGTTGTTTATCTACTCAAAGTGTTTTTACAGAATGGATTAGAGGTAAATCCTATATGAGCCACTGGATAAAAAAATGTAAGAATATGATCATTGAGAGTGTAGACGACGCTGAGGTATAAAAAGAATGAAAGAGAAAGACACAAGAAAGTAAGAACTAAGAGAAAAAAGATATACGAAAAATAGAGACGGAGAAAAGTAAGCAAAGTGAAATAAGAGAAAGATAAAAATTAAGAAAAAAACAGAAAATGCTTTGACTTGAACTTCTCCAGTAATGAAAAGATGTGCAGCATTTTTGGGCTGAAATGTAGTTATTTTTCAAATTATTTTATTTTCGGCTTTTTTGTTTTGCTCTAATGTAATGTTTCTGTGCTCTATTGTCTCCGCGCTCTATTGCCCTGCGCTCTAATGCGCGTGCTCTATTGTCCTACACTATAATGTCCATGCGCTCTATTTTCCTGTGCTCTATTGTCCTGCGCTCTAATGTCCCTGTACTCTAATGTCCGCGCGCTCTAATGTCTCGGTACCGACTTCGTTGATTTTTCTCACATTTCTCAGTACATTTATTTAATGCCATAATTTTTTTAGGGAAAATCTAAACCGAGAGTATACAAATTATCTCTAAAATACATTTCCCAACATTTCAGAAGCTTTTATCCCTTGTCTATCACTCGTACAGGAATTAGATCCTTAGACTCACATTCACAAAGGAAAATGAGGCTAACCTGGTGTAAATTCGTCGCAGAACATATCGTGCGACGTTATGTTCCGTGTAGAAGAAAAAGTATACATGTGGTGTATTTTTACCAGGTAAAGCTAATCCGTCTTTGTGAATTTTCATTGGGGTGTGTAAGATCTTCTGGAACCGTATGTCAAAATCTAGCTTCTGCTTAATCGACCCCATAAAATGGTAATTTTTGTCTAGGTAACACTTAGCCCACATGTTAAGAATGTAGGTGATGCTATTTTTATATAAGCTATAGGGGTGTATGGTGTACCAATTTGTGTTCTAGAAGCATCTACCTAGCACTAGCGGCTACTATTTTTCAAAATATGGATCCTGTTTTCTGTGTTGTCATACCTTTTAGGCGGTGCATACTCTAGTCTCTACACTGAACATTGCCTAGGAACACAGAAAAATCTTACAACATGTTGCTCTGATGAACTTAAATCTTAATTTTTCGTTTTTTCCTATTCCTATTTCTAATTATGAATGTTTTATTTGCATATTTTTCAGCATCGTCAGACAATCGACAAAGAATTTTTCCAGATTTGCTAAATCGTGGAAATGAAAATGAAAATATGAATACCAATCCTCAGCAATCGAATCCCAACCATCAGTCAATGTTCACCAGTGACGAAGATGTTCTGTTAGCGAGTCAAGCTCCTCGATCGTATTTTAGTCGGAGTAATGACAGATTCCGTTCGACTGGTGAGATGTTAAATTTAAACTTGCTTATCTATTTCAGTTGATCGGGTGGTCCAAAAAACGATCCAAATAAAAGGTCTATAGTACATTAGCCAAAAGAGCCAGAATGATCGAGTTTTGTTAATCAGATGCTGCTCTAGTTTCTCACCTCAAACTGCATTATACCTGTAGTTTTTCATTAACTGTACTCATTTATAGCGTTGAAGGGCCTCCTAGCTCGCGTCAGAGCTGTCGCACTACTGACCAGTGTCGGGGCAGGTGCGATCATCCGGACTAGTGCTCACCAAACACATGGATTGTGTGAAACATCAGTCCTACAGAAG
The DNA here is from genome assembly GCA_963922205.1 of Romanomermis culicivorax. Classification (NCBI taxonomy): domain Eukaryota; kingdom Metazoa; phylum Nematoda; class Enoplea; order Mermithida; family Mermithidae; genus Romanomermis; species Romanomermis culicivorax. The sequence goes on from CAWUHX010000036.1 coordinate 1,403,017, forward strand.
ACATGTAGTATTACAATAGTGAGCCGCTGCTTTATTGATAATTAGGCTATCCGCATTTATCGGCCATTGCCATGTTAAGCTTACTGTAAATATCGTCATTGTTCCAGAAAAATTGACTGTTTTCTAAGATTTACAGTTGTCAATTGGGAGCTACAGAGGGATCGAAAATTTATTCAACTTAAGTTCAAAATTAAGTCCTCTTAGATAATGATTTCGCTGGGCGTTTTTCATGCAGAACTCTACTCGTACTCTTCATCCTATTTTTACTAAATTTTTTAATTTTTCTGGAATCTGGAACACAATAATGCATGAAAAACCACATAAATTGGTGGTTTTGCATCAGACATGCAGGGCAAAAATTTTTCAGGGGGGAGAGTCCATGGACTTTTTTCCAGGGGGTAGGGGGTGGGTGAGCAAAAAAACAAAAAAAGTTCCACAAGCCTGTTTTTCATACAAAATATGCACAAAAATCATGAAAAATGCTGTCTTGAAAAAAGTTCAGGGCGGGGGGGGTGTTTTGACGATTTTTTTTTCAGGGGGGCCAGGGTCTCAGGTATGGGGGTTCACCCCCACCTACCCCCCTATGTACATGTATGTTTTGCATTCAGCTTTACCACATACTCTCTAAATTCGGATATGTATGAAATTCTGACACATGATAGTATAGTTGTTTTGCTATCGCATGCAATGGATTAGAACCCCATATCTGCTGTAGTACAATGGCCTCTATTCAGTATCTGGTATCACAATTCCCTATAGTCTAGATCGGGTACTGATCTTCAATTTGTATCCGATTCACTAAGGACGTTACATAAATTTTTCATAGGTTAAGTAACATTTTCCAGCCAATAAATTTTCATAGAATAAGAAGCATTTTTCAGCCAGTAGATTAAACGATCTTATGAGTCAATTCACATTAATCTGTATTTACATTCAGTGCTTATATGATCATAGTCCTATCACATGACCCAGTGAAGTTTTTGCTTCAATTTGTTAATGAGTACTCAATTCGAGGAATCCTCGGGCATTAATATAACAAATTAATATTTTGACCTTTCTGTGCCATTTCATAATGATCAAGAATATTTGGAAAATGGGTTCATGTTCTCAAACTATTCAAGGAAAGAAGAAATCTGACCCCTATTGTTGTCCTGAGAGATGCAACTGTGAGGACCATTAGTTCTTATGCATTTAAGCTTATAGTTTTGAAAAAATTTTAATCTTTGGTAAATTCCTTCTTCAGCAACTTGAGTTTAAAGCAAATACCTCAAGGATTTTCTTTTTCTTAGCATAGCTTTCCAGGTTATCTCCAATATTATTGATTGCAGTTTTGTGTCCAGTCATTGACAAAAACTCTACATAGATTGTTTCTTCTAAATGTTCAGCTGTTGAAATTTTCACTTCATTAATTGCATCAGTCATTTTTCATACAGTGGTTAAACTTGTGCGGTAACTTTATAATCTTCAGTTGCATTGGTGGCAATGTAACTACAGTACATCGCTTTGGTATTCGGCCTTAGCGCATTTCGTTACTTGAACATCAAAAAGTGTACTGCTGTTACTTTACAACTTTTCACTTTGCGCAAGGTCAGGGGATATGGAATCTCGGGGGGGCTGGTGTATGTGCATGTCATTGTTAGTTTACCTCTAGTGGTGTGCGCCCACCCATGTTTTTTGGTTTTGTATGCCTATCACAAGGTCCCAAAATAATAAATATTAGAAAAGTCAAATGACTTTTTGTGCATTATTAAATTATAATATTTTGTCTAGCTCTTCTTTAGTTGAGCATTTATAATTAATATACTGTTCGAGTATGATAATTATTCTCTATCAATATTACTATAGTGTTCAACTATAGTAGTTACTCTTGAATCACTTGGGGATTCACTAGTTGTTGAGTAGTTTCTTCTATAGTGGTAACTCGACTGCTAAGGAGAAATCAAAGTTGTATAGGCAGTGTCAAAAACTGTTGCACGAACATTCTAAAACACCATTGGCTTATATAACTTGGTGTTATCTATACTATTACTGTATACTGATACAGTAATCCCTTACATAACACCAAATTGTCTTGCAACATTGTGTTGCAGTGTCATTTTCAGTCTTCCACAACTGTTTTAATGTCACATTAAATTCTCACTACTTTTACAACCACCAGTAAGCATGTTTCCACCGGTTTGTAGCCATATGCGCCAGTTTCAATTGCACTTTCCCATTTGCGCCCTAGCCAATTGTGCCGATTTTCAAGTGCGCCATTTTTATTTGCGCCATGTTTATAATGCGCCAACTGCAATTGCACTTTTTGCAAATGCGCCGCCTTTGTGTTTTGATTCATCATAGAAAGGCAATGGATGCACCGGTAATAAAAAAAAGTGACAAAGATGACTATTGTCTCCAGAAATAGTTTAGGAAGCATTTTTTTACAAAATTTTTCCGATCCGAAAATTTTTGCTGTATGTTTATTTTTCTCAGAGTTACGTAGTTAATCTATATCACAGTTTAGCTACTGCAAATGATTCTATGATATGATCATGATTCATATCCTACTTCTTTCCCTTCCCTTACAACTCAGCTCAAGCAACAGTGTCAGCTAATCGCCGCTGCTGCTGCTGCTCAACCTCCACCACCTCCTTCACCTATTCAGCAAGTTCCTACTGTAGTACTGCAACCTACCTCATCTATCACCATGAGTTCGGTTCCTCAGTTACCTTCTTCTAGTGTCCCCTCTTCAACTACTGCTACAACATCAACTTCTGTACCCTCCACATCTGCTACTACTTCAGCTCCTTCTACGTCATGATCTGATTCTTCATGGGCCCTACCAACTCACAGGCCTGTGAAATACTTCACACCTAAGATGTTGATGGACCCTCATATTTTTGATCTTTTATTTCGTCTTAATGTCACACTCTCGACTGGCATTGCTCAATGAGCTAAGGAAGCAGTTCTCAGTCTCTATCAGCTGTTTAGTGACACATACAATGTAAATGTCGCTAGCGCTACCGACCATGCCATTCCTGACACCCTATTGAAAACTATCCTTTACTGGACACAGGGCAATTCACAGGATTTTTTCATGGGGGGCGGACTACATTTTTTTACTGGATAGCCCCAAAAAATTTTGATTTTATGCAATACACTGTGTGCATGCTGCCTCAACGGGGGGGGGTTCCGCCCCCCCCCCCCCTTGTGCACGGCCCTGACTGGATACCAATATGGTCAAGAACTTTTTGTGCAGCTTCTGCAGTTCAAATAGGTACACTCTCTCTCTTCTTGCATAAATGTCGATCATTGTCATGTTCGATGCATTATGCTACTGCCTACACCTTTCTTGTTGAAATAGTTGAAAACCTTCTTCAGTGCCCAGACAAAGCTGGCATCATCGCTGCTCAGGATTTAAGGCAGTTGGCTGTAGTTTGTCCCAAGGCCTCTGCTGAATGCACAATTACCAGTCATGCTTTCAATCAGTTTCACAAACCTTCTGTTTCTGACCTACCTCCTATGTTGTTACCTCCCAATTCTATACCTCCTGATTATCCAAATGTCGTAACTGATGCCAACATTCTACCTGATCAGGATCCTCACCATTAGTGCTTCACACTTTCAAAATTTTAGGACCTGGGTACCTGCGCATTTCGGGTGTCAGTATCATCATCAGTTTTTATGCCTCTTCAATCTTATACATAATGCATCTCTCCAAATTTTATTGTTTTCTGATACTGCATCGAGTCCAATATTTAACACAGGCATAATTTCTTGAAGACTTTTTTATATTTCTGTTTCGTGCTTCATTGTTAAAACGCATACATTTTTAGTTGCTAAAAATACGCCACAGTAACTTTTTGGGAGCCATAAGCGGCGTTGTTAACACGTTGAGTAGGTACATGCACTGAATTAATTAAGGAAAACACGTTCATTCACTGTAACTGCACATAAATACAAGTAATAGTATATAAATATTGCGTTTATACAATATCTTGTTGAGACCCGGGTAGCACCTGGGTTTCATTCAGAAAATTTACCTGGGTACCCGGATCTACCCAGGTACCCGAAATACCCAGCTACCCCGTGTGAAGCACTACTCACCATTCACATTCACGTTCTGGTCCCACACTACCCATTGTTGGATAAGCAGTTAATCACAACTGTTGAAAATTTTAGTTCTTCTGCATATGTTTTGTTTCTTTTGTTTCGCTTATTCTGCTCAAAAATATAATCTCCATGCCCTCGTTTTTACTTATATTTTTTAGAGCTTTTGTACAGTTGTGGCCAAGCCCTGTGAATTTTTTTTATATGCATATCAGTGTTTTTTTTGTCCGAGGCAAATGAAAATTTTTGAGGGCAAACAAAATTGAGGTAGTCATTTGTACATGTACAAATAGTTTTTTCTCCATTTAGGGAAGAAAATGTTGGGGATCAGATCAGACACAGAAAACACACATTTTGGTGCATTTTGGAAGGTCATAATCTCAAAAATTTCTGGCGCTTCGTGCCGGTTATAACTTTAATAATCATTAATATGTATTACCTAGCTCAGGCGCGGCTTTCAGAATGTCTACCTTCTACTATCATTTAATATATAATAGTTTTCATCACCCCAAAAATATTATCTCATGTTTTAAATTACAATCTTCAATATTTTATCTTGATATTTAATGAAGATTTGCTCTTTTTCCTTAAAACATTTTTTGAGAAAGATTAATACATCAACTCTCTAAACTTTTTGAAGCGGTTATTCATTTCTTAACGTAAAATCAATTCAGAAGCTTCATGTGAGTTAACGAATAAATTATTGGTTTTGAAATTTTTCAAATAATAAAATTCTAAAAATTATGACTTTTGAATTCAAAATTTCAACCTAATTCTTGAGATAAATGTTTGGAAAATTGTTTTCCCTGCATTTCCAGCAATGTCTTTTTTGGGCTTTTAATTGTCATCATAGAGGACTTGACCATCGATTTATCATCAAATGCATTCAATTCAAATTCATTATACTACTGAATAGTTTTCTACGAAATTTGTTCCACAATGCTTGTAAATTAGACTTGGAACTCGAAAATTTCAATTTTTTGCGCAATTTCAATGAATTTTTTTCGTAGTTATAAATAAAATTTAAAAATTACACTGATTTGGCTACTAGTCTTTGGCCATCACATAGAGGAACACACAAGTTACCCATTTATACCTATTTTGGTTATGTACAAATTGTACAAATGAAATATTGGCTGCTGTTTGTACATGTGCAAATGGGTCATGTACAAAAAAAGCCCTGTTGCATATTTTTATTTGTGATGACCAATTTCACACAACCAGTTTTTGTCACTGCCGCACCAAAAGCCCCACGGGTTCGCATCCTGTGAAATTCACCTTCTTGCCATTTTCGAATTTGTTACATCTTGTCCCTCATTTATCCGCAAGTGAGAAGAGGAAATCTCTTACACTACAATGACTCTAATACACCTTGTAGTTTGATCGCTTAAAGTGATCTGCTGCAAGGGGGAGGGGTGTTGTAGTGTCATTTTCAGTCTTCCACAACTGTTTTAATGTAACGTCAAATTCTCGCTACCTTTACAACTACTGATAAGCATGTTTCTATCATGCTATTATAATTCAAACTAAGCAACACAATTACTGTACTCATTGCATCATGTGCCGGAAATTGGTCAGTGAAATTATTATTAGTTTTGAATTCTGCACTATCTGGTCGCCTCATAAATAAAACTCCCAGCTAATTCGCCATCATCACATCCAAGTATTATTTTAAATCCTGAAATCAGAGATTTCGCAACTTAGAATAATTTCGATTTGGTCTTATTTTCAATTGGTTTTTTCCCAGTGCACCCATTCAAAGGGTGTACGTGCCCCGGCCCAATGCAAAGTAAGTTTTAGTATTAAGGTTTGAACTTCTTGGAATTCCTGCCCAAATCATTTTTGGTTCAAAAGTAAATCTTATTCTTGGTGGTCTTGGTGGATCATCTAGCAAGAGTCTCAAATTAAAATAAAAGAAGAAAATAACTTATATAACAATTGGTGGCCCACTAATGCCACAAATTGCATTCTAAAAGAGTAACTGATGGTATAAAAAAACCACCTGGTTTTTATAAAATGATGAGTGATAAAAGTTATATCAATCGCAGATAATTTATTAATTATGGACACTAATAGTGCCAGTCACTGTTTTTTTTTGTACTCGACCTGTTTGTACTGGTACCGACGGTCTAAAATTTGTTTTTACTTCATTGGTTACACTGTGATTGATATATCAAATTGAATTTTCATACCAGAAATTTGTTTGTACTGGTACAAACAAGGCCCAAATTTTTGTTTGTACTCAAGCCAAAAAGTCTGTAAAGTACAAAAAAACCATGGTGCCAATCATTTGAATGTTAATACTATTGCCTAAAAGTCGATTGAGACAAAATTATTAGTAATAATACTGTTGATCCTAGAAAGGCATTAATGTGAATGCCTCTTTCCAATACCAAAAAGCCTACTGTAGTTTCTACTGTCTCAACTAGTGATGACAAATCAGATACTACTGATGGAAGAGCATCATAATGGCAGAAGATACTGAAGTTCCTAGTTATTCCAACAGGGGAATTTCTGATCAAAATCAGTGTTTCACTGATTTAGAGTTTTCTAAAAGGAATATCTTAGATGACAATATTCAAACTAAATGATTGATCAAACCTGATTGTGTGATTATACTGATGCTCAGGCATATTACAAGTTCCATAATGCTTCCATATTACTAAGACAACTAGTAATTATGATGATGATGATTATGGCTATGATGCTGATAATGATCAGCATGCCAACAATCTTTATCCTTAATTTGTGAGCCCAAATCAGTCAATTGACTCAAAATCAAACTACTTTACTTACTCAGGTGTGTAAGCTTTGTTCTATCATACAGAATGAACAGAAACTTAATGAGGAATTGTGAAATCAGATGAATGAAAGTTCTTATAATCGACTTGAACAGTGATTTAGAAGATCAAGTGATATTCCTAAAAGTTTCGATAAAACTCCAGAAAGGAAATTCGAGCAACCAGTAGATCAAAACACAGATCATAGCGATGCTATTCATAAAACAAATTTTCAGAATCAATCAGATTCTAAGAGAGGATTGACTAGTGGGAGTCGATATTCTAATAGACAACTTTTTACTGATACCGAAGATTCTGCTCGTTGGAGTCAGAGATCAGTCAAAATCCAAAGAGAACTTTCGGACAAAATTGACACAGATCAACTAAGATCTCACAGTGTTAATTTGAAGAGTTCTGAAATTGAAGGAATGTGAATTAAATCTCAAGATCTACAAAATTTTTAAAAATGGCAAGATAAATGATCGCATCATTGGAGAAATGTTGTACAATCTAGTAGCAACAGTGATTCTTCTATTGAGAATGATATTACTGTGAAAGAGATTGTTAAGACAATTCAACCAAATGTGTTAGACGACCCTGTAAAAGGAACACAAGTTCTCAACTTTTTAATTGATCTAGAAAGTGAATTTGACAGAAAAACTTCAGAGAAGACAAAGTTGCATGCTTTACAAAAGCTTCTTGAGGTTATGCAAAACAATGGGTTAAAAACACTGACTCTTATGCTATAGCCAAGAAAATTCTCCTGCAAACTATGGCATCAGAATGTGACATTGGCTTGCTGAAAGCTGAGCTTGCCAATGTAAAAATGATGCCTAATGAATCAGTCATGGACTTTCTCAAAGGACTTAGTACTTATGTTGCTTTGGCTCATGCTGATAAATCAGAAGAGTTTATGCAATGTGTCACGATAGATACTTTTATCTATAAGAGCACACTTACTTTCAGAATTCGTCTGAGTTACAAAGCTCATAAGTATAAAACTTGGGAACAGTTGGCAGTAGGAATCGTATGGGGTCCCTGTCCCCAAAAGAAATACTAAGGATCCCCGGATTTTCGTCCCCATCCCCATCCCTGATCTAAAAAAGTGATCGGGGATCGGGGAATTTTTATATGGTTTTTAATACGTCTCAGCACATCATGTTGCCTTGCCTAAAGTAATGCAGCTACGCATCAATTTATGAATATGTATGGGTGCAAAAAATAGTCTGAGCAAAGGCACCTACATGTATATTATAATATTATGAGCTGGTTGGTTGCTGCCTGCTGGATGGAATAATCAAAGACAAGCATACAATATGGCTATGCTTAAATAACATATTGAAGCTGGTCTATTTGGGCAGATTTCGATTGTCCGACGTCTGTTTAGTTTTTTGTATTGGGTAAACTATTGTCTACTTTGTATACTAGGTATTGATGTTACTAACATTTGATGCAACTATTCTTCATTCATCCTTAACTGGGGGTGAGGTATAGGAATCCAGACCTTGAGTGACATGAATGGAGTTCTAGTAATGCCATCTGTGATGACCTGTTTAGCATGACTATTCTCCTTTTGTCTTAAGGTGGGGGTGAGATATAGGGGGCCAGACCTAAAATGGGATGAATGGAGTTCTAGCAATGTCATCTGTGATGACCTGTTTGGCATCAGGATTATGAGGCATAAGGAGTGGTACCTGAGTTTTTCCTGTGAATAATCAGACTTTTTTAACTCCTCCGATTTAATCAATTCTCGATCAGTTGAGCTGAAATGTGATTAAAAAGATTCCCTGTTAACAAAATTTCCTGCCATAAGTTTATTGAAAATTCGCAAAATCTATTAATGGAGGATTTTTGTGCAAAAATGGCAGTTGAATGCCCTTTCAGCCAAAAGTCGCCAATTTTCTCAATGTTAAGGTTAAAATACTGTATTTTGGCTTTTTTTCTAATTTGACATTTTTCAATGAAATCAGACATGTTATTAATCAACCAATGAATGGTACTCTGGTAATGATACCTATACTGTAATACATTATACCTCTAGTATATAATATATACGTGTATTATACATGTCTATACTTTATAGCAGGCCTGTAGGCAGGGGGTTAGGGGGCCATGGCCCCCTGAAATGTTTCAAGTGTTGAAAAAAGGCAAAGGTTTTTCTTTCAAGTTTGCAAAAAAGGCAAACTTGAAAGAAAAACCAAAGGGACCTTTGATTTCTATTTCAAGTCAAGTCAGAAAGGCCAATTTTACAGTAAATTAAGTGAAAAAATGTGTGCCCCCCAAAAAAAATTTCTGGATTCAGGCTTGCTCTACAGTATATATCACTCCCCATCTCCATCCCCGAAGGAATGAGCAAAAACTCGTCCCTGCCCTGTCCCTGGAAAAATCTGTCCTCGTATGGTCACTAGTTGGCAGAAAAGATTCACTATATCAATCAAAAGTACAAATCAGTTATGCAACATTATGGTTCTAATGGTATTCCTATTAACGAGGTTGCGATTCCATGTAATCAAGCCTTGGATGTCAATGCTATTGTTTCTGCAACAACTACATGGAGGAATAAACCTAAGAAACAGCTAAAGGACAAGCAGCAGAACACTTCAAGTGCTTCTCATTGTGATGATTCTATACACACTAATTTTCAACAGATGATAGCCATCCAGGATTCTAGTGACGTATTGACTGTTTGTGTGCAAATCATGAAGAAAATACTAGAAATGTCTCAACAACAATGAGATTTTGAAAAGAAAATCTGTCGGGCATTGAACAAGCAGAATGACTGGTCAAAATCAAAATCTTCATGAGTATAATCAATACCAGAATGATGATTACTCAAATCATTACCATGGTAGTCGACCTTGGTGTAATAATCATAAGAGACATGTTCATTCTGCTGCAGAATGCGGATTATAGATCCTATAACCAACCTAGTCGAGAATCTGGTCAAAATAATTTTGGTAATCAATAATTCCAATGAGGATTTTCTAGCAGACTTAATCATATGGGAGCTCCCTATACTCGAGAGTTTTATAACTCTACTTAAGGCTGTAATTGCATTCCCCCTGTGAGACGATCTTATGAATTTCTGATCCTTCAGATATCGAATAGTATAAATTACATCATTGATTTCTGCAGGAAAAAGGTGTAATCTATGGAGTAGTTGGCTTTCCCCATATATGTCACCAAATACCAGAGTACGATTCAACAAAATGATAGAATCTTTCTGTTTTAGTTATCTGACAAATGGTCTGTGAGTTCGGTTTAGATTAGAGATGCATCGGGTCCAAAATTTTGGAGATATGATGTCCGGCTCCAGAATTTCAAGAATATAGGGTCCGGGCCCAGTTCCGGGTCAAAAATTCAAAGAATTTCGGGTCTGGATCCGGATCCAACAAAATAATCAGATAATTTCGGGTCTCATTTCGGGTCGGGGTCCATTATACTTTTTAAAACGCTTATCTGTGCAATATATGTGCATATTTTCACGCAATTAAAACTAGAGATGTATCTGGTCCAAAATTTTGATAATATCGCATCCAGGTCCGACAAAATGCTCGGGTAATTTCGGGTCTCATTTCGGGTCCAGGTCCCCAATACATCTCTAGATCAAGATATTCAAAAATAGCTGGGGTAGGTACCCGTTGCATCACCTTTTAATGGTCCTGTATGTTGACCCTTGCGAAATACCAATCATTTTAACTAACCTCATAGTCATCAGTTAGGTGTGATAGGTGAAATTTTATCCTGATGCTGAAAATAAAATTTCCATGTTGAAAGTAGATGGGTACTGTAATCCAGAATTTTTGATATTTGTGCTGTATCTGATATTGCTCTTTTTGTTGCTGATTTGTTGCTGTACATCTATAAAGTTAAATATTAGGGATTTTCCGGTTAACTGAAACTGAAACCATGAAAATTGTCACTTTTTCTGTAACCAAAGCTGTGAAACTCAAAATTGGAAAACTAAAACTGAAACCGAAACCTGGGTTTTGGGGAATTTTAAAGCTTTTTTAGTTGTCTGCATGCATAGCAGCAGAATTCACTACTCCATGACAAGCAAGTGCGGATTTAGGGGGGGCGGGGGTGCGGCCGCCCCCCCCCCACCCTCAAACTTTTGAAATAAGGTTTTTTTCTGTATACCTATAGGCAAATTTGAAAAATGTTTGAAAATTTTTTGAATTTTTTGTGGAAAAATACCTAATTTTGAGCATCGCCCCCCCTCCCCCCGAAGAAATTTCTGGATCCGCTGATGAGAGGATAAAAATAATGCTGATGCAATCAAAACTTCATTCAACAACAGCATTAATCCCCTATGCACGAAATCTGATTTTTTCTTATTAGAAAAATTCAATGAAATTTTAGTTTAAAAATAGCTTCTCCACTGATTCTCCTGAAGTATGATTTCGTAATGGCTGAAAGATTATTCTGCATCACTGAATGGTTTTTCTGAAGGCACACTCATAGCTGGTGCGCTTGGGTAACGCCTTGCAAATGTTGTTCGATGCTGTGTACGTTTTTTTGTTGACATGCCATTATTGAAGTGGATCTTTGTCATGGGATCCCGTTTTCCATTTAGATACATTTCAACTTCTAGTAGAAAGGATATAATCCTCATGCGATAATAAATGCTGTATTTCTTACGTAGATGATCAGTCAGAACTGGGCTACGTAACTTTGGAGGTTCTTCACTTGGTTATTCATTGCTTCATAGGCTTCTTCTTCGTCATCACTGCTGCCCAGTTCAAACTGGGTCCAGTCTTTTGAGGAGCATGGTGTGATGAATCACTTCTTGCTAGAATTATCAATTGGTCTTTGAAATTCTTGGCAACAGTATCATTAGCCATTTCTCCAAGTCCAAGATTGACAACAATTTTTGTAGACACATTTTTCCTTTGCACCTTGGGTTCATGATCTCTTCTTCTTGGCTCAATTTTGTTTATGTCTTCCACCGCATGAACTTGTCCATAATGCACTGGTACTGCCACATGTACTGACGATGTTTTTTGGCAAAATTTGCAGGTAGGTGGTTATTTGCATTTTCCAGAATCGAAATATTCGCAATTTAAACTTTTCATTCTGGACATGATTAGTCTAGGTAAAACTGTAAATAATTTGTCTTAAAAATGTACAAGATAAGATGATATTTATTGTAACCAACCAAAGAAACACTGGAGAATGGTAAGTGTGACAATATCAATATCTATAAATGTATCAGTTCAATGACATACACTTTCAAAAAACTTGCCATAGTACAGAAAGTACAGTAAAGCAAATTTAAAAATTGATTTTCCTCAGCATGTAATACATAATTATAAAATAAAATGTGATAACTGAAACCAAAACCGAACATTCAAAAAACACAAACCAAACACCAAAAATTGAAACTGGTCCGCCCCTATCAGATACAGAGGCTTGTTTTTATATTATAACAGGTCCTACATTAAATTATGTAAAGTTCGAAAATGGTTCACTTAAATCCGTTCTATCGAGTTTGCATCCTTTCAGTCCCGCGTTCTCAGTTCCATATGTTTATGTGTGATCACGCTGCTCACACCAATCCAAATAATCACATTACCGACGAGTCGGATATCGAGGAAGATATGGATAGCAGTTCCAACCGCGAAAATTTAGCCGCCCCTCCAGGGATAAGTAACCCTGTTGTTGCTGCATTTCGTGGTCATCCGAAGAATCTGAGCGTAAGTTGATACGAATAACAGTAATGATCGATTGACAACGTGTCTCCGATGCCGATTTATCCGTCGATTGCTAAACACGTCTCCTTTATCTTCCTTTAATAATATTTTTATCATTTCTAAGACGCCATTAAACCGTTTGTTTAATCAAATTGAACGCCATATGAATAATGATCTGGACGATCATCATTTGGATTTGGATCCAACTTTGGTAGAAGTGGACAGGAGTGCCGAATTAAACGACTTATCTGACGAAATTACTATATTACCTACTTCCAGTTCGTCCGCTGTCAATCGTACGGCAATAGACTTGGATAGACCAAGCACTAGTTCGGTCAATCAAATGGTAGCTTGTTCACTTGAATGATCTGTTTTTAAAATTGTGATTTTCGTCCACATTTTAATCTTTTTCATTCATAAGTGCTGTCAGAAATAAGAATGTAAAACTATATCGTCTTACAGGTTTTTTGAGGTCGTTCCATGAATGCTTAATAATGGATCTTGCTTAAGTTTCTGAACTTGCAAATTAGTTATACAGTTCTTTCCTCTTTAGAACGTTGGAACAAAGAACGGATTGAGCGTTCATAAACGCAGCATTAGTCAAAGCGACTCTAGTGAAGACGATTTAATTGAAGGAGAAGATGACAATGAAGAGGAAATCGATAGCGCTATCCGCTTCAGAATTTTGCGAAAACGTTGAATGCCTTCCTGAAATCGATGTTATCAAAAAAAGATTTTAATTCATTGGTATTTTCTACCTTTCTACTTTTTATATCTGTAATATCAATATCTATGCCAAGTGATCAGTCATTTTCAATCGAAAGTTTATGTTGCAGTAGAATTTCAATGTTTTTGATTATCGTTTTGTTATGACTGGTCATGAACAAACTCAAAAAAGTAATAGTAATCTTTATGTTTTCTTAAAAAATGAGTTAATGTTTCGAATTTCAAAATCAGTCCCAATTTCGTGAAAATTATTAATTGTATATTTAATGTGATCCTACTTGATATCATCTCATACACAGCCATACACCGCTCTGGAGTGAGTCCGTGCCCTTTTTTGATCGAGGGGTCAGCTCATGCTGTTCATTTGTGGAAGGGGGTCAATGTGATTAGAGAAGGCGAATTTCAGCTCCAAAAATTGTGAATAATGTCTCGAAAATTCGTGTTCAATCCTCAAAAGGTCTATAAAATAACCCCTTTGTGGGGCAAAGCGCCAAAAAATTGATGTATCTCACTTTCCAGTCAAAAGTGATCGTTTTCAGCGCAAAATTTCGATATTTTTTCTATACTAAAGCCTGATAAAGGATGGGAGTTCGAAAAACTACCTTGCCCTGTCCTCTATTCTAGTAAGAGTCTCGGATATCATGGTATGTGACCCTTGACTATGGGAACCATTTTCGTAGCACTTCACGCCCCTAGTTACATGTATGATTTTGACTGTTTTGTATGTGTCTATTGTAATCACTTATATAGGAAACAGTTTTCGATGTTCGGTTTCGGTACATCGAATCTGAAAGTTTCTCGGATATTTATTTGCTAACCATTTTCACACGCATCTTTGTATTTTTTTCGTTGAGATATTAATTACGTGTTTAAATTTTATTCTGGACGTTTTTGAATACCCATATAGGATAGTTGAAATAATGTTCAATGATGCATTGAACTGCAGTATTTTGAATTTTTATAATGCATGCCATAAGTTTTAATAGTTCTCCGCAGGTTGACAGTCTAAGAAAAAAGGAGAGAAATCATTGAAATTCACGTCAAAACATTATTTCAACATCCAAATGTTCATATTTTTCCTACTCAACGACTGCTATGTATTTCTAGGAATTTTTCAAATTTTTATTCGCTTAAAATAAATGGTTTTTCCCATCAAGTGTAGATATTCCAGCTTTCTGTCGTTTCGCTCTACGATACTGGCTTCTTGAACTTCGTTTTTCGCTGTCTTTCCGAAGTATTTCTAAGTTTTTCAGGTTTTATATTCAACTTTACGAAGTACCCGCTTTTATCCGATTTTATTCGCGCCGCAGGAATGTGTGACGTTGAAAATGATCTGGCCAAATTGGTCGAATGTCCCGTGTGCCTAGACTTCTTCGATAGACCAAAGATGTTATGGTGCGCCCACGCCTTATGCCAAAAGTGTATAAGCCGCATGGTGGCTTCCAACGGTAACAACTACCACATGTTTTGTCCGCTTTGTCGTAAATACACGCGAATTCCCAGACAAGGGCTGCCCCTAGCTTATGCTTTACAGGTTTGCTTCATATGATTTTGTTTTCTGCCCTGAACATTGAGAACTTCAATCGAACAACGCGATTCAAGCTATCTGAAGCTTCGGGATTGTTTTTGCAGTTTAAGAAAAATTTTTGTTATAGGAAACTGAATCACGTTACATCTTCTGCTAATGTATTTAATGTCAGGTGTGACTAACTAATTAATATGTATGCTAACAGATGTTTAAAATACGTCAAATTATTAGGAGGACATCCGCATTCATTTTAGTAGATAATTACTAATTTGAGTTTGATTCTTTGTTCGCTTCAAATAAACAGCTATATGCCTATTCACGCTTCAGGAATTAGTGAACGTATGTAAGCGATTAAAGAGCTCGAAATCTTCCGCTTGCCGCAGTGTTTCACCAGTCCTACCTCTAAAACTGGAGTGGGTTGCGTCGACGCAAACGACGAGTTTAACTCCACTTCCGCATTTTACCGCCAATCATCTAGCAATTTCGCTGCTACGGCCAACCATCGACCAAAATTCGACTGCTCAAAACTTGGCGTTCACTAACGAAAAAGCATGCACGGTCAAGGGCGGGTCCAGAATATTGGGAAATTCTGACCGGTTTGTAAACTCGTATTCAGCTTATACGTTAGCACGCATGCTAGTGACTGAAAAGGAGAAATTTAAAAAAAGTCCGAGAAGAAAATTAATGATTATCACAAAATTGTGGTGAAAAATCAAAAACTGTCTTGTTCACAAATAATAACGTCGTCAATATCCTCATTGTCTTTGTCACATTTGCTTAATGAATGATTGTGGCTCTAATCTGAGCCGGCTTTTCTGGTCTTTTTTGGGACCTAGGACCCTACAAATTTGGAAATGGCTCCTGAAATTTTAAGGCTGGGAGCCATTTTTGCTCCTAAAATTTTGATTGGTATATTTATGTTTTAGTGGATTATAGTTATTTTCAGTTAGTGTTCTGTGGACTCTAAAGTCAGGAAACATCGAAAATTTTCCGGCGCTTCGCGCTGGATTTCATTCTATAATTCTTTAAATTGGTCTGTGCACTGTTTTTCCACAAATCAAACTTTCTGGAAAAAAGATTTGAAAAAGCGAAAAATGAAGCTATGTTTGAATTCTTAAGCATCGCAGAAGTGATTTTCAGAAATTTCAAGTTTAATTTGAATTTTTTCAAACTCATGAAAGTATGACTATATTTTTGAATTTGTAAAATGATGAAGACATGTTCTTGAACAGAAAATTTCAACCTTATGACTATTGAATAAATTATCCTTTGATTGATTTTCAAGCATTTTGGAATGCTGAATGTGGAAAAAAATTTCGCCGCTGCACACCCGAAAAGATAGTGGACAACAGAAGGAATAAGAACAGAAGCCGTATTTTTCAGTACCCTGTAATTTTGTTCCAAAAATGAACAGAAGGTTCGTGCAAAAATACACCAAGTTTCGTGGTTTTTTGCGAACAAAAAACAATTTTTCGAACAAAGATGTTTTGGTTGATCCTTGTGCATGTAATAGAAAAACACTTGCTAGAAATAAAGTTTGGAACAGTTATTTTTTGAACACGTATCAACTGGTTAAACATCCATTTGATTCAATTACATTCCACAGTGTGTTAAAAGCCTATTTTTCGATAACAAATTTTTGGCTCCCAAAATTTAAGTTTGGCTCCTAAAAATTTAGGCCTTGAAGCTATTTGGCTCGTGACTTTCAAACCGAAAAAAGCCTGAATTTGAATCAGCTTCGGCTCTAGCCACTTGAACACTACTTAAGTAATTTGAAAACAGCTGTTTTGACGTATGTTGAAGTTCATGCAAATCAGTAATAGTGCGTAGCAAATATGTTTGTACGTTTTCTGAAAAAATCAATCGATAACCTTAATTGAGGTTGAAGCGCACATCTACATACAATGAAAACATGTAAACTTTCATCAAACAGAACATGACTCGCGATTCCTAAAAGTTTTACTGTCAAACTTACCGTTGAACTTGTCGGTTAACTAACCAAGTGCATAATGTAAGAATGAGCAAATCTAATTAGAATTAGATGAGTGATTCCTTTTGAAAATACCAAAATCAAACATGATTTCATGAATTGATTATACAATAAAAGCAAGTTATCAGAATCGAAAAACTCACACATTAGTTTGACACCAACAAAGTAACATTCGTCAACCGTGCTGCATAACTGTGCTAATGAAATATTTTTTCATTAGCACGGATGCTAATGGTGCTCGTGCTAATGAAAAAATATTTCATCAGTCGGCTATTTTCTAAAAAGTGTTCCAAAAAGATGCTTTATCTGAATATGACTTTCTTCGGCTTTCTGAGCTTATAGGCTATTTAACCAAATCAACAGATGTGAAAAGAAAATATTCTTTCAAGACGTAAATGCCCGAACAATGGGCATTTTTACACACTGTTTCCTCTGAATTTAAAGGTTTTTTTCGCTTTCTCCCTGTCTCTCTCTCTCTCTCTTTCTCTCTCTCTCTATATATATATATGTATGATTCGTACACGTCGAAATGTTTTTCATCACATGAGGTTAGAACCAAAATATTCATGCAATTCATTTACTATAGAATTATTGGAATTTGCCACGATTGCTCAATATCCGGGCCACTAATTGACGATTGGATTTGTACAGAATGCGATTATAAAATTGCTTGCAGCAAATGCGCCATGTTGCGACATCGATCTCATCCGGTTTTATTGGCTGGTGATTTGAGACAAAAACGTAAAGAAATCGTGTTGAAATGGTTCGACGAGTTATCCGACAGTATCGACCGACTGTATAATAATCGAACAGAAATTAATTACATACAAACTGAATTACGCGTCAGATGGTAAAAGGTTGTATTTGTTGATTTTGATAAACTGCTAGTCGCTGATGAGGGAGTTAGTTTCGCCTTGAAAATTGACAAATCCAAATATTCGCACATCGTATTTGAGTCAATTATCCAATCTTAAGTCAATTGATTTATACTCAGTGGTATGTACGTGCCCTCCGCTCGCTTTTTGGACTACTGTGTCCAAAATTCTTTGTATATTCCAGGTCGCACAGCGCGTTGTGGAAAATTGAAGATGGCGGTCTTGTTTTTGGCGACAATCTTGACGAAAATGGAAGCGAATTTGCATGGGGTATGCCTATATTTGGACTGTGCGTACTGTACGATAAATATTATCGTCTATAACTTACATGTTACATCAACCTAAAGCAAATAGCATTCTTTTTTCTATTGAATGTAAAAATTGCCGCCAGTTTTTCATTCATGTTGGAAATTCCCAGGCTGATTGAATGGAAGCGCCTAATCGAATTTGTTTTTTTGTTAAAATACTGTGATGATAGAAAACATCTGAGCGTCTAATTAGTTTTCTTTTTCTTAATACTGAATTTTGAAAAATTAAATTAAGTTTATAATCCAGAATTTATTCGCAATTTATAACCATTAGTAATGTTCTTCGAATATTTTTTGACATCGGGATATCCGTGTTTTTGGAGAGTTCGGATATGCGGATACTATCTGGTTATACACATTTGATAAAATCAACTTGTGTTCACAGCATTTTAAATGGCATTCTATATCTAATATATAATCATTGGAATTTGGGAAGAATGTATAATTTTATTTCAATATAATTAACGAAAAACAGACTGGATCTAATTCTACGTAGCTAAAACAGACTGGATCAAAATCTACATAGCTATTAGCATTATCTGAGCATCGGAAAAATTGAAAATTAAGCTTCTAAAATGTTTTTCGATGTTCATCATTTATCACTGATGATAGTGATTGATTTTAGCAGCTTTCGTGTCGCAAATTGCCTTATTAACTCAAGAATCATTAAGTGAGAAAAAAATACGACTAAAATAATCAGAAAAATCATACTCAAAACTAACTCTTGAAAAACGTTGTATAGAAATGGTTAGCCAACATTACAGATGCACTAAAATAATTGAATATTAGTTGAGAAACATTGCTACACTTCCTGAGAGTCGCGCTTGAGCCTAATTTAAATCAATGATAATAGCAATAGTTTATTTTTTCCAAATGAGCCTTGGCACGTAGAAAAATTGCAAATAATAAACAACCTGTGTATATACCAAGCCATGTGGATGGTTCGGAAATTGTGGTGAGTGCGGGACATACCGCGTAATGAACAGCCGGACGCATCATTACAACATGAGGCGAACAAATTGAGAAGAAAAGATTTCGGCCTACGATGCAGGTTCATTTTGTGCTCGCCGACTTCTACGTATTATTCTGCTTTCCATAACTCATTTGAAAATGAATAGACTATATGTCTAAAATCAGCGTGCAGCATCGTAAAATTTTGGGATTTTGACTTTCTAAAACGTACATCAATGCACTTCTTCATTTAGGTGATCAAAGATTTCTTCCTCACTTGTGGAAAGAGCTCAAATCTCTTTTATCAGTGTATGCGTTTCGCACGTCTAGTTGGTTGTATCACAACTTGGCGCCCGTCATAACTTAACACATTGCAATTTACTTTGGCGCCCATGGGACCATTTAGTAAATTTCAAGGTATATCCCGTAGTTTGATTAATCAAGCACGTATCTGGGTCTACTAATTTGGGGGAGACCAATTTTTTTTGTAAGTATACATAGAAAATTGTGAAGATCACACTGTATTGGTCATACTTATTTAGCTAAGAAAGCTATTAGCTGCAATTTTTGCACAATTAGATGTTAATTTATCACAATAGTTTTTCAAAACTGTTTATTGCAAAACCGGAAATAAATGCACATAAAAAAGTAAATTATTTAGAATGAGACAAAACGAAGTTAATGGCACGATTGGTTTTCATTGCAAAAAGATGAATTATTCTCGAATTTACCAGCCAGAAGTACACAAGATCGAATGTAAAATACACTAACTTATTTGGCAACAATGTGCCGATGAGTGTGATTAGATTAGCTAGCTAGCATTGTGCAACTTCTTACAGTAAGTTCAATCTTTTTATTTAACTTAGCGTAACAAGATGCACTTACTGATCAGTTATGTAGTCTAAAATAAAATTTGGGTGGGACTGGTCCCTTTCTGTCCCCTCCTCAACTACGTGCCTGTGATTAATTAAACACAATATTGATTAAAAAAGAAAAACCTGTTAAGAGGTTATTATAGTAAACAGAGCATGCTGGTTATAGATGAAATCTGCATTGTCTTATGGACAAACTTTAGTCTGAAATTACTGATCCTTTTGTTCGTCTCATTTTCTTATTGACAAATTTTGGTTGCAATCTATCAATACTGTACGGGACAACGTGATTGGAAATTCGTATTTCGAACTGAATGTGCTGAAAATTTATTTCCTACCGAAGACTGTATTTCGAGTGAGATTGGATTCAAATTTGAAAGGGTCTACGAAGACAGACTTTGAATAAAAATTTGCTAATATAAATTCGTCGTCCAATTCATCTCAGCCGGAGAAGAGTAATGTTAATCACAGTCAGTGTTTTTTTTGTACTCGGTCCATTTGTACTGGTACAAACAACCTACCAAAAACCGTTTGTACTCCAAAATTTGCGAAAAATTGCTGAAAAAAGGATTCATTTTTATAAAATGCAACAAACATGCTGTGAAATATGAATAGGTTGGCTATTTCCACGAGAAACATAAGAAGGCTACAAATTCAGACACATAAAACACTTGATCATGAGGCACATAACATGCACTAGTGAAATACTCCACAAAAAGCTTTTATTATTATGCCACAGCTGCTAGTTTGTCGTTTTCGATGTGGACGCATAACAAACAAGTCTCACAAAGTCCATTGATACTAAATACTGACAGCTGTTGAGTAAAAAAAAATTTTTTTGTCCAAAAATTTTCGTTTGTACTGGTACAAACGAAGTAAAAAAACCCCAAATTTTCGTTTGTACTCTGGACCGTTTCGTTTGTAAAGTACAAAAAAACACTGATCTCAGTGCACAACATGGAAACTGTTGGGGTCAGAAAATCGTTAAACTACAACATCATTTTCATTCTTATGACGTCTTTCTCTTCTTTTCTCCCATTTTCCTCCACCATCTTCTTGATCAATGCTGGGGGTCAAATCTGCTGAAGAGTCAGCATGAATCTGCTGAGGGTCAATCAAAATCTGCTATGGTTTGGGTCCAGATCCCCTTTCATGTGTAAGTAGGCTGTTAATTATGATACAAAAAAGCACTTAGAGATATGAAAAATCAGAATAAAAAAACCTAAAAAACATGCAGGAACTCTCAACCATTTTGAAATTGGGTTGATTTGATTTCACTCGCCTGCTCAACAAATCTATTTTTGATCTTACTTCCGTATTTTTATTCATCATTTGTCTTTAAAGTTTTCGATGATATATGTGGCTATCAAAATTATCCAGATCTTTTTCTATATCCCGATTCCGCATATCCGACGAACATCACAAATAACAATAATTATTTTTAGAAATGAATATCGCGCACATCGTCTGTAGTAAATTTTTTCTCATTATACGTTCAATACTCATTTAACCCTTATTGGTTTTAAAAAATTTTTTCTTCAGAGAATACGGTCAATGAAACGAAATACGATTTTGAACAAATAGGCAACCGTTTGACCAATATTCGTTTGGAATCATTTTTATTAATAGCCGACGATCGTTTCGTCGAAGAGTTGAATAGTCTACCTACAGCTTTGACCGAGTTGCTTAATCGTCAACAAGTTTTGTTGACTAAATTAAATATCGCCCGTTCAAAGCTGATCTTAAAAAGTGGGTAGACTTTAATTTAGCTAGGCCTGTATGAGAAGGCGATGCGTTGTTTATGGCTTCTTTCACTTTCCATTCTTGACATGTATTAATCTACGGAGAAGCTATATGCCATTACGTTTCTAATGATTTTTTCAGGACTTGCTTCTTCTTCCATGGTACGTTTATGAAGGTTTGTTCTATTAGCCGTTTCTGTCGAAATTTAAAAAATAATTAAAACCGGTAGATTTTGAATCTTATCGCTGCTAAATTGAATCCTTACGCTAATTTTCCCTAATATTTCTTAAATGATATCAGACAGTTTGGCAGATTTGTTATTGATATGATCGAGTAAGTCAGAGCTGATCATACGTGTAATGGTGGAGCGCGATAGAAGTCCATGCCCCCCATACAGCAAAAGTAACAGACACAACCTATGGCGCTTAGAACCGTAAATACTGACATTCTGTGTTCTGTAGATCTTTACACCATAAGAACATTTTCTCCATACTTTTGAGGCAAAAATTCATGACTTTTTCCTTTGACGACCATACTGGCCGCCCCTCTTTAGATTTTAGGGCAGTTTTTTTATTAGCACGAGTCCCATCAGCATGGCTGCTAACTTTCATTAATTTGTATTACTTTTTCTTAGCACGACTAAAGTTTTCATTAGCACAGACCCAACTTCATTTAGCACCATGCTAAAAAAGAAGTGTGTTTTGGGGCGACTCGATCTGGCTCATCCCTGTCACTCGTGATGTATGAGAGATTACTATACCATTGCAAGACTAATGTTTCTCACATTTGCGAATCTGGTTATTCTTGTTGAGCCCTAGTCTGAATGATCTGTCACACCTGCCCCAACACTGTCGATTGATGAGCCAGCCTTGACGCCACCCAAGGGGGCCTTCCCCACCGATGAGCGTACCAAGGGCTCCTGCTGCTCCAAGGAGGAAGTAGGGCTCTGCATGGCAGTGTTTTTTTCTGCATCGGGCTATCTGCTCAGTGCAGAAAACTAAAAAAAAATTTCTGCAGTGCGGTTTTCTCCTGTTACCACTGTTTTTTTCCGGGCCTTTCCCCAAATGGAGGAAGGGGTCAAAATTTGTTTCCCAATTTCCCCGAAGTCGTTTTTCGCTTAAAAATTGCTCATAGGCGCTTTATTTATGTATTTTTGAGCTTTTTCAAACCTTCTGCTGTTTCTTAGAGCTGTTAATTCATGAAAATTGAGGAAACAGTTGAAATTTTTGAGTTTGATCGAAGTTTAATCTACAAGCATTATGGAACAAATTTTCCAGAAAACTATCCAAAAGCATAATGACTTTGAATTACATGAGAAATCGATGGTCAATTCCTCTATGATGACAAGTGAGAGCCCAAAAAAGATATTGATGCGCCGGAAAATTTTTTTGGGGTTTTCTGCTACGCTGGAAAATCAATTTTCCAAGCATTTATTTCAAGAATTAGATTCGAGTTTTGTGTTTAAAAGTGGTAACCTCTAGAATTTATATTTGAAAACTTTTAAAAACAGTAATTTATTGGCAAACTCTCATGAACTTGGCCGAAAAGGTATGAGTAAGAAGAGTAGAAATTTCCGAAAACTACCACCATGAAGCTGCTCGATTGATTTTAGGTTAAGAAAGGAATAATCGTTTCGAAAAGTTTACAGACTTGATGTATTGATCTTTCTCAAAAAAATGTGTCAAGGAAAAAATGTGAATCTTCATTAAATATCAAGAAAAAATTTTGAAGATTACCAATTAAAACATGAGATAATACGTTTAAGATGATGAAAACTATTAAAGATTAAACGATAAGTGAAGGTAGACATGCTAGGAGCCCCACCTGAGCTAGGAAATAAGTAATAATGCTTATTAAAGTTATAACTGGCGCGAAGCGCTGGAAAATTTTGAGATTATAACCTTCTAAAATGCACCAAAATGCATCTTTTCTGTATCTGATGTGGTCAAACACACGACTAAAAAAATTCTGCACCAGTGCAGAAATCTCCAAAAAAAACTGCATGAAGCCTAAAAAGTCTGCACTGTGCAGAAAAACAGTGCTGCATGTAGTGATGGACTGATGGCCAAAAATTTGCCATCGGCGATGCATCGGCCAGGGTCACCCATGGCATCGGCCGATGGCCGATTGCCGATGCATCGGCTGTAACATGTACAAAATGCAACCTGAAGTTGCTACGCTGTAATAAATTTAAAATTATTATGAATTATTCACAAAGTTCTACTGATATTTTCAACATTTAATAATTAACAACATTTTCATTCATCCAATACGTCATCAACAAAATCATCTGTTGTACTATCTTCGCTTTGACTGCTGAGTTCACTAGAAGCTTCTTCAACTTCAGCTTGTTTTTCAAAGTTGCACTATTAAATCTAATGGCATGCTTCAAAAATAAAAGCACTTGTACATTTTTCAGCATTAAATGGTATTTTATCCACTTATAATATCTTTTGCTTTTTAAAATGGTCATTCACTAGCTACTGGCCCAATCGGAGCTGATAAAAATTCCGTGGCAAGCTAAAGAAAATTTTTTCATGATGAAACTTTTTAACTGTGCACTATTTTCACTCACATTAGCTAATTCTGGTTTTGTTGCAGCATTTTTCTTCCAATATTCTAGTGGCGAAGAATCAAAGTCTAGTTTTGATTCAGCAATGTATTCCAAAACGATGGCTTTTGCTTGCTCATATGTTGACATTTCACATTTTCCAGGCTCCAGCTCATCTTCAGATGAACTTCTCATAGCTGAATAATGCCTGAAATTTGTCAGTTTTGTGTAAAAGCTTGAATTATTTACATTATTATTAATCATGGCTTACTGAGAAAGTTTGGATGATGAGTTTGAAGATTTATCCAATTTTTGGACTATTTTTTCAGAAAAGCATTGATTTTGTTGTTTTTGATCAACAACTATTCTAACCTAAGCTAGTTCAGCTTTGTCTGCAGCGTGAGGATCACGGAAACCCTAAATTATTTAATTTTGGTTTGCATGATCAATATGTGTTATATTTCAAATTTCAATCCAACCTTCTTTTTAAACCGAGGATCTTGTAAGGATGCCAAAGCATAAGGTTTATCGTCTTCAATGGGTTTAAAGTGGGCTGGATTATCATTTCCACAAAAATATTGATTTACTTTTTCCCAAATTTTTTTACAAAAATTTTCAACAAAGTGACAAGTTGCCAAAAGATAATTATCTAAGGTGTGGATACATTATACATGTATTAAAATATATTCTTACCGTGGCTAAAATATCCCATTCATAGCTTGTCAAATTCTTGTTATTTAGTTCATCAATGACAACACAGGGCAGCCAGACATTAAAACAACCATTTTCACAAAAAAATAATTGATTTACCAAAGTACTGTAAAATATAAATGTGAACAATCTGTTTTTTTAAGCATAAGCACCTCGGCCGATGCATCAGCCGATGTGGATGTATCGGTCCATCACTAGCTGCATGGGCGGCCCATGGTGATGGTCGGCTGACTTATAAGCAGCCGGGCTGAATGGGAGCGGGGAGAAAAAATTAGTAGTTCGGGCAGGGCCTGGGGGTTACAGGCCTATAAAAGGCAATGAAGGATAAGTAAGTGGATACATTAAAAATTTATTTTTGGTCAAATGCATATTTACTGTATGTCATGTTACTTGGTTAAATTTTGATTTGCTTTAATCATCTGCTCTGCATTACACCCATAGTAAGATACTCATCAGGTGCTCCCAATCTGAATTTTCAATTTCAGTGCAATCTTTTTCCTGAATCTGCTGCTTTTTCCTTTCAAAGCTGGACCCTTGTTCTTAGGTGTGATGCAACTTTTCATACCATTTATTCTTCTATCTTCAATGATAGTGCTTCAAATTATGATGAACCGGCATCTGAAATTTACAGCTCAACATCGAGATCATTTGAAAAAATTCTGCGCCATGTGCAACAGGTACCCGAACCCGAATATTGGGTACCTGAGCTATTTTCAGTGACCCGAACCGAACCCAAATAAATCGCCTCTTGGATACCCAAACCGAACCCGAATAGTTTTGACAATTTTCCAGGTTTATTCGAATGTATAGGAGACTTTAGAGCACCTATATTCTTGAAAATCAATTCATCAACAACAATATTTACTCATCAATATTTTTTAATCGCACTTTATCAAAATAATTTTAACAAACAATAATTTTTCAGCAGCTTGACCCTTTATTTCTCTTTCAAGATTTTCATTTATTCTGTACAGTGTTAGGCTTAAATCTAAGTAGGTCATTCAGTTTTTCAATGCTTAGTGTAAGTATGGCGTCTTTTGACATTACCTTATCAATGACTGTCACATTTGCCAAACATCTGTTGTGAATGATATTCCACATTCCTTTAAATTGTTAACTCATTCTTGAACAGCTCTTCACAATTCTTCATAAATACTTTCCATTTCTGAACAAAAAAATGTCTGATCTTTTAATCAATATGATGACATGGCCTGTAAAAAATCGAAAAAACTAGAAAAGATCAGTCAGTATTCTTATCAACATTCAAATTAGTTTTACCCATCCTATCAATCGAGAAAATCCAATATCATTCGAATGACTAAATGGCAAGTCATCTAAGGCGAGCATTTCACAAATATATGTGTCAGGCATATCTGACCATGGGGTCACTGTCTGTCTGCCCATTTTTTAGTCTGTAGAATGTTTCCCATCGTGATTTGTGACTGAAAGTTCACCTATTTTTATTGAATTACCCGAACCTGAGTAAATTTAGAATCAATACCTTAACCCGAACATGAATAAATCAAAAAAGACTACCCAATCCAAATGCCAAATAAATGGAAATTCACTACACATTGCATCCCTACCATGTATGTTATTGATAAAAGTTTACTTGAAGGGACAATGACCTTCCTGCCTTCTTTTTTACATGCAACTGGAGCAACGAAAACACTATTCCTGCCTTTGGTTCTATTGGGTTTTCATTCAATCATCAATGGTAGTAGTGGCTATTCTACTGTATAGTTTACAACCATGTATGTATCAGGGAGCATTTTTGAAAATATAAGGTCTGAGTCCAAAATTTTTAGAATATCAGGTCCGGCTCTGGGTTCAAAATTTTAAGAATATCGGGTCTGGGTGTAAAATTTTGTGAATATCGAGTCCAAGTTTAGCAGAACAGTCGGGTAATTTTGGGTCCAGGTCCATTATGTTTTTCCATACACTAATCTGTGTGACATTATTAAGCCATGATTTCTGAGAGATTTTACTTACTGCTTTATTGGCCTATGATAAGTTGGAAATTCTGAAAATATCTGGAAATGGGATATTTTGAGTGGTTTTAAATGCTGAGTAGGGATGAATTGGTTTCACTTTTTCGAGTTTTCAAGTTTTCGTTTCGGGTTTGCATTTTTTGGGTTTACAGTTTCGGTTTGGGTTTTCAGATTTGCAAAACCACAGTTTCGGTTTTGGTTTTCATGCTTTATTTTATAGTTATTGAAATTGAAAGATGAAATTGACATGCAAAGTATTTTTTCTCGTTTTATTGTACACTACCAGGCGAAACTAACCGTCTACGCCAGACGCGTTCGGACGCGTCTTTGAACTGAAAATGAACTATGCTCGAAAAAATGATTAATGACACAGGCGCGAGTAGAAGTGCTCCTGAAAGATGGCCGCCATTGTGTGTGAGAAGTGAAACAATTGTCGCGTGCTGTGTCTTTTTCTGAGATTTATTATTATGTGAATATACTGTAGAACGACGAAAATTTGCGTGCTCAATAATAAAACATGTAAACAAAAACATTGAGGTAAAAAATTAAAACATTGTGGGACCACCTTCATTTTCTAATACAGCTCTAGCGATCCGTGGTATGCCTTTGATGTATGTCCTACATTGTTGTTTTGTCATTTGAGTGCACCAAAAATCCATAATGCCTGCGATAAGTTCACTTAAATTACGTGGTTTTATGTGCCCTCGCAAATGTTCTTTGAGTTGATGCCAAACTTTCTCAATGGGATTGAAATCAGGCGATTCTGGCGGCCAAAAACATAAGCGCTGAACGTGGTTTGCTTCCATAAAACTCGAAGAAAAACGGCTCGTGTGCATTGGTGCATTGTCCATTTGCAAAATGGCTGCCGGAAATTTTTTGACAAAAGGTAAATAGAAGTTCGTCAAAAAATTGCACTATCCATCCGGTCCTGTCCGTCAAAAATACAAATTTTTGTGGCGCCAAATGAGCTGATTCCAGCCCAAACATGAACCTTGACAAAAGAATATTGTACATTTTGCCTATTGTATCTATAAGAAGCGAATAGTTGAATAGAACCAAAAAACCAAAAAAACGCACCAAAATAAAAATAGTAATTTTTGACGGAAAAAATAGTAAGACTGAAGAACTTGTAGTAATTTGGTCTTGAATTCATGTTCACGTTCAGTGCACTATGAAATATTCATTGGCAATCTCCTTGATGAATTATTTCTCGTTTAAATTCTTCCACACTTAGTGATGGTCACACTTGTTCACCACACTTTCATGATCCTATGACTTCCGTAGCTAAATAAATAATTTTCGGATATTTCAGCCCGACAGGGAGAAAATCGTGATCAATATTATTTCTATTATCATGATGCATGAATATAAATACAAATATAAATAATGTGCATATACAGTATGCTTAGCCAAATGTTTGGAATAATAGACTTTCCATCCTATGACTGAAAGAAAAGGCGCAAATATCTTTGCCGCACATACTAGAAAGAAAAAAATGACATATCCAGTATCTTTGTGCATTTGCCGAAAAAAATTCTGGACGCGTCCAGGACGCGAATTTTTGAGGGTTAGTTTCGTCTGGTAGTGTACAGAAGAAAATGGTTAATGCTGATCTGAGATCTGAGGAAATTGATGGAGCTGTTGTTCAAATAATTGCTGTTGATGATCCACCTTTTAGTGTTGTTGAGAATCCAGGTTTCATCAACTTGATCACAAAAGTGAGTAGGGATGATCAGTGATAAAACTAGAGGTAAGTCAGGTTGAATCAAAGTCTTGATGGATTTTTGCAATTCAACAAATTTTAGCCTGCAACATATCAGCTTAAAGGAAGAAAATTCTATAAAAGACTGATTTATAAGCAATATGGTGATCTAAAAAATCGACTGAAATTAATTATAAGTAAAAAGGGTTCAAGTGGAATTTTTTCACTACTGATTTATGGTCCAATGAGAAAAAAGGCTTAATAAAACAGGAGCTTTTGCACCAGGAATATTGATATGCTAAAATGTATTTAAATGATACATATCCAGAACATCCCTATTGGGTACTGTGACAGCATTCATTCAGCACAAAAATCAAAATTCGCGTACCTACAGTAGTCCAGAAGTTGGAAATTTTACACTTTTTAGACATTTTGCAGTCTCTATAAATGTTTAAAAATATCTGAATGTCCATTATGTTATGTATGAAAAAAATTTTTCTGATACCTTACTTTACACTTGCTATGCTATTTTAAAGTGTCAAAAATGAAGTTGAAATAACCCGAAAAAGTCATCATCAATCGGATGCAGGAAACATTAAAAACGTTCAGATTGGAGGAATAAAAAGAAAAGATGTGTATCGAATCACTGGCGTGTATCCATCGATCTATTCAAATGGTTGTGCAACTGTTGTCTCGGAAGAGATGCAACAGAAATTCCTTTTTTTCAATAATCCAATCGAAAGAGTCGAAGCTGCAAATAATGTTACAAAGTAAATTACATCTGTCTGACTCCTGCCCATGTTATAAGGCGTGAGAAAATTTTCTACAGTTGAAGGTACCCGTTTCACACCATTTGATATTACTCAGATGAAGATAAATGAAATGATAATCGATTGCAGTATGTTTCTAATACAGCAAAATGCTTGAACTCTTGCCATTTTCCCGTAAAAAGGTGTCAAAGAATGACACGATTTCTGAAGTTTAATGAAAATTTTCAACTTTTCTGACCTTGCATTTGAAGCATGTCGTTCTGCAATCATCAAAGCTGAACAAATGAAAATTTACAAAAACCAACCCACACATTTTCTTGTTTTCTCAGAACTTTATTGGTTGGGGATTTATTCAGATTCAAAAAGACGTTTGAATGACAGTGCAGTGTGTGCCCATTGCTACAACTTCCAAAAGGTGACAATAATCGGATTGAAATTTCAACTCAATATGTTGGACATTAGTGATGGAAAAGATTCTGCCGCATCCTATAGGTGCATGTCCAGAAAGATGTCCAAATATTTTTTTGACTTTCTTCCACGTCCTTCTGGACACTTAGAAAGTGTAAAACGTGTTTTCGAACGCAGTATATTTTAAATCTGAGTCAGTCTCACAATGATCTCAATGAAGTCTTGATTTGTTAATTTCATATTTGAATAGTCAATTGATGTGTCAATACATTCTTTAACATGGGTATTTGTTTTCAGCTGAATGACTATGTTATACATCAGACCCGAATCAGGACCGTAACAATATCATCGGGACCGGGTCAAAAATTTTAAGAATTCGGGTTCGGGCGCGGGTCCAACAAAATAGTCGGTTAATTTCGCGTCTCATTTTGGGTGCCCGTACCTGATACATCTTTAAAAATTTTTAAATTTTCGCATTCAAAATTTGAAATTACCGACTTCCATATAGCAGCGTTGTTGTTGTAGCCAGAATATAAAAAATTATCCATGTTATTCTCAACATGAGTAAACTTATTAGTTTGTTCGATATCTTATTAGCAAAACTGCTGTTGAAGGATCAGATGTTCAAAAAACTGCTGAACGAACTATGCTAATATTTCTCGTCTATCGAAAAATTTGAAATTGACAATATTTTGGGATCACTGAAAAGGAATTCAAAAAATTCCTAAAATGGTGACTGTCACATGGAGAATTTTATCAATTCCAGCTTCAGCTACTGCTAGCAATGCATTTTAAGCACAGGTAAATATATTGTCATGGAATTACGCCAAAAAATTAACAGCGGAAAACTTGATGATTTGATATTTATGATTCTATGATGTGTCTTTCAATTTTTGGATTTTGAATCATTAGTATTTCAAGTTTTGGAATATGGACTTTTATGGGCTAGGCCAGCCTTCTTTTCTCGGCCCGTTGATGGACCGGCTACTGGCCGAAGCGTCTCCCTACGGGAAAGGGACGTTGTAATACAAGATTTCTCCCAATCCATCAACAGGTTCTTTCCTAGCCTAGCCACCTTTGTTGAGTCCTGGCGCTACAGTGACACCCGCTCCGACACTGGCCATTGGTCAGAACATGTCTGACGCAACATTCGTTTGCTCAAACGTTCCAATTTTGTTTCAGATTGATGGACTAAGCTGATGGCTTCGGAACAATTCGCAAGATGATACTCGGAAATAATGTGCTTTATTTTTAGGCGCGAAGCGTTAAATTTTTT
The DNA here is from genome assembly GCA_963922205.1 of Romanomermis culicivorax. Taxonomy (NCBI): domain Eukaryota; kingdom Metazoa; phylum Nematoda; class Enoplea; order Mermithida; family Mermithidae; genus Romanomermis; species Romanomermis culicivorax. The sequence goes on from CAWUHX010000036.1 coordinate 1,433,981, forward strand.
ATTGTACTAGTTTTCCCTTGTCTATAGTACCTATTTTATTCATATTTTTTACTGGCGACAAACTTATAGCGTTCCAATTTTCGTGTTGATTCCGGAGAAAATGCATTTATTTTTCAAATTTTCGATTAAAAGTTTATTCGTGGAATTAATAAAATAAATCGAGTCGACTGCTAAATGAAGTTAGGGATGACAAATCTTTCTCGGGGTCTTTCGGGTCATCACCTAAACAACGCTGTTACACTCGTATGAAAATTTTTTGATTCATGCTAAAATGTCTCTGATAGAGGCTTAAACAAAATCGTCAGCCCCTTCGAATAGTAATAGGGGATAAGGGGATATCTGCTATGAGAATTGTTCAAGAATGCTGCAGTCAAACTTCAATGAAGCGTCTTTATAAATCCGATGAACGTTAACCTCCCAAAAGCACACAGGAAGACTCGTTCTCTCATGGGAACTCGATAAATAATTAACGACTAGAAATCGAACCAAAGAGGAAAGGAGTCTCACTTTTTTTGGTTCGCGGGATCCATTTGGCTGTCTCTTTCAAACGCTATCTCACGGAGCCAGCTCTCACAGCATCTCTCTATCAGAGAAAATTTTGTGGAATCTATTTTCTCCCTATTGTCTCTCCGAGAGCTAAGAGCAAAAATCGAGGGACAGAGCCAATTGTTGCAACAGAGACTGCAGTCTGTATAGCCAGGCGGATATATAGACTGCAGTCTGTATAGACAAGCGGCTATACAGACTGTCTTTTGCTTGCGGAAATGTACAGTAAACTACGATATGCAATGAACAAACTTCCAAACCTGCAGACATAGTATGAAATCGACACGACGAGTTCATGGGTATATCAACACTACAGTAAACGATATTGATAAGATAAGTACGCGTACCTTGATTATCACAGCTCGAAAATGACAATTTTCCCATGGTATCATTTTTTCTTCAGCTAATTGTACAGATGTTACAAAAGAAAAATCGCTCGATAATCAAAGTAGATGTATAACTTGCTTTTCTTGAAATGCTTCTAAATATTGAAAGTGGAAAGCAGTAGTAGCTTAGGTTTCTGATAAACAATATATCATACTGGACTGTACATTTATGAGCATACTAATCAAACCTTCAACAATTATTCGAGTGAACATTTTTACAGTAAAAGCTCAATGTAAACGATTTGGCCAACAGTACTGATTTGTGCCATTTTTTATGTGGAAAAATTGTTAAAGATGAAGGCACATTTGATATGGCTATACGACTTGAAACAATGCCTACATTACATGAACAAGAAATCATATTTCGACCATTCGACGAATTTTTGATAGCCAAAAGAATGGTTTTCTAACATCCAAATTGCAATTTCGTTTATCTGAAGTCAAATATGAGGTAAAGTTAATATTACTCTTTTGGAATCAAGTATGCTTTGTTCGGAAAAATCGTTAAACTGCAGCATAGTTTTCATCCTTATGACGTTTTTTTCTTTCTTCTCTCATTTTCCTTCATAATGTCACGTGCCGCTCAATTTTCTCAACGTCACGTGATCCACATCATGCTGATCTTTTATTTTTCGCCATGTTTTGTTTATAACTCATTCATTTTCCGTTTGTTTTGTTTATTATTTTTCTGCACATGCATTTTGTGTTCGTTTTTATAATGATTCATGCATTTGTCACATTAAACGAATGGGGGGGGGGCATGTCACATTAAGTAGATCTTGTGATCAGTCACATTGATGGGAAAACCCATACCATATTTCGTAGAAAATATGGTCATGCCACTGTGAGTGTCATGCTGTGATCAACTTGGGTGGCTCCGTTAGGTATTCATTTCTGAAACCTAACCAGCTGGTACTGACTACAGGAAAACCTATAGTGTACCTGGGACTTGTCCTACGGTTCTGCTGTAGAATAATGGACAACACCTCGGGGTCAGGGGTGGCAATCCCTAGTCCTCATTCACTGAGAATGAGGGACTGTGCCATTCGTGGAATGGCTTACTGTAGGGGACCCGATTGTAAACCTAAATCCCCTTTTTGACCCCGACCTTAAGGGTTCAAGGGCTGTTCTAATTGAGGGGATTCTCAAGGGAAAACCGACTTAATAAGGAGGATTCCCACAAAACATACCCTCAACAATAATAACCCCTGAGAAGACTTATCACCTAGTCCTCTTCTCAAAGTACTCAGCGTGGGGGGACAAGTTCAAGGGTTGTTCGCGGATCCTGGGGACGATGGGAGCAGGTACGGTAATTCCGATTCGGTTCAGCACTGGGTTTTGACTGACACGGGTTGGCAGATGACGTAAAACGTTCCTCGAGGGAGGTGATGGGGGATCTCTAACCAAAAGGCAAATACACGGTAATGGAATACGGTAATGCAAATGCAAGGGAGGCACCGAAGGCAATATGTAAATTTATTAATAAAGTTGGTGGTGGACACAGTGTAACATACATGCTGAAGCATTAATGTAAATACAAATTGTACAGTATGTGATATTCATTTATTAGATATAATTTCATTTATTAATCTATCATCTCAAGGGCGTCAGGAATTCACACCCAAATATTTCCATAAATTTATGTGAAGTACTTTATTTTGATCGTCCCACACCCCATTGACCCAATTAAAGATGCACATAATTATTTCCACATTGGCACCTGGCCCTCGTAATGCACATGAGAATACACATTCTGTAGGTACAATAATGCCCTCCAAAGGCGTAAACACACCTGCCCATGTAGAAAGTACAGAAATCTCAACCCAGACAAAAGATTTAGGAGGAATGCATGAAAAAACCGAAAAACGTATGAAAAACTAAAAACATAGAGGCGGCAAAGCATACTGTAGATTGAAAGCATATAAGCGTGGAAATTAGGAGTAAATTAAAAGCAAGAGGCGTGGCGAAAGAAACATACAGTAGGCGGAACAGGTAAGCGAAGCAGCGATTGGTTAGGCCAGCCGACGGAAGCGGACCTCCCACGATGCGAGGGCGTGGATCAAAGAAGTAATATAAAAGACAAGAAAACGGGGAAAAAGACAGATTTTTATGTATATTTTGATTGAGTTGTCGATATTTTTATGCAAGCGTAAGATGTGGTTTATTCCGAAGCGATTATCTTGTGTTTCATATCAATGGCCAAAGCAATCGTCGAATTTGTTATATTTATTATTATATTTGTCGTGCATCTTAATCACCATTTGTCCCCCTATCCCCGTTCTTGAAGCAAATAGAGGTAGAGTAAAAATCTGGTCATTACAGCAGGAATATGCAAATTTTATAAAATAAAACATTGACGAACGCGGAGATGCAGCTAAAACGCAAATGGAGACGATTAGGCCCAAAAATGAGTGCAAAACTAAAGAAACAAGCCCTTTTAAAGGGCCCCATAAACCTACAGTATGCCTTGAGCAGAGCTAGCCACACCGAAGCTAACTTATACAGTGGAAATCGCTGCAGAAGATGCCTATGGTCACATAGACATTTTCCAGTTCAACTACCTTAAGCATTGGGGCGAGTTTGACTCTCCATGCTAAACATATGAACATCATTTAGAGAGAATTTCCAACTAGGCGTTTCACGTTGCGAAACGTCACTAGTTTTTGCTGATAAGAGGTGCATGTTGTGCTCCATTACAGTGATGAGCTCGGAGAGCTTATCTTTGGCGGAAATTCTAACTAACAGGTTACATACCATAGTCTATGTGCATAATGGAAAAATAATAAATCATAACAGAAATGAAAGTACGAAAATGAAACAGAAACAAACGCAAAAAGTACACACAGAAAATGCATGTAAAAATATAAGGACGAAAGGCTTAATTAAAGTAAGTGATTGTAAAACAGAACATGGCAAAAAACATAACCAAAAAGCATGATGTGAATCACATGACCTTGGGCAAAATTCATCGGCACGTGACACAGCCGTCCTTTGAAAAATGGCATCCTGGTCCTTGTGTTGTCAAAGTTTATGCAGCATGTCCGTCGGCGTTTTCACTATGTACTTTACCTTGCCATTTATGTGTTTGACGTCATCCAATAGAAAACATATAACGTTTTTGCATTAGAATTTTCTCGATAACTGTGTGTAAAAATTCGATGAAAATATAGCAATCGAAAGCTCTCGTGATGCTCTACAATCGTGTCAGAACAGATTTTGATGAAATTTCGTTTGGAAAAAGTGTCTCCCTCATCAAACTTCAAACAGGGTACTAGCTGTTGGGCCCCGCGCCGGAGCGATGATTACTGTAGTTCAACATGTTTTTTTTCGGCCGGCCGCACTGTTTTTCCACAAGAATCGTGCTTTTTATCGAAGAAAAATTCGAAAAAAGGAAAAAAATTTTGGGCTGTTTCTCTATTAGGGGAACAAAATTTTATGGATCAAATACATATGCATTTCAGAAGGTCCTAATCTCAAAATTTGTATAGGATCCCCATTTAACTTTAATTATCAATATTATTTATTACCTAGCTCCGGCCTCTCCTCAGCAGGGTTTTTTTGCACAGGTCAGGTTGCAATGTGCAACTTGGGGAAAAATTTTGGTTGCACAGATAAGTTTTTAGTTGCCCATTCCAAAATCGATAAATTTGCTTAAATTTATCAGAAAAACCATCGCAAATTAATATTTCATTCGATCCGCGTCGGTCGGTTTTAGGCATTGAAAACCCAGTTTTCTGAATGGGGAAATGAAAAGATTAATAAGACAACACTAGAGTAATTTGTTGGGCGCATAGCGCCGAAAGTTTTTTCTGAATTCCAATATTCTAGAACGCTGGAAAATGAATTTTTCCACTTTTTATTTTCCAGACAGAAGGTTTGATTTTTCAGTGAATTCAATAAATTTTCAGTCAGACAAACTAAAATTCAAAAACTAGGCAAGCAACTAAGAATTTGGATCTTTCAACCAGCAAGAATTTCTAGCATTGTCTTACTCACAAAATGTTTAAATCACATGAAAATCAAAATTTGTTTGAAGATCGCACAAAATTTAGGGAAAATGACCGAAAAATGTTAGTTTTCAATCAAGTTCGTCAAAAAACAATTACGGGATCAAACATTTTGGATAATTAGAACCTATAAGCACTAACTAGAATGACATTTTCTAACCGCGCACTAGAATAATACAAAAAATTACAAATAAATTGAAACCCGGCGCGAAGCGCCCGAAAATTTTCACTTTTTTCCGTTGTAAAACGTTTAAAAATGCATCTCCGGACGGAAAACCCTATAACCTAATCAAAAGAGCAGTCAGGCCTCAAGTTGCACTGTGCAACCTGGCAGAAAAAATTTGGTTGCACAGCCCGAAGTTTGGTTGCTGAATGCTGTGTGCAAAAAAAATCCTGCTCCTCAGACCCGGCTTTTAGTTTTTTAGCATTTAACCCTTAATAGTTTTAATCAATTTAAACTTATTATCTCGTGTTTTTATTGGTGATCTTCAATATTTGGTCTTGATGAAGATGAAGATTCACATTTTTTCCTCGACACATTTTTTAAGAATGATCAACACATCAACTCTAAACTTTTCGAACCGATTATTCCTCTCTTAGTTTAAAATGAATTCAAAAGCTTCATGGAAGTAGTTTTTGAAAATTTTGTACTCTTACATCTTTTCGGCTAAATTCACGAAAGTTCAAGAATAAATTATACTGGTGTTGAAATTTTCGAATAAATTCTAAAAATTACGACTTTTAAACAGAAAATTCGAATCCTTCGAAAAATTGACTTTCAAGCACTGCAGAATGTCAAAATCCTAAAAAAATTTCCAACGCTCAGCGCCGAAAAGATCAACATTTTTTTTAGGCTCTCGCTTGTCATCATAGAGGACTTAACTGTCGATTTTTCATGTATAATTCAAAGTCATTTTGCTCTTGGATAGTTTTATGGAAAAATTGTACCACAATGCTTGTAAATTAAACTTCAAACTCGGAAATTTCAATTACTCAATTTTAATGAATTAACAGCTTAATTAATACCGCAAAGTTTGAAAAGGCTCAAAAACACATGACTTGAGTAATGAGTGACCTATTTATGCATTTGGAGATATGCATTTATGTACATTTTTTGTTTCTTTGTTAAACTGCTTTTTAATTGAAAATGTGTAAGATCTGTGCGAGTTCTTGGTGGTGTCATATGAATCAAATCAAACAAAGTCTTCTAAAATTCCCATCACCGTCTTTTTGCTAAATCAGTGTTTCAATGAGAACAACTTCAAGTGTGAAAAATGTTGTTGCGCTCTTTTGCTAAATCGCGAGAAAATGTTGTAAGTTAGATCTTACAAAGATGCAACTTGGTGCATTTCAGAAGGCCAAAAGTCCCTCGCTTTTCACTGTTTCTAATTGTTATAATAATCGCTCTTTTTGCTATAAACCAGCTGAGGCGCGGCTGGTAGCACATTCATTCCGCTCACTACTTAACATTTCAGTTGTCACCATCTAGAATTTTAAAGAATCCTTCTGTGGTCCTTCATAATTTTTAAATTTTGTGGACATAAACTCTGCATTTGGAAAATGATCATTGTCATATGGCACAGTGAGTGAATTTTTGCCGGTTGGAAGCATACCTGTAATTAGGGTTATTTGGGGGACCCCCAACTTAGTTGAATCGTATACCCAAATGTCGGGACCCCCCAACTGGAGAAAACTCGGAAGAAGTTGCTTTTTTTTGTTTTTTTTGGGGAACATATTTGAAATTTCCGACTTTTTTGGGAATTTTGGAACCACCATCTCAAAATTTTGGGTTTATCCCCCCCTCACTACAGGTATTCCCAGCTCTCGATTACAGGTATGTTGAAGAATACGAAAAATTGATTGCTTCTCTGATTTTCCAATTTTTAGTCCTATGCTTTAGATATAATTTTTGCATTTTGCATGAATATGGAAAATATTTGAATTGTCAGAAAAATTAAGCCATCCAGAAAATAAATGTTAAAAGGATTCATTTTATTAGCATTCCGAAGTATTAAAATAAAGAAAATTGCACTCTACGCCAGAATCATTTTTATAATTTTTACTATTTGGCCCGAATTTATGAAACAGCATTGACTTAAGTTGATTTTCTAGCTGGTTAACTGACTAAAAATATCAGCTCATTTCTCAAGTCTTAATATCATTCTAGGCTGAAAAATTAAAACTCAAATCATGGAATATGTGTTGAAAAGATTCATTTTCCTGGGTTCCAGAGAATTATCTGGGATAATTTTTTGTTGGGTCCCGTTCAATCGATAATTCTTTACCCCATCCGAAATGATTACAGAAATGTCAGTAGTATAATTTCTAGACTATCAGTACTATAAGTTCTAGTTCTAGTTATCTGGGCTTTTTTCTGCTTCATCTTTTTGTTATTTTTTGCTATTGCCAATTTTCATATATTCTCATACCTGTAATTGGGGGGTGGGGGGCACCCCAACTTGGCCGACCCTGTACCCACCCCCCCAGACTTGAAAAAGTGAGGAAAAAATCGCAAAAAAGGACCTTTTTTGGCCTTTTTTGAGAAAAATTTTGACTTTTTCCGACCCCCCTCAAATTTCGGGTTTAACCCGCCACTCAACTGGTCGAACCTCTTACAGGTATGTATATTCGCATCATAGTCTGACATGACTTGAAAATTTTGACTTTTTAATTTGTTGTAAATTACTGACAGTAACAGCATAAAAATGTATAAACAAGCTCTGAAAAGCATAAATCGAGCATACATAGATATTTTTAAGCAAAAAAATACTTGGAAAAAATGGCTGAAAGAAAGAAAAAAATGGCTGAAAGAAAGAAAAAAATGGGTGGAAAAACTATATATTTGAAAAAAGCTATATATTTGAAAAACCTCTGTGACTTCGTCTAAGAAATCCAGGTTCAAAAATCCAGGTTTCATAGTTTTGAAAATCCGTTTTTTCGACCACCATGCAGAGTGCCTGCATGTTTCAATTGAAAGGAACTTTATTTACCAGCTTAAAAATCTTCTTCCTGGAATCGACTTTGCCGAAATGAATGATTTTCAACCAGAAATTCGTATGCGTAATTATTTTAGAGATATGAAAACTACTCTTTACTCTTAAACTGTTGTTAAAGAAATGAATAGTTTTCATCAATTAAAGTCCGAGATTTGCATATTCATGGGAATTTGATTTCGTTTCGATGTCAAAAACTTCATGTGTAGCCAAACTCGGTGTGTTAAAATTCAGGAAGCATTTTATTCTGAAGTTTGGATCCACTCTTACCAAGTGAAAATTGAGGCAATCGCAAGTTTTACACTAAAGTTGCCAAACATTCTTGAGGTCTAAAAGATCTGTTTCGGAAGTTTTAGATAATTGCAGAATCTGGCACCTAATGTGTTTATCCTCATGTATTTTTTTGTGCGTAATATACTCATGTTCTTGTAACTTGTGTATTTTTTATTGTGGTTTCTATGGCTTATTTATTCTATTACTTTTTGCTATATGGTGGTTTCCACAGCTTAATTTTCGGCGGTGACGGCAATGGCAAATGAGGTCACATACGCTTACTGGCTGATTTTCATTTAAATATGTGTGGAAAATTATCAGCTAGTTTGCGTTTGTAGCCTCTTAAGCCCCGTTTATAAATTTTTGGACATCGTCATAAAGAATGTAGATTGATTAATATCTTATTCATTATTTGATCGATGACTTGAATGAGTAAGTTATGGTAAGTCATGTTACTGATTGAATCAGGACATTTCCTAGATTATAGTCCGTTTATTCTGAAATCATACAGGCGAATAGAGATGCTGCAATGTCTCCTATCCAAATTCCTGAGTTCTAATAATCAGATCTGAGAAATTTTCGGTCGTTAATCGTGATTGAACTTCGTGCGATGCTGGCCAATTGCCGAAGATCTTGCAGATTGATAAAATTCAAATTTTTGATTGGTCTGCTGTTTTCAGCTCAGAGTTGATATCAGTAGAAGCAGAGTTCTTTTTTTAGCAGGAGTCCCATTAGCACAACTGCTAACTTTCCTTAATTTGTATTACTTTTTCTTAGCACAACCATACCTGGACAAACCCTGTCGTTTCATCTGATACCACTCAGATCAAAAAGTTGGTTAGTTCTCGAATCGTTCTGGTGGTTGGAATGCCAAACAGGGTTGGGAACCAGATGCATATAGAAAATTTACAGAATGCTATCAAAGTTAATTTTCAAGTTCATTTCTAAGTCTACTCACTTTTTAAGACATAACAGCATAACCCAGGAAATAAACCTGTAGAGTCAGAAGAAGAAAAATTATGCCTAGGAAATATGGAAAAGTCTTAGAAGTTGAAAAAGTGCATTTCAGGTTCGAAGGTCGAAATTTCCAAATTTACGATGCATCACAGCAATTAATTCGTGTATTGTTTAGTTGACTCCCTGATCGATTGATTGATTTCCTGATTTCCAATTACATGATTGATTCTCTAGTTGGATTGGATCATTGGTGGATTTCCTAATCTGTTAGTTGATTTCATGATTGGTGAGTTGATACCATGATTGGTTTCCTGATTGGCTGTTCGATTCTCTGTTTGAATAACTGGTTAGTTGATTCTTTGATTGATTGATTGATTGATTCCCATCCCCGATTAGCTTTGACTGGTTGATTCCCTGATTGTTTGGTTGATTTACTGGTTTGTGCAATGATTCCCTGGTTGGATTAGATGGTTGATTGATTTTCAGGTTGGTTAGTTCATTGATTTCATGATTTTTTGGTTGATTTCCTGATTGGTTGATTCCATTAGTTGTGGGTTGATCTCTCGTCTGGCTGGTGTGTTTCTTTGTGGATTGTTTTGTGGAATCCAAGAATAGAATCGATATAACGAGGAGGATGGAACTACTTTTCGAGTCAACGAAATTTCTTTGCATGGTGTCAGAATTACCCCAAAGTTGTGAACAGTCGATGTCGTTTCTAAACTTATAAATGTTATTCCACAGTTAGAAATGGAAAAAATTAAGACCTCCTTATGTTACTGGAAGAAGAAAAACATTTCGTCAGTTGTCAACACTTTCTGAGACTCCTGAAGAAAATATATTTTATCCAATCTATATCTACCTGGGGTCAGTTGCACCAATGTTCAGTAGTTAAGTGGTTCAGTAGTTCAGTGGACCAGTATTTTTTGGTTGCACCGACGATGAATAGAATGGTCGATTTTCTGGGAAGTCAGTAGTTGTTTTTAGTAGTAGTTCAGTAGTTCGGTAGCAATCGATATGGGAATTTGATGTGCATTTAAAATTTTTCACAGAATCTTTTGCTTTTACTTTTTTCTTTCTTTAACTTTGGAACTGGACATTGTTTGCAAAACTTTTTGACTTTAGACTATTGATAATTTTTTTCGTTTTCTCAAATTTTTGTCTATTTTTTGTTATTACTCCTATTTCCTGGTAGTTTGTACATAGGAAGTAAATTAGCAATTTTCTTACTGCACCATTGCTACAGAAAAATAAGTGTGAGATCACATAAAATGGTTCAGAATGATTTTATTTCATCAAGTTTCTTCTTCATCCCTGGCTTCCCTGTCTTCTGTATCATCCGCTTTTAACCATTCTGGGTCATCATCAGGCGTAGTGCCCTCATCGGGCTCATTTTGAGAATCAAATTCTGCAAAATGCAACATGCCATAACAATATTTGCAGCAGATAAGGGATCAAAACTTCTGTAATGGGACCAGTTTTATGTAAGTTCTGAGATTTCTGAAAAAAATTCAGCTCTGGGACTTCAGTGACGCCAATGGATTTTTTAAAGCTACTGAAGTTCAGCCAAGTGCGGATTTAGGGGGAGGCAAGGGGGCGGCCGCCCCCCCCCCCGAAACTTTTGAAATACGATTTTTTTCTGTATACCTATAGGCAAATTTGAAAAATTTTTGAATTTTTTTGGTAAAATACTTAATTTTGAGCATCGCCCACCCCCTGAAAAAATTTCTGGATCCACCACTGAGTTCAGCTCCAATGAAAAGGTCAAAATAATGGTCAATTAACAATTCTGTATTTTTTCAACTTTTCTCGAAATCATCAACCTACGCAACGGTACCAAAAAATCAAGCAGCCAAAAGTAATGATTCTTAAGGACTGGGGGAACATTTGGATCTGTGTCATAGCTTAGTTCAAATCTAGACACGAGATCATCCAAATCAAAATTAATATGTGGTCCGATAAGTCGTTTTTAGGAGGAATTTCCAGATTATCATTACCTTCGTCCTCACTACAACTCCACAACATTATTAACTCGAAAGGAATTATTCAAATTTACAAAAATGACTCTAATTACTGTTCATCAAAAATCTTTTTCGACTAACTGTAAAACCTAATGTTAACGATTACTGAACTATGGAACATCTAGATTTTTGATGCAACCGGAGCTTTCCTAGTAGTCGTTTTCGACTATTAGAAAGGCTTATTGCACTACTGAACTTCTAATAGAATAGTTCAGTAGAAAACGTGTTGGTGCATCCGAATTTTTCGACTACTGAACTTCAGTAGTCTTTCAGTAGTTCAGTAGTCGTTGGTGCAACTGGCCCCTGGTCAGATTTGTCTTGCATTGGGCAGAAAAGTTATTCATCATGGTCAATGGGGAGCTCGATAATTTCAAGAAAACTATTAAACCCATATCAAATCAGGCAAGAAGCAAAACTTAACTACATTGTTTTATATCTGGCGTTATTCAAGAAACAGTTCTTGATTGTCTTAAAGTCATAATAAAAGACCCCTACAGTTTTTTTTCACCGGCTCTATGTCCTACATCAATTAGGTGCATTTTTTTCCATGTTTGTTTATTTTTAGTATCCATTTTTCTGTCGTCTCTTACTGCTCATTTTTTCGCATCCTTTATTCTGTCCTCTCTTCTGGGCATTCTCATGTTAACTTTATGGATGATTTTTTCACCGCACGCTTTTTCACTGCCCACGCAAAAACACATTTTTTGGGCAGTGGAAAAAATTTTGCCTAATGCACCCGTCTACTATGTTATTTTCAAGACAGGCCCTTCACTACACGTTTATTGATTATTTCGTACCTGCCATTTAGTGCATCACTTCTACATGCGTTTTTGGGGCCGCTGCATTTTCATTTTAAGTTTATGGACTTTTTCATCAGCTCATTTTTCTCTGCCTGCTGCCATTCACTTTTATTTTCAAGATGGGCCTTATCTTTTCCAATGTTTGAAATTTTTCTGACTATTCCCATTTCCCTGTCTATATGCTGCTTATTTTATTTTCCCATAGGTTTATCATCTTGCACTATCGATTTTTTCGCTGGTTTTATTGTTTTTATCCAGTGGTTTTAGTTTTCAGATGATTCATTTCCCGTGTTGGGCCTTTTTTCTCCATTGTTTTTCTGCTTGTTCAACATATTTCCGTCTTGAATTCTTCTTAAGGATCAACACGAATGTCAGCGAACAGAATCAGAACAGACAAAAATGTACATTGTATATATTAATTTTTTTGTAAAAAACTATTGTATCAAATAGGTCTCATATTTGACCAGATGAATAATCATGTTGAGATCAAAAATTATCTAAGACTAATCGATTTGTGACAGCATTGCACAAAACAATTGAAATTAAACCTCATGTTTTGAGCTGAAAGTAGCAACTATAGTTCAGAATTGTAGATGTTATCAAGGAGACCCTTAACTGTTACCATTGAGATCAAGATGTTGACCCTTAACTTCTGCCATTAAGATGTTGACCTTTAACTCTTGCCATATCTAGCTTTGTTTTGAACTTTCAGCACAATGAGCTCGGATTTAATAACTGAGTGATAAACTAGTCACCGATTAATGAAAACTTATTTTCGTCTCATGCAACATGATTCGAAAAATTTTACAATGAAAATAAGCAAAAATAAAAAAAATGAAATGACATGCTAATTAACAACTAATTAACTAAAGAGTAGAAATATATATTTACATAATTTTAGAATTCCTGACAAAATTCAATCGTGAGTCTATTCAAAATTTGGACTAGGTATACAGCTTTAAGTTGTTTTATCAAAGCGAAAATAACCAAGAGCTCCAGCAGAGCGATCGAATTTGATAACTGCAACTGTGATGTAGAAACCATATTCACTAGTCAAATGGCGCTCAGACTTACCAGAAAAGTGAAAAATGCATCTTTTCATTGACCCTTAAATAAGAACAACTTTAACATCTGCAACTTCCAAAATTTTTGAATCGACAAACTCACACATTATTTGCAGAATTTGGACCAACGAAGTATCATTTATTAACGATGCTAACTGTGATAATGAAATATATTTTTATGAGCACAGGTGCTAAGAACCTTGGTTCTAATAAATGACTGATTAACTAGTCATCGATCAATACAAAATTATTTTTGTCTATTGCAACATGATTCCGAAAATTCTACAATGAAAATCACACTTACCTTTCATGCTATTTAGCTACTCAAAATTTAAAGATCAGAAATACATACCTATTTACGTTATTTTAGGTGAAGAATTTCAATTGCCAGTGTATTCAAAATTTCGACTAATTATAGGGCTCTAAGTTATTTTATTAAAGTGAAAATGACCAAGAGCCCCAGCAGAGTCGGCGAACTTGCCAACTGCAACCATGATCCATAACAAATGACGCTTAGATTTATCAAAACACAGAAAAATGCATCTTCTCATTGATCTTAAAATAAGAACAACTTTAACATTGGCAACTTTTCAGTCCCAAATTTCCGTTCATCACCTAGAATTCTCGAAAAGTTTTTATTAAGGACATACTGAAGTGAAAACAAGAATAGTTGAGAACCGCAGATCTTCTTTCAAAATATGGAACAATTCAAGCGCTAGCCAAGTTTAGATATATATAATATATGAAAATCGTTTTCGGCAGAAAAAAATTACTCATTCTTTGCTTCCACTGGCCTGTCCACTAATAAAAAAAAATTCACAAGACCGTTCTGCCAAATTTGAATCAGAAAGAACACCCACTTTTTGAAATATTATTTCATCATCTATTTCAAACCAAGAAGGACTTCTTTCCAGGAGAATCTTCTCAAAGTAAACTGGGGGCACACATTAAACATAATACACGAATGCGACATAACATGCATTTCACGTAAATTATAAAGCAACATAACTCGGAGCAGTCATATGGGTCTTGTTAACCAGAACACAAAAAATTGCTGAACCAAATGATCAACAGCAACAAGATGTGTACATAGTAACATAGAACCCGGAAATAATCGCGGTGGATCTAATACAGCGTAAACAACAATAAAAAGCTCGACTGAACGCAATATTGTGCAAATTTGCATTGTCTATAAATCTGAATCTCTCAGAATTTAAGTTTTAATTCAAACTGTCTCATTAAATGACTAACAAAATATATACTAGCATAGCACATTATTACATTTTTTGCGCAATTTTTTTTCCAGCTTCTCCGTACAATTTCACATTTAGTTCAACAGTGAGATTAAATGCTCAACTCAACAACCTTCCATTTTCAAGACGACTAATTCCGCAAAAATCAGTGGAAAATGAAATTTTTTCAACTTAAAATTGAATCTCGATAAATGCTCAAAATTGAGTCACAATAAATGCTACAAAATGCACATTGAACAAATCAAAGAACTTGATTATGCAGTGACTAATTTGACACGAAGTGCTTGCAAACTTTCAGGTTTCAACATTCTAAAATGCTAAGAAATTGAACTTTTGACCATTATTCAGAAAGGATGATTCAAATTTTAAAACTCATAAAAGTATACTTATTTTACTTGTATAATGATAGACATGTTTCTGAATAGAAACTCGGAATCTTATGTCTGTCAAATAAGTGGTTGAGAAATTTATTTTCCAGAATTTTAAAGTCTCAGAATCTAAAAATTTTCCCAGCGTTAAAAAAGAACAGAAAAAATACAAGCAGGAACTGAATTTGCAAAAATACACTCAAAACTGTGGCATTTTAGTGTAAAAAAAATTCCAGGTAAAACGATTTGATAGATTTTTTACATGTATACAAAAAAACACTAGTACCGACACTTGGCTCTGACTGAGTTGAAGGGTCTCTCTCAATTACAGCTATGTAAACATTATTTTATCGTCCGATTTTTGCTCAGATCACAGACAAAATAATCGTTGATGATCTAGAATTCGGTCAATTTAATGGATTATCAAATCTTTTTGCTGGAGAACATTTTTTCATATACATATTTCCCAAGCAGTTTCAGAATTGACGAATCTTTTCCCTACGAAATGCCTGAAGTTCGTAAGCTTCATGCTTTTGAATCGGAAAAAATTAACTACAATAAACAAATTTCTAACAATTCATTTTGTTTCAATAATCAATTAAACAAAACATTCTTGATTAAGAAGTGGAAAGTATTTTTTACAACAAAAGAAATCGAGGTTCAAATGAAGGAAGAAAGTTCAGTAGATGTCATACCTGTACTTGGGGGGGGACCCCCCCCCCCAACTCGGCCAACCCTATACCCAAAATCATTCCCCCCCCCCCAGTTTGGAAAAAATTAAAAAAATTTTCAAAAAAGTGTATGTTTTTTGGGAAAAATTTCGACTTTTTCCTACTCCCCGCCCCCCAACTGGTCGGAGGTCTTACAGGTATGGTAGATGTGGAAGAGTACAGATGAGCCTTTGAGCTTTAAGTTAGAATTTTGAGAAGCACATAGTGAAATAATTTTTAAACAAGCAATCCAAAGGCATAAATGACTTTGAATTAGCTTAAGATACCTATCGACCAAATTGATTTTCTGAATCTTCAACATTTTGAAACAGTGGAAAATCTATCTCCAAACATTCATTTCGAGAAATAGATTAAATAATCAATATGAAGTTTTAGTTCAACGATTGGGCATTTATTATTTTGAACATCTTAAAAATCGTATTTACATACCCTCATGAGATATGATTCAAAAAGTATGACTTGGGAAGAGCAAAATTTCTAAAGATTACTTGACAAAGTTTTTGACTTCAAATCATGTCAAAAAAACTATCGTGTGACGTTGCAAAAGTTGATGTGTTCATTTTTCTCAAATAATTTGTCAAAGGAGAAATACGAATCTCCATTGAATATCAAAAAGTATAGTGGACCAAAATACCTGTAAGAGGTCCGATCAGTTGGGGGCTGGGTGGGGGTACCAAGTTTCCCTAAAAGGATGAGGGGTGTCCCAAAAAAAAAGAGAAAACCGAAATTTTTTCAAAAAAAGACCAGAAAAAGTTCGCACAATTTTCTCAACATTTGTGTACTAGGTCCCACCAAGTTGGAGGGAGCCACCAAGTTAGGAGGAGAGTTCTCCACTTACAGATATGAAGATCAACAATCAAAACATGGAATAATGATACGTTTTTGATGTTGAAAATTATTAGGATTATTTGATAATGGTGATCAAGCATGGCTTTTTCTGCCGAAAAACACCTTACTTAAATTCTTTTCAGGTAGCCGTAGGGACCCCCATACTTTTAGTTAATAAATACTGAAAAATGTCAATTTTTTAATGAGAAAAGTCAATTTTTGAACAAAAAATAGTCAAAAATGGGAATTTTTCGGCGCTTGACGCCATGAATAAATTTTTTCAGTCTTTTTAGAAAAAATTCCTATTTTTTGAACTACTCCTCGGACTTTTTTCGTGAAAAAATTGATTTTTTTCCTTGAGAGACCCCTCCCGCAAAAATTACTGACCCCCGGTCCAAAAAAGTCGCCCAACCATACATGTAACGGAGCCCCGAGGTCTGGAGGGGGGTTGGGTTGGGCGACTTTTTTGGGGCCGGAGGTCAGTAATTCCCAAAATTGGGGGGGGGGGGTCTCTCAAGGAAAAAAATTCGATTTTTTCACGAAAAAGGTCTGAAAATAGTTCAAAAAATTTGTAATTTTTCCCTAAAAAGACCGAAAAATGTATCTATGGCGCGAAGCGCCAATGAAATTCACATTTTTTTACCATTTTTCGTTCAAAAATTGACAGTTTTCAGTATTTTTCGGACCAAAAGTATGGGGGTCCCAACGGCTACCATATGGCTAGCCATTGGATGGGAAAATCCTGGGGGGGGGGGGGGCGGTCGCCCAATGGCTAGCCATATGGTCGACGATTTCTGAGGGGGGTTGCTATAGCACTTCCCCCCCAAATTACATGTATGCGCCCAACCCTCCAGACCTCGGGGCCCTGTTATATGTATGATTAGGATATAGGGTAAGACCATACCTGTACTTGGGGGGGTTGGGGGGGGACCTTCCCCCCCCAACTCGGCCAACCCTATACCCAAAATCATTCCGCTCCCCACCCCCCAGTTTGGAAAAAAAAATTTTTTTTTTCAAAAAAGTGTATGTTTTTTGGCCTTTTTTGGGAAAAATTTCGACTTTTTCCTACCCCCCCCCCCAAAATTTCGGATTTACCCCCCCCCCCCCAACTGGTCGGAGGTCTTACAGGTATGGGTAAGACGAAGTTGGAGCGCATACCTGTAATTGGGGTCAACCCTGTACCTAAACCCCTCAGACTTGTACGATAAATAATTTTTGTCTGCCCAAAAAAAACGCCTGTGATGTGGTGAGCAGAGGTTGACCTGTTAAAAGCTGCTCCTGAACATACGACCTGTAATTGGAGGGAAGTTGAGGGGAGACGCCCCCCCCCCAACTTGGCCAGACCCTTTACCCAAGTGTTGGAACCCCAACACGGCCCCATACTTGGTCCACCCTATACCCAACCCCCCTCCCCCCCCCAAACTCGGAAAATTGCAAAAATATAGGAAAAAATTGGTTTTTTTGGGGAAATATTGGAAATTTTTCCGACCTTTTTGGACGTTTTTCGACCCCCCTCCCCAAATTTCGGAAATGTTGGGACCCCCATTACAAAATTTTGGGTGTACCCTCCCCCCAACTGGTTGGAGCTTTTACAGGTATGCTCTTGAACTAATGATTAAGAATACTAATTATTAAAGTTCGGCCAAAATTATTAATATTCAGCGTTGTTTTATGAACTAAATATTTCTTCTCTCTTGTAAAAATATTCTTCTCTAAATGGCAACATCCTCTAAAACGCTTTAGCTTATCTGAAATGTTTTCGACAAAAAGCACGATTTGAGGGATCAGCTCTCAGCAGTGACCATGTGGAAAAAAATTAAAGCGAACGCACCGAGAAATTTCGATACCTGAATTATCCTAGAAAAAAAGAGTTGTTTCTCTACCTCAAATATTCACGAATTTCAAACAAAATAATGGCAGAACAGCCCAAAATTTTTCTCCACCATAGGCTGTATTTGACGGAATGAAAAAAACGGGTGATAAGAACACTATTAAGAAATAAATAAGCACATTTAAGTTATGAAACACAGTGAGAAATCCCAATTCCCAAAACAAAATAAGGTTAGAAATGCCTGGCGCTCGAATTCCCCAACATTTCCTTGCTACAGTATATTCTAGAAGATATTCGAACAGATCCGAAGGAATTAATACAGGTGAAAATTCATCGATTTTCTGACAGGCAGTGTTGTCAAGCCCAAATGGCATCAGTGAAAACGCCGTGATGTCCAACTGGATGTGATGGCAGGTGGTCAATGGTCTGATGGTTTTTCGGTGCGTTCTGGCTCGTGGAGTTGTGTCCATGATGCCTGGAGTTGCTGGCCTCAATTGATCAGTGTGGTTGGTGATGCATGACATTGCTGATGCCAGTTGGTCCGTATGGTTATGCGTGGAGTTGCCATACCTTGACTGATCTATGAGATCTATAAGGAGATTGAAAGAAAAAATTTTAGGGGTGAAATGCAGGCTATCACAAGGATGTGCCTGTGATAGGAAGCAATACCCTTGTTTAGATGCTTTGATCGCTGCTCATTCTCTTGTTTACACTAATGATCCAGCATGGAACAAGAGTGAGTATTCCTTGAGGGGCATGGCTGTCCTTCGAAAAAGGACGTCCTCGTCCATAAGTGGGGACAAAAGAAGAGAAGAGCTACTTGATTACCGGTCGAAGACCTCTGCATCAAGATGTGGGTCAATGAGATCTTGTGTAAAATCTGGACTTGTTGATGGAATCAACAAGGGTGCCGTCTCAAATACCTATGTAGTGGAAGGTATCTCATCTGATTTACTTGGTTGATCAGGTGACACCTAGTGTCTAAGCTGATTGACATGCACAGTATCTTCTTGATCTGTTTCAAGCCGAATGGTGACATTGGGATATGCCACATTCATCACAAAACATGGCTCATCATAAATGGGCAGCAATTTAGGTGTGAGACCACATTTGTCGGTGGTGCACAGTTTGAGCACTGGATCTCCAACTTTGTATGAGACATCTCATGCCATGCGATCGTAAGACTGAGCATAAGCCGCCTGTGATCTCTCAATCCAACTCTGGATCAAGGCCAAGGCATTTGCAAAATGCTGTTTGACCTCCATATCATATGTGGAAATATGTATGATATATGCTGGAGGGTTGAATGAGAGCACTGCATCAACAGGTAGCATGGGGGTACGACCATACATGAGTTCAAAAGAGGAATATCCTGTGAACTCATTTATGCTTATGTTGACAGCAAACACAGAATACGGCACGTGTTCATTTCTATCAGTATGACCTTGATGGACATACATATATAGCCGTATAGCTAACATTTGATTAGCTCTCTTCACTTCGCTGTTTGTCATCAGTTGATAAGGGGTAGAATGGATTTTCTTAGTAGAACAGATGGCAGTGATTTCTGTCATCAGTTTTGATGTGAAATCAGTACCACAGTCAGACTGATGAATTTGCAGTGCCCCATGCCTGTAGATAATTTATGTAATAAAGAGGCATGCTATGGTTCGCGCAATTATATCCAGAGTAGTGAAAGCCTCAACCCATTTGGTAAAGTAATTGATAAGACTACAATAAAATGGTTGCCAGCCTCACCAGTGGTCATTGGTCCCATACAGTGGACACCTACTTGATAAAACCGCCATGTAATGGTGATTGGTTTCTGAGCTGCTCGGGTCTTTGGTCTAGCCGGTTTATTCTGTTGGCAATGATCACACCCCTTACAAAAGACAAAAGGCCAGTGGTACCTGCGGGCTATAAGCGGCGTAGTACATTTAGCACCAAAGTGTCCAGCTAAGATGTCATTATTATGGGCCTCGATAATGATAGTAACCATGGATCTGGGAATGACAATTTTGTTGGACTCACCTGTCCACTTGTGAACGATGTTATCGCGGCATTCCCACTCTGTGTTATAGGCGTCCATCCATGTGTTTGACATCATCTAATGGAAAACATATAACTTTTTTCATAAGAATTTAATCGATAACTGTCTGTACAGTTTTGATAAAAATACGTCAATCGAAAGCTCTCGTGATGCTCTACAATCGTAACAGAACAGAATTGAACGAAATTCTGTTTGAAAATATTGTCTCCCTTATCAAAGTGCAGATGGACTTCTGGCTGTTGAACTCCGCGCTGGAGCAAGAGTTACTGTAATTCACTGAGGTTCCCTTTTTGCAGCGCCAGGAGCCGTTTGTTTTTCTTATTCCCTCACTCATGTAAGACATTGTATTTGTAAATATTTTTATGTCATTGTTAAACTGCTATTTTGTTTAGATTAGAATGTATAAGATCTTCGCGAGTTCATGGTGATGAGTCGTGAACCAAATGAAACAAATTTTTTTAGAATTCCCACCCACTGTTTTTTTCCACATTTGCACTATAATGTGGAAAAAAAATCTGGAATGTGGAAAAAAAATTTGGGGTTTTCATATTGAAAAGTTGCATTTTGGTGCATTTTAGGAGGTCCAAATCTCAAAATTTTCCGGCGCTCCGCGCCGGCTATAACATAAATAATCATCATTATTTATTAAGTAGCTCAGGCGCGGCTTTTATCATGTCTACCTTCATTTATCACTCAATCTATAATAGTTTTCATCATCTTAAACGTAGTATCTCATGTTTTAATTGGTAAACTTCAATGTTTTATCATAATATTTAATGAAGATTCGTTTTTTTTCCTTTTGAGAAAGATCAATACGTCAAGTCTCTATGCTTTATGATGCCATTATTTCTTTGCTAACGTAAAATCAATTCAAAAGCTTCATGGAAATATCTTTCGGAAATTTATACTCTTCTTACTCATATATTTTCGATCAAGTTCATGAGAGTTTACAAATAAATTACAGATTTTAAAATTTTTCAAGTAAAATTCAAGAAATTACGACTCTTGAACACAAAATAGGAATCTAATTCTGGAAATAAATGTTCGGAAAATTGATTTTCCAGCATCCCTGAATGTCAATATACCCAAAAAATTTTCCGGCGCTTCGCGCCAGAAAGATAACCGTCTTTTTTGGGCTTTCACTTGTCATCATCGAGGGCTTGACCATTGATTTCTTGTGTAATTCAAGTCAATTTTGCCCTTGGATAATTTGCTAGAAAATTTGTTCAACAATGCTTGTAGATTAGGCTTTTAAGTCGAACATTTCTATTTTTTCTTCAATTTTAATGAATTAACTTCTCTGAAAACACTGGAAGGCTTGAAAAAGCTCAAAAACAGTGTGATAAAGCGTCTGTGAGCATTTTTAAGCCAATAAACGAGGATTTTAAGACGAAAAAAATTTTTCCCACCACGGTTTTCTTGCCCAAATCGTTTCTAAATTCTAATCGCAAATCACTCCCCTGCCTGTCTTTTACCCAAATGGAGAAGGGGTCAATATTTTTCTCCTAAACTTCCCAAGTCGTTTTTTTGCTTAAAAATGATCATAGACGCTTTATTCAAGTATTTTTAGCTTTTAAAAACATTCTGATATTGCTAGAACAGTTCAGTAAAATTGAAGAAAAATTGATATTTTCGAGTATGAAGTCTATAATTTACAAGTATTGTCGGAAAAATCCCCAGGCAAACTATTCATTAGTAAATTGACTTTGAGTTATATGAGAAATCGAGCATTAAGGCCTCTACGATGACAAGTGAGAGCCCAAAAAATGTTGATTTTTCCAGCGCGACACGAACCGCAAGAAAATTTTTTTATTCCTAAACTTTCATAAATTTTATCCAAAGGCTATGAGTAAGAAGAGTAGAAATTCTCCAAAAATACTTTCATGAAACTTATGAATTCAATTAACGCTGAGAAAGGAGTGATTGCTTCAAAAAGTTTAGAAAGTTGATCTGTTGATGTCGCTAAAGAATGTAACACGGAGAATCTGCGGATCTTCATTAAATGTAAAAATAAAATAAAAATTAAATATAAAGATGAAGATGAAGATAAGATATATAAAGAGAAGATTACTAAAAACATGAGAGAATGATTAAAACTATTAAAGATTAAATGGTAAATGAAGGTAGACATGTTAAAAGTCACGCCTCAGCTAGGTAATAGAGAACAATGATTATTAAGGGGATAACCACATCAAAAATTTAGATATTCGGTCACTCTAAAATGCACCAAAATGCAATTCTTCTATTCAATCTCCGAAATTTTCTTGCCCCAAACGGGGAAAACAGTGTTTCTAATTTAAAAAAATCGGAAATGCAGAAAAAAATGTTGAGCTTTTTCCCTAAATGGCAAAAAATGTTGGCAGTTAGAATTTAAAAAGTTAGGTTTTGGAAGGTCAAAACTTATATATTATCCAGTGTCAATAATTATTATTATTATGGATCTTTTTGCTGTAATGCAGCTGAGGCGCGACTGTTAGCATGTCCACATCACCCAATAGTTAGCATTTAATAGTTGATGCCATCTAGAATTTGAAAAAATCTTTTTGTGGTCTTTCATAATTTTTGAATTTAGTGGACATAAACTCTACATCTGGAAAATAATCAAAACATCCTTGTATGTGACCAATGGCTGAAGTTTTTGCCACTTGGAAGACATCATTTACGAGGTAAACTTAAATTTATGGGGTTAGGGTACATGTTTTTCCCTAAATCCTGGGGTCTTAAAGAAGTAAAAAAGCCCAAAATTTAGAAAATTTTACCGAAAAAGGCCAAAAAACTTTTTTTTGCCCAATTGTCCAAGTTGAGGGTATAGTCCCCAAATTTGGGCACTAGGTCCGGGCAATCTGGCAATCCCTCCAATCCCTCAATTATAGCTGTGTTGAAGGATATAAAATATTTGCTGCTTTCGAATTTTAGTTGTATGCTTCATATATGATTTTTGCATTTTGAGTCAGTATGGAAAATGATTGAATTGACTAAAAAATTATGCCGTCTAGAAAGTAAATGTCAAAATAATTCATTTTTCCTGCGTCCTAGAATATCTAAAAAAAATTTACTCCAAGCCAAAATTATTTCTATGATTCTCACTTTTTTATTCTAAACTTTGAGACAGCATTAACTTCAAACTAATTTTCTAGCTGGTTAACTGACTCAAAATATCAGCTCATTTCTCAAGTCTTAGCATCATTCTAAGCTGAAAAATTCAACCTTGAATCATAGAAAGTGTGTTGGAAAGATTTATTTTCCAACATTGTTTTTATGTTGAGTAAATCTTAAAATTTTTCCCGGGCTTTGTGCTAGAAGAGAGGGTGTGTAGGTCCTGTGCAGTCTGTTCACCTCATCAGCCAAAATGATCACTGAACAGTCTGTTTACCTCAGCCAAAATGGTCACTAATTTCTAGACTATTTGGGTTTTTTGCTACAGTTTTGTAATTTTTTGTTATCCATCACTTGAGAATTTAGTTTCTGAATTTCTCTGAACCGAATAGACAGAAAAATACTAAATATCGCCCAAAAAAGTCCAACAATAGCATTTTTAGTGCTTTAACCTGATTTTTGATCGAGTTACAATCACTTTTTCCCTGAGAAAAATCCTAGTTATAGGCTATGCTTGTTACAAATGTCTGTTTTCGTAAAAATGAAAAACTTTTCCAGTTTTGGTGTGTGGAACCAAAAATTTATATATGCAACCAAATTTTTTCCTCCTGTTGAATGTTGAATTGCAATTGGCTGAATGCAAAGAATGCTTGATTGATATACTATATCTATATTCTGTGCGCAAGCCGTTTTTATGTTTTTTAATTTATGTTTATATTATGCAAGTCAGGTTCTGATTGATCTTTAAAATTTTTAACACCATCAGTTACATCGTTGACCGAAATCATTCCTCGAAATTTTAAATAACTAAATTTCAAAAATTATACGAGTTCCAAAAAATGCAGTTTCAGAGAAACGTTTTTCCAACACCAAAATCAATTTTTTGGGGGTTATAAAACAAGTGTTAGTTGTGCTGGTTTCGTCGATTAAAACAACTGGAAAAAGCTGGAAATTTACATGTTTGAGAAATTATTTTTTTCGATGATTTTGGTTTTCCTGACAGTTGGGAAATATTCATTATAGTTGAATTGGATTCGAACATCAAAAACTAAGAAAAAAGTCATTTTGAAACAGTGTTTTCTTCTGCACTGCGGTTTTTTCCCCGGGCCTTTTCCCCAAGTGGGGAAGAGGTCAATATTTATTTCCCATTTTGTCAAAGTCGTTTTTTCGCTTAAAAATGCTTGTCCAAACTTTTTGCTGTTTTTTAGAGCTGTTAATTCATTAAAATTCAGGGATCAATTGAAATTTTTGAGTTTGATCGAGTTCTAATTTACAAGCATTGTGGAACAAATTTTCCAGCAAACTATTTAAAAGCATAATGACTTTGAATTACATGAGAAATCGGCGGTCAAGTCCTCTATGATGACAAGTGAGAGCCCCAAAAGAATATTAATCTCTCTGGCTCAAAGCGCCGGAAAATTTTTTTGGGTATTGGCACTCTGCGACGCTAGAAAATCAGTTTTCTGAACATTTATTTCAAGAATTAGATTCGAATTTTGTGTTCAAAAGTCGTAATTTCTAGAATTTTATATTTGAAAAATTTTAAAACCAGTTATTTATTAGCAAAGCCTCATGAGCTTGGCCGAAAAGATATGAGTAAGAAGAGTTGAAATTTCCGAAAACTACTTCCATGAAGCTTTTGGATTGATTTTACGTTAAGAAAGGAATAATCGCCTCAAAAAGTTCAGAGACTTGATGTATTGATTTTTCTCAAAAAATGTGTGAAGGAAAAACTGTGAATCTTCATTGAATATCAGGATAAAATATTGGAGATTACCAATTAAAGCATGAAATAATACGTTTAGGGTGATGAAAACTTTTAAAGATTAAGTGATAAGTTAAGGTAGATATGTTAGAAGCCGTGCCTAGGGTAGGAAATAAATAATAATAATTATTAAAGTTCGTGCCTGAAAATTTTGAGATTATGACCTTCTAAAAATCAAAATGCAACACAAAACACATGACTCAAAAATTCTGAGTTCTGTATGAAGCCTAAAAAGTCTGCACTGTGCAGAAAAAATGCTGTTTAGAAATGAAAGTTGATTTTTTTTAATCAGAATTGATGAAATTGCCGATTCTTTTAACTGAATACAGACAGAATCTTTTGTTTGAAAACAAGAAAGTTGTTGAACTTGATGTCCTTTGTCATCCTGAAAACTTGGCAGAATTTGGTGCCTGGTAAATCAACAGAAAAGTTTCGTTTTTGTAGAAATCTTTTTTTCCAGTTCAAAATTGATAAAGTATATGCTGTTTCTGCCTGACTATGAATAAAATTTTACCAGTTTGAAAAATCAATATTTTTTAGGTCTTTTTCGAGTCAAAGTATTGAAATAACTAAATTCTGCCTACCTGAATCTATCAGAAATCATATTTTGACATAAACATTAGTGATGTATCATGTAGAGATCAGACATGCACTGCAAAAATTTTCCAGGTGGGAGGGTCCTTGGACTTCTTATCTAAGGGGGGCAGGGTGAGCAAAAAAAGAAAAAAAAGTTCTGCAAGCCTGATTTTCATACAAAATATGTATAAAAATAATCAAAAAAGCTGTCTTGGAAAAAGTTCAGGTTTGACATTTTTTGGGCCAGGGTGTCAGGTAGGACGGTCCGCTACCCCCCCCCCCCTATGTGCATGTATGGTAGATATGTATCAGGTCCAAAATTTTGAAAATATCGGACCTGGGTCCAAAATTTTAAGAATATCGGGCTCAGTTCCAACCAAATGTTTGGGTAATTTCCGGTCTCATTCCAGGTCCGGATCCCCCATATGTCTCTAAATTGGTCACTTGGACCCAAAACAAGACCAGAAATTACCCAACCATTTTGATGGACCTGGACCCGATATCCTTGAAATTTCGGACCCGGACTCGATATTTTCAAAATATGTTGCCCCATATATCTCTAGTATCAGCCTTTCTAATTATACATATGAAAGAATACTAATTTTCAGCTTGTGATATCTAAAAAATCCAGGTAAAAAATGTTCACTTGTCTGATTTGTTTTTAGCTCACGTTGAAAAATAATCATGAAGTAGTATTTTCAAATCGAGAAAAAACTATTCTTTCAATATGAAAATTATTTTTTCCTGCTCATATAATGATCGAGGAAACAAGTGGATTTCACCAGTAAATAGATCGAAACACATGAGTTTGAACTCTGCATTATTCTTGAAAATTTCTTTTCTTTCTTACATCAAAAACTACGTATACAGCCAGCCAAACTTGTCTTGTCCAAATTCAGAAACAGTTTTATTTGGAAGCCTCACTCGCCAGGAGCGATTGCAATCTCTGTATAGTGTGATGGACTATACAGGAGGTTCGGTGCTGGACAACATTCACTAGTATATAAAAGCCGTGTTTGAAACAGGAGCCTGCATTCTGAACAAAACATTTTTCGGGCTGGGAAACCACCATTTCATTTTAATCCATTTATTTTGGTTTAAATTAACTGGGTCTAGCCCCATTTTCCTCATTTGGTTGGGGTGTAAACAGTTCCCTTTTCTCACATGGGTTACACCTCTAAGTACATAGGTGACTAGATAAATTCCCTTCTCTGTCAACCTACTTCTATATGCCGTTCTGAGAGCTGCAAACCTTGTTCTTTTCTAGCCCCATCATTGAGTGGCTGCTAGTTGTTGTAAAGAACAAGCATTAAAGCCTCAAAAACGCTGTCACCTAAATGATCTTGTAGTTCCCGCACCTCTTCGCCGCAAGACCACAAGAGTAACACTTACCTTACTTTCACAAAATAGAGACACCTAGACCTTCATGTCCTCTTAGTACTAAGTCTAGACAAACAAGTGAGCCTCTCTCTATTCAGTTTGATCGGATAGCTTCACAAGCTCGATTGTCAGTCTTAGATACCTTACAGGAAGATGAGTTCTCAGCTATGAAGTCAGAAGTTGACCTACCTTCACAGATTGAGAATAAGGTCCAGGCTGCATTCGAGAATGCCCTTGGACTGCTCAAATAAAAGCTGGAGGCCATGAATGGCAGGAGGTACCCTCCTGTCTCCAGCTTTATGGCCCCTCCAACCTTTTTGGGCCCTTTTGGTGAGTCCATCATCGATTTTATGTGGTATCTTACTCATTTCTTTACACTCCAAGGTGTAAGCCAAACAGATCATGCATACTTTAGCAGTGGCACTCCACAACCTACCCGCTATGAAGAGTTTACGACTTTTCTACAGAAAGACTTTTCGATAGGGCGTGACTCAGATCTGCATCAGCAGTTGATCCAAGATCATCTGCAGAAGCCAACTGAGTCTACGATAGTTTATCTTGAGCACCTTAAGAGACTATCCAGGGTGGCTTGTCCGGATCCCATGACTGACGTCAGAGATTCCAATATAAAACCTATCTTTCTGAGAAAGCTGAAACCAGTCCTCTGGGATAGTATTAAGTTCAGGGAGTTTACAACTCTTGAAGAGACTCTTAAAGCAGCCTGTTACATAGAATCACAGATTTTTCGAGATGAGATTAGGTATACTGCCCCATCTAATGCTGTTTTCTCTTCAGAATGAAAGACTGCTGATAAGGTCAGGTCAATGTTGAATCAAAGGGGCAATGCCCAATGTCCGTTGGCAATGCTGTCCAATGAGATTCCATGTCTACAATTTTAGATAGCCCAGCTCACAGCCCATATTGCGCTACTTACAGCTCAGTAAATGGCACCAGCTCCGGGGAACCTGACGCCATCAATGATGATGTCGGCACACATCCAAAATGCTGGCGATCGCCCATCAGGGGCGCATGTGATGTGCTCCTATCATAGACGTTGCACCCACAATGACGCCAGTTGCCGGGCCCAAAATCCCAACAGCGCTGGTCCTAGCAACGCCCTCCCCCATCATTGCCAGCCATTGCTATTTTTGTCCAATGAGGGCACATCCGACTGATTGATGCGACAGACCCTGTCTGCATTGCCATCAAATACGCGTGTACAAGGCCATGGCCTGCCCACATCAGAATCCGATGATGCCTGGTGAGACTAATTATGGTGATTCTGATTACTCTCCTCAGGCGACAAGTAGGAATTTTCAGCAATATGCTAATCCACCTCCTAACGGGATAGGAAACCAATATCAGCCACCCCCATAGCAAAATAATGCCGTAGGGGCTACCAATAGTCTTCCTCATCCAGGTCAATTTGATCTGGATGATGAAGTTCTTGCTGAATACCTGGCGGATCCTTCACAACTGTGTTATCCTGTCTGTGTAATCAGTATTGCATTTTTAGCCGCTGCAGTGATTTTGGCACCGGCACCGACACCTGCCTTACCGCCGCCACTGCTGAAATACGCGATGCTGGTCACTTTAAACCCATCAAAGATGCCAAAAACGACTGGGGACATCAGCGTAGTAGCGTCGTATCGATGGATGGAAGGTACACTGGCGCCTCCCGCCCGTTTTGCCACCCAAGGACCACCTCCTGGTATTCCAACAGACTCCGCACTGGAGGTCATCGGTCAAATGGATTGATGAATCTGATAGGTATACTGCCTTATTTTTCTGACATTTCAGGTCTGAAAATCAGAGGTCCTTGTAAGTCACCGACTTTGATGATTACTCATTTACAGATTCCTCATCCATCAACAATGTGATGCAGGTGGTTTGGTCAACAGATTTGGCCAAGAAATATCCGCACCTCCCATGGGTGCTACTCAATGAGCCATTCAAGGTTGAGGCGCTTATGGCTGCTGACGTGGTGCTTTCGGCACCAGTGGCATTGCGGATATTAGGGCCCGAGGTCGCTCCATCAGTGCTCAAGTTTATTGCTAACAGCACTATTTGGGCAACACCTGTCGATAAGATCTTGTTGGATGGTGAACTGTTGTTGCCAGCAGTGGATGTCGTCCACCGCACTGTGAAACAGGGTAGTCCCAACATCCAGCCCCCAGCAGTTGTTGCCGCGCTACTTTCAACAACAATGACAGGAGCCCTGGCTGCCGCGACCAATTCACTGACTGAGTTGGCTAACGCCTTTTGTGAGACGTTGCGCCCCATCAACAATGATATCTGCATCATTGAGGCGTCGCCTTTCCTGACAGCTACCGCCCTGCAGTCCCTGAAGATTGGCATTCTTCCCGAAGTCCACCTGTGCGGGAGTCTGGTCATCAACTTCCCTAGAGAGGAGCCAATATTGTCCAAAAACGATGACAAAGAATGAGGCCACCAAATGGGCCCACACTGTGAATATTTGTGTATATTTACAGACACCATTTGTAAATAGCTTGTATATAATAAGTTGGGCCTTTGTGACATTACTGTTCTTAGGAGTGAGCTCTGCAATACATGCTACTCAGTACCAATTTTGTGGTCTTTCAAGAAGCGGTCATCCACTTGAGCTACCTCAAAAAGTAGAATGCAAGCCACAAAAATCTTCATGGAGTCCACGACGCATGAATGTCACAGTGTATGTTCCTAGTTCTGATCCAATCACTACGTTAGCATGGAAATGCACATTGCGTAACTGTAAAGTCTGCACTAACACTGGTTTCTTTGGATCTAGGGGCATCACTGCAGATGTCATTACTACTCAGCACCTAGCACCTGCAGCTTGTACGCTACTACATCACACAAAGGTGTTTGGTTTACAAAAGCTTGTGGAAATACGCCCTAGTTTTTATAGCACTAATCAAACACTGGACCTGATGTACTCATAATGCTGCAGTGACGTCTACAAGACAGTGACTAACCTCTTCATCGAGGAGGGACAGGTGGCTTCGTGGAATGGCACTACAGCTCTAAGTACCATAGGAGATGTAGGTAGATGCAGTCCCACTGCAGGTCAGTGCACTACTCTTGATGGGGTAATTGTCTCCCCTGCAACAAACTTTACAGCACAGTGTTATTATCGTCCTCAGGGCAATTACACTGCATCTGTGTCAGGGAATTATGTCATCATCGATGATTTACAGGTTTTTAGAAATGAAAATTATATGGAATTTTTTGGAGTGAAAATAAGTTTTTGAAAAATAGGGTGCAGCCAGGAGTCCAACCTGGGTTACCAGCATTCCGGGCTGATGTCCTCACCACTAGACCACCACACCACGAGGTGAACCCAGATTAAGGTGCTCCCCTAGGCTACCATTTTGAAGCACACAACTCCAATGCTTGGTGGTCGTGAACAATGCTTGGTGGTCGTGAACCTACTATTTTTCAAAAACTTATTTTCACTCCAAAAAATTCCATATAATTTTCATTTCTAAAAAGTTAGCAACTTCATTGGTCGGCAGTTCAAAAAGCAGCAGGTACGCTGCTACTTGCCAAAGGTCGTAGGTTCACGACTACCAAGCATTGGAGTTGTGTGCTTCAAAATGGTAGCCTAGGGGAGCACCTTAATCTGGGTTCACCTCGTGGTGTGGTGGTCTAGTGGTGAAGACATCAGCCCGGAATGCTGGTAACCCAGGTTCGACTCCTGGCTGCACCCTATTTTTCAAAAAAAAGATTTACAGGTTGCCCTGAAGATCCTGGGAAACTCTCCCGTCTTCCGGTTGTGTCCTGACCTCCAGTTAAACGCAGTGTGGATGGATTAAGGTCTTCTTCTACACATCAACGGAAGATTTAATTTGACCCAAAGGTTGTTCAGATTGGCAAAGGACTCACATCCAGACCCCGTCAATGCCAAACTGAACTACTTGGCTCAGCGGATCAAAGAGTCAGAAATTAACAATTTTCAATTCATGTGGCTTGAGCTTTGCTCTCACACTGAATGCTACCTTGATCTGACTTGGCAGTTGCTTCGCTTTGACCCTACCCTGGAGGCCCAGGCATTTCTGCAGAGGAATGACCTGACGGCGGAATTCACAGGTGAAGCACTGATGATATGGCCGTGTCAAAAGGTTAACGCCATGTGTGTCTATCACTCGTACCATGTGGGAGACATCTGTTACAAGTATCTGCCTGTACAGGTTGGTGGTATTATTTTTTTTGTCACCCCTGGTAGCCCAGATCTCATTAAAGTTAGCCCAAGAGTGCTGTGTGACCATCACTTTACAGGGATTTTCCGGAATTGCTCAGACTGGTTTACTGAGTCTGGCACAGTCCATGTGAGCCATATTCCGCTTGAACTTTTCTTGAAACAGCACTTTAACCTCACTCATTTTGACCCTCCTGCCCTCTTTCATGATCAGTTGGGGATGACCTTTTCAAGTTTTGCTTTCTTTAAACAGTATGTTTACAGGACTGAGCAGGTTGAAGCAGTTTTTAACCGGTTGGAAACCTTTACCGCTGGTCTATCTCTGCAACCAGATTCTCGCTATCAGGCATTTGCAGGGGTTGGCACTGACATCAAGGCATCCCTGGAAGGTGTCGGTCTGGCAGCGAATAATATGATTACTGGTCAACAGCACAATCTCATTCAGGGCTTACAGTCTATTCTGAGTGGGCTGGTGCAGTTGATCTTTAACACCCTCATCACCCTGGCAGTGCTGGCTGGTACGGGATACCTCATCTACATTGGGCTATCCTATTATCTCAGTTACCGCCTGCGGAAAAGACAGGTTCGGTTTGCTAGCCAATTGTCTCCGTTGAGTCTTTTCCGTAAAGTCCAACTTTGGGTCAGTTTTCACTACATGCAGAATGATGTACCGTCTCAGTTAGATAGAATCACTCCGTGTTTCGTCGTACTGGTCGATATCATTAGTCAGCATCTTCACAAGGCATTAATCAAAGAGAGTCCAAAGACGGCTATGGCTTTCCAGCAACATGACGACTTTAATCAATTGATGAGTATCAATGGGAAAGCTGTCCATACTCCCCTATTAGGACCCTATCAAATCATGCTGCCTGGAACCCATCAGCCACACACAAGAGTGGATATCCATCTCCATGTGTGTAAGACTACGTCTCTCTTTTGGGCACTGGTAGATCTGATTCTTGGATTGGACTTTCTAGAACAATTCAAGAATATCACATTTGATTACCAGCAACATGTCTCTCCATTGAATGTGGTAGAACTGCTACTTCTACTGACAGTAGCTGAGATTGATCAGATTGAACCCTGGTGGGAGAACACATGTTCACTATCAAGGGCCACTCACAGGTCCGGGTCTCGATCAAGATCAAGGACATCATCCATTTCTCAGCCACCCTCACGGGCTTCCTCCGTCGCCTCATCCCGTGGGTCAACCAGAGGTACCTGGACTTCTTCTAGATGGGCCAGTCATCATTTAATGGCCAGGTCAGGGTCCAGTTGCTCTCGACCCCCGCCTGGAAACTCTCCGGTTACACAAGAGAAGGACTGGTTCTGTGAGTCTAGTGATTCAGATGCACCTGCATCACCTGTATTAGAGGTGCCACCACTTTCCGATACAGAAGTTGAGTCACTAGGAGCTACTTAGAGCTCAGCAGAGTGATCGAATCACGTGCTTACTGTACAGGTCTATCCCACTCCTCAGACTAATCCAGAATCATCTGTTGGTTATGCTCTGGTAGGGTTACTCCGACCCACTGGTTTGCTGATACCAAAGCAAACAGATATGCCAGAGTCGAGTTTTGGTGATACTGCACCTGATCCAGGTCATGTAGTATCAGCCTTCTACACCACTAAAATGAGGACCCCTCATATCAGAGTTCTCCTGAACAATTGGGTGGAAGCCAAGGCTCTGATTGATACAGGAGCAGTTTTCTCACTCCTGGATCGCAAGTTGGCAGTCCAGCTACCTGACTTAGTGCTCACAGAGACTAGGGCTCGCCCCATAGCAGCCAAGGTCTCCGATTCTACTGCTAGGTGCTGGCAATGTTACAGTGACAGTTGCTGATGTCTCTGAACAGATTCAGGTCCAAATACAAGAGAATTGTTTGGCTGAACTAGTCTTGGGGACAAACTTCCTCAGACCATTCAATTGTGTCAGTTTGAATTGGGAGAAATACTTTCTTCAGTTCAAGGAACTTGGGGTTCCGTGTGAGGGCCTCATACACAATCCTCATTCTGCACATAATGCACTGCCCGAGTTGATTGTCCTTAAGCCTTGCTCACTGACACAATTTACTGCACCTGTACCATCACTCTACGCAAACATACTGGAGGTAGCTTTCTTTCCTAAACGTCTCCTGGGACATCAACATAGCATATATTTTGCTGGTACTGTGAGTACTGTGAATAATGGTTGCATACCCTTACAGGTAGTCAACCCAAGTACACACTCAGTGGTTCTCTACCC
Source organism: Romanomermis culicivorax (assembly GCA_963922205.1). Classification (NCBI taxonomy): domain Eukaryota; kingdom Metazoa; phylum Nematoda; class Enoplea; order Mermithida; family Mermithidae; genus Romanomermis; species Romanomermis culicivorax. The sequence continues at coordinate 1,467,346 of CAWUHX010000036.1, forward strand.
ACATATGACCATCCATCATGTGCAGATGCACTCTGATCTCTCACAGCAATCAGCGGTCGAGTCAGAAACCATCCTTGATTGAAAGTAGGTCAAGACTAATGCTGTGATATCCCTCGATATCTCCTCACAGGACAGGACAGCATAACTTGACCTACTGGTTGCATACACTGACCTCTATGCTATTGATAAGAAGGACACAGGTTCCACTGACCTTGTGCACCATGAGATCAGCATGGGTGATGCTCGCCCAGTCAGCTGTTTCCCTTACCGAATGGTGTGCAGGTCTCTTCTTAAGAGGTGTAAGAAAAGATTGAGGCTTCTAGTCTGAACTGACCTGTTAGAACTAATCCCTTGGCTAGGCCTCGGTGATAGTGCAACATTCTGGTTCCCCAGACCTACAACAACAAAGATTACTTTAAACTTAGATGCGGGGCCTCACCAGAGAGCTCCACAGTCTCCTAGCTGAGACAAGGAATCCCCTCAGGGATAAACTTACTTGAGTATAAACCTTAGTGGGTTTCCCAAGGCTTGCTGACTGCAAGCTGGCGCCTGGGCCTTTGGCCCTCGGCCTTCGACGATCGAAATTATCTAAACAATAAACAAATATATTAAGCAATATATCCGACGAAATATTTAAAGAACGTGGATTAACCACTACTATGGTTATGCAAATAAATAACAACACAGCTGGGAATTGTTTACTGGACGCCAGCAAAAATATCTTTCCAAAATATAATAAAAAGGAAAATATAGTGAAGAATGATTTCACTATCATCTTTTTGGTCTTTCTTTGGCGCTCCACTTCTATGCAAATGTCTGCGCCGCTGGTCGTTCATTTCTTCGATTTGCATGGCGATTTCCTGATGCGACTTTGCCATCAACAGGGTGCCCAACATCCCTCGTGGGTCGAAACGGACCTATGGGAGGTAGAGAAAAAAAAACTTTCGGACGGGTTACCCCGGCATTAAAAGAATTAATCAAAAAGAAAAAATCTACTACTCCGGCTGACTCCTGTTTTTACAGTTTGTCTCACTCGGACTCCCGTTTCACAGTCTGTCCTAATTGGACTCCAATGCTGGTCGTTGGACACAACGAATACCAAGGACTTTGCCACAATGGCTGGCAAGTGACGCCGATTTTGACCTCAGCCTTGATGGAATAACCTCCCATCCTGAGGAGTATGACAATGACGTCTGCGTCAAATTTGGTCGATTTCGGGTTTGGCTGCTCGGTCTGCATGCTGTGGCAAGTCGTTGGTCATGGGTCTAACCGCATGCAAATCGTTTTCCCGCGTCTCTATTTTTCTAAATTAAACTAAAATATGAAATTACATTATGATACAATAAAGATGAGGCAGGAATGTATGAGTATCACAAAATTTTGAAATGCGCTAAAAATTGAGCAAAAATTGTGGCCAAAAATTTGAAAAATGTTTTTTACCATTGCGTTTCGCACCGGTTTGCCAAAAAGAAAATTTTGGTTGGCCAGCAGCACCAAAATTTAAATAATATTTTTGGATTTTGTAATTTTTTGATTTTTTTGGATTTTTATAATTTCATTAGCATTTTTGGATTTTGTATTTTATGAAATTAGTAAAAATATATTTGCAAAAAGAGAAATTTTGGGCCAAAATATGTGTGGCTAATTACTGCTGCTGCCCGCGGCCTCGGTAGCCTCCTCGAGGCCTTCCTCGATAGTATCCCCTCTGGCCCGGTTGGCCTCGGGTCTGACCTCCATCCTGGCCCTGATTTTGGCCATGTTGACTTCCGCCGCGTCTACCAAGCAGCTGAAAGTTCGGATTGTAGAACTGCGCGTCCGGGTCTTGGCCTTGGTATTGCCAGTTTCCTCGGCCTCTGAAGGGTCGCTGGGGGTGCTCTCTGAAGCCTCCTCTGGCTTGACCTCCGTCATACCCCGGTCTAGCCCTGTATGGGGCGGGGTTTGAGAACATGTCATCTCTCCCCTGTTGTCTTTGCGCCGGACCACTGCTAGTGCAGCTGCTGCGTTGCAGTTTTTGAGTCCAGAAAGTTGAATTTAGAGATTTTGATGATGTTGATTTTGATCTAGAAAGCGGACTTTTATATGAAGTGCTTGCAGCATCACTATACGACGTCTGGCTGGTCGCAGTAGATGATTGTTGTGTCATTGGCAGCTGTTTCCTAGCCGGAGGAAGTCTAGGCACTTTAAACTTACTTGGGCTCTTGGCAGCCATTCGCTGATATTTATCAGCTTGCAGTCTGTCATGGCCTGGTGCCTTCCTTTTAATACCCATCTGGTTTAACCTCTACGAGCCCATAAAGATGTACTGATTAAAGGCTGCAATGTAGACCTCGTCTATGCGGTTTCCGTGGGCCTCAACGACCAGTTGTCTGTTCGCAAGCGAACACGCCTGGGCATACCACCTACCAATTGCCATCAGCGTGATCGGGGCAAAATCCAACTGTAAAAATATCATTAAGGTCACGTACCTAATGGCCATAAAGAAGTCTGAAGCGTCATAATCCTGAAGCCATCTGGGAATAAGAACTAGAATAATCCATTCCCAAATTTCCTCGGCGACGTGTTCTCCATCAAACATGAATCGGACCTGTGTTTCGAATTGTTGGCGATAATTGTCATGAATCTCAGCCATGGCATCATTGACCATTCTATAAATAATGGGCCGTTCTTGGCAGTCAAAGGCGAAATAATTGGCGACCTCTGGATTTTCCAATGAGATCGGCCCAATTAAGCGCCTTTGTTGTGGTTGCCACTCCCAATAATCAATGAGAGTTTCTGCCAATTGACCAGGAGTGACAAACTGCTGTGGCTCCCTTTCGGGTTTTTTAACCAGCACATTCAGTTTAACCTTCTTGATCAACTTCTCCTCCGATTCAAGATCGGGCTTTACCAATACGCTTTTCGCAGGTTTACTACTTTTTGCGGTATAGCTGGTGGGAACAGACTTACTCTTGCCAGATGAAGTACTAACCTCTCCACCAGTTCTCGATACTGTTCGCGTCTGAGTGTACGATGCAGTGGACGCTATTGTCCTATCCGATTTCGTCTGGCCTCTGGAGGTCTCCGTTCGAGTTTGACTTTTAGTAGTCTCCATTCCCGACTTTCAGCTTGTCGAATATTCTGAGGTCGTAGTTTCCTCGGCGGTATCCTAAGTGTCGTTTTTGGAACCGGTGGCGGCCGCTCCTTGTTGCTGCTGACCTTGAGCTGCAAGTCTGCATGCTTTAGCCTTACCTAGCCTTTTCCTTTGCCTTACCTTTTCTCTGGCCAAGTGTCGGATAAATTTTTCTGACATACCTTCAGCTAACATCCGCTGAACTTTCTCTGGGGAATATACTCCAGGGATTCCTTCCTGAGTTATTTTTCCCCTTTTCATCAGCTCTGTCGCTGCTATGGCTGAATCTGAGCTGTCATCAGCTAAAGCCTGCTCCTTCAGCTTTCTTTGAAGTGCCCTCTGACGCAGGATATACTGCTGCCTCAGCCTTTTTCGTTCCTGTATTTTGGCCTGTAGGGCCTCATGCTTCGCTTGCTGATCATGATCCTTAGGATCCTTAGCTTTTACGGGTATCTCCTGGGATGCCTCTTGCATCTACTCCAGTCTGACGTCGATTCCCGACATTTTAGACACTGCTTCATCTATTTGAGTCTGGATCTTTTCCTCCTTAACAGCCTGTTTCTGAGTTTTGATGTCCATCGCATCTTTGTTGTCCAATGTCTGGCCCTCAGACTCCAGAATCTCACCTTCTTCTTCCTCTTCTTCAGCATCCTCCTCCGAACTAGATTCAGAGTCTGAATTTCGTATCTTCGGCAAAAGTTGCTTTACTTTAGCTGGCAAAACAGCTGGTGCCGGAGATACCAATCCCATAATGGTGACAACTTCTGGCTCAGGCTCGGCCAGCTGCTGTACCTGAGTTACCAGAGTCAGCTGTGCCACCGTTGGTTGCATTGGCGGCAGCACCATGACTACTACTACAGCTGCCTGCGTAGCATCGGTGTCCAAAGCTGGTTGTTTTGCCTTGACCACCGGCGCTGGCGCTTGCGGCTGCATTTTAATCTGTCCCGACCCTCCAGCTTGCGCTGTTTGGGAAGTAGAGGGACAATTTACTGGTACTTTAGATATCAACTCACCGGCTGGGGTATAAGTTAGCGTATACCCAGGCATTTCTGAAGCAATTTGTCTTTCCCGGAAGCTTTTGCTGACGAATTCCAGTCTGAGTTAGAGCGGGTTTCGCGGTGTGTAAGTTTTTGGATAATCAGTCGGATGTGCATCTTCCATCATCGGTAACTGGAGTCCCAGTGTCAAAGTCTCGAAGCCTATGTAGTAAAAAGTTATGTAAAAGTAAGGGTTTACCTTGTAAGCTTCGTCCTTTAATAACAATTTTTCATCGCCGATATGTAAAATTTCTTTGGCTTCTCTGAATCGTACCGGGACGAATCCAAACCAATTTTGCCAAGCGTATACCATTTTTTGGCTGGAAAATGGGGTTCCGACAGCATTAGCGTAGCTGCTAGCTTTAAGTAATAAGCCAGGCAGTCGCCTGACTTCCAGGACATGCCCTTTATCTTTTCCTGGCCTTCCCTAGTATAACTATTTAAAAAGTTATAATTTAGCAGTGCACTAGTTTCATAATCGCATTCCGCTCTTGAATGTGGCCATGCCAAGTGATAGGCCAATGCGGCCTAGAATTGGACAAAGTCAAGCTGGCTGCCGTCCAAAATCTACCCATTCCGCAGAACACCAAAGAGATCAGGTCCTTTCTTGGCCTCCTGTCTTACTATAGGCGTTTCCTCCCTGGTTGTGCTCATCTCAGCAAGCTGCTAACCAAGCTCTTATGGAAGGAAATCACTTTCCAGTGGTCAAAACCTCTTCAGGAGGCATTCAACAAACTCCGACAATTGCTGACCAACTTTCCTATCCTGCACCACCTTGACTTCTCGAAATCCTTCATCTTCCAGATGGATGCAAGCATTTCAGGGATAGGAGTGGTTCTAAGCCAGTTAGATGAATTGGGACATAACTATCCTGTTCCATATGCCACCCAAGGGTTAACAGGAGCCAAGAAAAACTACTCTATTACGGAGTTAGAGACCCTCGCTGTTGTCCATTTCGTCAAGCACTCTCACCCGTACCTCCTTCAACATGAGGTGGTCCTACAGACTGACCATACCACTGTCAAGGCTGTGTTAGAGAAACCTAACCCATCTGTCAGGATAGCTCGGTAGGTTCTCGCACTCACTGAATTCAAACTGACAATTCAGCAGCAAAAAGGTTGGTCTAACAGTAATGCTGATGTATTTTCGTGCCTACCAGATCCTAATTCCCTCACCAGTGTGAGTATTGATGATACTCCCCTTTACAGGCCTGAGGGAGAAGTGATGATGGTCACCAATGGTGCTCAGTGCCTGGCGAGATCAGAGTCTTATGCTGAGATATCAATGGATGCGCAGCACCATGACCTTCTCGCAGCTCAATTTGAGGATCCAGATCTAGCCTCCATTCTTAGATCACTAAAACCCTACGGTGATCAGAATGATGTTGATGGCTACCACTTGTTGGATAACATCCTTCAGAAGTGGACAGGTGAGTCCAACAAAATTGTCATTCCCTGATCCATGGTTACTACCATTATGGAGGCCCGTAATAATGACATCTTAGCTGGACACTTTGGTGCTAAATGTACTACGCCGCTTATAGCCAGCAGGTACCACTGGCCTTTTGTCTTTTGTAAGCGGTCTGATCATTGCCAACAGAATAAACCCACTAGACAAAAGACCCGAGCAGCTCTGAAACTGATCACCATTACATAGCAGTTTTATCAAGTAGGTGTCACCTCTATGGGACCAATGACCACTAGTGAGGCTGGCAACCATTTTATTGTAGTCTTTATTGACTACTTTACCAAATGGGTTGGAGCTTTTGCTACTCTGAATATCACTGGGCAAACCATAGCCCGCCTTTTTGTTACACAAATTGTCTATCAGCATGAGGCACCACAGATTCTTCAGTCTGACAGTGGTACTGATTTCACATAAAACTAATGACAGAAATCACTGCCATCTGTTCGAGTAAGAAAATCCACTCTACCCCTTATCACCTGATAACAAACCGCCAAGTGGAGAGAGCTAACCACACATTAGCTACATGGCTATGTATGTATGTCCATCAAAGTCATACTGATTGGGATGAACATTTGCCATATTCTGTGTTTGCCGCAAACATAAGCATAAATGAGTTCACAGGATATTCCTCTTTTGAACTCATGTATGGTCGTACCCCCATGCTGCCTGTTGATGCAGTGCTCTCATTCAACCCTCCAGCATATATCATACATATCTCCACATATGATATGGAGGTCAAACGGCATTTTGCAAATGCCTTGGCCTTGATCCAGAGTTGGATTGAGAAATCACAGGCGGCTTATGCTCAGTCTTACGATCGCATGGCACAAGATGTTTTGTACATAGTTGGGGACTAAGTGCTCAAACTGCGCATCACCATCAAACGTGGTCTTACGCCTGAATTGCTGCCTATTTACCATGGGCCATACTTTGTAACCAATGTGAATTACCCTAATGTTACCATTCGGCTTGAAACAGATCAAGAAGATACTGTGCATGTCAATCAGCTTAGACACTAGGTGTCACCTGATCAACCAAGTAAATCAGATGAGATACCTTCCACTACATAGGTATTTGAGACGGCACCCTTGTTGATTCCATCAACAAGTCCAGATTTTACACAAGATCTCATTGACCCACATCTTGATGCAGAGGTCTTCGACCGGTAATCAAGTAGCTCTTCTCTTCTTTTGTCCCCACTTATGGACGAGGACGTCCTTTTTCGAAGGACAGCCATGCCCCTCAAGGAATACTCACTCTTGTTCCATGCTGGATCATTAGTGTAAAGAAGAGAATGAGCAGCGATCAAAGCATCTAAACAAGGGTATTTCTTCATATCACAGGCACATCCTTGTGATAGCCTGCATCTCGCCCCAAAAATTTTTTCTTTTAATCTTCTTATAGATCTCACAGATCAGTCAACAAATATCAACTCCAGGCATTATCACACGAATCAATATGTCAGCAACTCCACACATCACTGACAACACCGATCAATCGACATCAGCAACTGCATGCATCATTGACATAACTCGATGAGCCAGAATGCACGGAAAAACCATTGGACCATTGACCACCCACCGTAGCACCCATTGAATGTTTAACCCCTAGGACATGCCGCATAAAGCTCTACACCACAAGGATAAGGAGGCCCTTTTTGGAAGGACTGCCATGTCGCGTGCTGACAAATTTTGCCCAATGTCACATGACTCAAATCATGTTTTTACCTTATGTTTTTAGCCACTTTCTGTTTTACAGTTACTTATCCTTATTTTTGAGTTTTGTTTATTATACTTTTACATGCATTCCGTGTATACTTTTTGTGTTTTGTTTCTGTTTCATTTTGTGCTTTCATTTCCTTTGTGTTTTGTTATTTTTCATTGTGCACGTAGACTATGGTAAGTAACCCATTAGTTAGAATTTGCGCCTGAGCTAAGCTCTACGAGCTTATGGCCATAATTGGAGCATAACATGCACCTCTTATCAGTAAAACTAGCGACGTTTCGCAATGCGAAATGACTAGTTTGGAGATTCTCTCTAAATGATGTTCATATGTTTAGCATGGAGAGTGAAACTCGCCCCAATGCTTAAGGTATTGGAACTGGAAAATGTCTATGTGACCATAGGCATCTTCTGCAGCGATTTCCGCTTCAGAAGTTAGCTTGGGTGTTGTTAGCTCTGCCCAAGGCATACTGTAGGTCTACGAGGCCCTTTAAAAGAGCATGTTTCATTAGTTTTGCACTCATTTTCAGGCCTTAATCATTTTCCCTCACATTTAGCTTGCATCATTGTGTTCGCCGATTTATATTTTATTAATTTGCATATATATATAGCATCTGCCACAGATATTCCAAAAAAATTTGCATATTACCTGGTGCCCTTCACTGCTTTAGGTTACTGTATTCCCTGCATGGGAGTTACCCCTCGCCCCTCCATTAACATCTGTCTATCATCCCTCTTTGTGGACTGCTTGGGTCACCCGCCGACCCGTATACTGTACACCATGCTGAACCTGAATGGGACTGCCGCCACTCCCGTTCCCATCGTCCCAGGATCTGTGAACCCTTGAACCCATCGCCCCACACAGTCATAGTCGAGAAAGGGACTAGGTAAGTCTTCTCAGGGGTTATTGTTGTTGAAGGTATATTTGTGCGAACCCTTCTCCTAAGTCAGTTTCCCTTTGAGAATCCCCTCAGGTAGAGTAGACCTTGAACCCCTTGGGGTAAGTCCAAAAAGGGGATTTACGTTGAAAATCCGGTCCCCTACAGTAAGTCATTCCACGAATGGCATTGTCCTTCATTCTCATTAAATGGGACTAGGGATTGCCACACCTGACCCTGTGGCGTTGTCCATTACTCTACAGCAGAACCCAAGGACAGTACCGAGGTACCCTGTAGGCTCTCCTATAGGCAGTACCAGCTGGGTTAGGTTCCTGAAATAAATATAGAAGCGAGCCACCCAATGGGGTCATAGCGTGTCACTCACAGTGACACAGCCGTATTTTTATCAATATGGCATGGGTTTCTTCCCATCAATGTGATTGTCCAGTTTTCAGTTAATGTGACATGGCCCCAATTTTGTTTAATGTAACACACTGAAAAATAACAAATATTTGCTTGCTTACACCCCGTATATTTTTTTGTGTATAGTTACTGCATCCATCAAATTCCCGGCGATCGAAAACTCCTTCCACCAATAATCGCAAAAGTAGGCTTGTTTAACTGATATTTCATTTGTAACATCTGCATGATGAGGTAAGAAGAATACTACAATTTGAAAGATATCATTTTGGGAATCTGATAATCAAGTAAAGTAATTTTCATCTCATGAATGTCGTTACTCTAGTTTCAATATACCTATGTACATGGACGATACGAGTGTGTCAATTTCGATCTCTGTTGGAAGGTTTTAAAGTTTGTGAACTGAATGTCACAGTTTACTGTATATATATACACTCATGTCCATCAGCAAAGGCTGTGGCTATACAGGCTGATAGACAAGGGGCTATACAGACTGTCTTTTGCTGAAGAACATGTGCATATATATACAGTAAACTGTGACATTCAGTTAACAAACTTCAAAACCTGTCAACAGATTATCAAATTGACACACTGGTATCATCCATGTTCATAGGTATATTGAAACTAGAGTAATGACATTCATAAGATAATAATTACTTCACTTGATTATCAGATTCCCAAAATAATATCTTTCAAATTGCTGTATTCTTCTAACATCATCGTGCAGATGTTACAAACAAAATGTCGGTTAAACAAGCCTATTTTTGTGATTTTTTGGTGGAAGGAGTTTTTGATCACTGAGAAATCGATGGATTCTGTCACTTCACACAAAAAAATTATCCGGGGTGTAAACAAGTGAATTTTGGTGATTTTTCAGTGGAAGGAGTTTTTGACCGCCTTGAATTCAATAGATTCTGTTGTAATGTCCAATTTTCACTATACTTTTACTTGTCTCAAAGCACGCATTTCCTGATGTCCTTGGGACGAAAAAACTATAAGGGATACGAGGGGGTTATGGTACGATAACGATAAACGAATGACTACAATTTCGTCGACTGCTTCACCAGGCACTGACGATACATGCTTGCTTTTTCACAAATCTCTAACATGGGGATTTAAAACGAAATACGAAAAGACTCAATTATTGCATGCTTTCTTCACCTTTTATCCTGCTTCCTGCTGGCCACACCCATGATCCATGGGGAATCCACTTCCAAAATCTTCTTCCAACCAATTGTCGCTTCCTACTTCATATGCTCATGTGTACTGTATGCTTACCTAACCATGCCTTTTATGCTCCCTACTATAGTATGCTTCACCACGCCTTTTTGTGTTACTCTTAGCTTCTCTGTCTGTATAGCTTCGGACTTATGGTGGGCTTAGCCACGCCTACAGGCTTCCTTTATTAATTACGCATGTATATGCTTCTGTAATGAACTGCGGCTACTGTTCTACTTGAGACTGGTGTCTGGGTTGGGGTTTCTACATTTTATTACAGGACAGGTGTATTTACGATTTTGGGAAGAATTATTGTACCTATGGGAATGTGTATCTTCATGTGAGTTATGAGGACCAGGTGCCAATGTGCAAATTAATTATGTAACATCTTTAATTGGGTCAATAATGGCTTCTGGATGCGAGACGGTCAAAACAGAACACTTCAAGTGAATTTACAGGAATGTCAACATAGGGAAACTCAGACATCCTTGAGACAATAAATTATGGAATAAATTTATATACAGTAATTGAATACACATATCGTATATTGTGAATTTACAGTGATGCATTAGCACCTATATTACATGGTCACTTTACACAAAAGAATATCCCGGGTAACAAGCATATGTAGTTTTTTATTGTTTCTTTGATATGAAGATGACCAAATTTAAAACTTGAATGTGCTTCTATGAAGGTTTTCATGCATAGTTGAGACCCAAAAAGAGTTGTAATTGTTTATTAGAAAATGCCCTTGAAAAAAAGGTCGACTAGTTGGAAAATTATTTCTCCACATTTGAGTGAAGTCAACCATCAGCTTGCATATCATTTTCAATCAGAAAAATTTTACTGTGGTTGATACATTGCTATGGGGAGGAGAAAATGCACAAAGCTGCTGAATATACTTTTCCACGTACATAAAAAAATTCTTTAATGAGGGGAAAAAATAAAAATCCAGTATTACAAAATTGGGTTTTTCAAACTCTAGCTCAAGTTCTCAAAAATCTAGTCCACTGCTTTTTCTAGCTTGGCAACTATCCAAGCAAGTACATTCTGCTTTTACTACTGCCCCATTGTGGCATTTTCTAATTAACTAGTTACAAAATATGCATGCTTTGACAGTTCAACAAATCTGTTGTTCAGTTTATTACAAAAAAGTTGCAGTATGTTTCTTTACACCGGACGTTAAAACCGGTTTGATTAACGATCTAAAATAAAATTTATTTGAAAATCGATCATCAGCATTTAATGATCAAGGTCGACGTCAGCAACTGAATTTCTTTTCCGAATAGCAATCAATAAGTTACACACTGAAAATTCTGAGTGAAATGACCATACGTACACATTGGGAGTTTGAGGGGAGTGTTGACCTCGGCAGACTTGCTGACCGCATCAGATTCGATTTCCCAACATTGACCAAGAAGATTTATGAAGGAAAATGAGAGAAGAAAGAAAAAAACGTCATAAGGATGGAAATTATGCTGCAGTTTAACGATTTGTCTGAACAAAGCATACGTGATTCCAAGAGAAGCGCTGACCAAGCGCATAGTTCCCCATATTTGACTTCAGATAAACGAAATTGCTGCTTGGATGTTAGAAAACCATTCTTTTGGTTATCAAAAACTCGTCGAATGGTCGAAATATGATTTCTTGTTTATGTAATGTAGGCATTGTTTGCAAGTCGTATAGCCATATCAAATGTGCATTCATCTTGAACAATTTTTCCAAATAAAAAGCGGCACAAATCAGTACTGTTGTCCAAATCGTTTGCATTGAGCTTTTACTGTAAAAATGTTCACTCGAATAATTCTTGAACAAGCATTTCAAGAAAAGCAGGCTATTCATCTACTTTGATTATCAAGCGATATTTCTTTTGTAACATCTGTACAATCAGCTGAAGAAAAAATGATGCCATGGGAAAATTGTCATTTTCGAACTGTGATAATCAAGATACGTATACTTGTGTTATCAATATCGTTTACTGTAGTGTTGATATACCCATGAACTCGTCGTGTCAATTTCATACTATGTCTGCAGGTTTGGAAGTTTGTTCATTGCATATCGTAGTTTACTGTACATATCCGCCTGGCTATACAGACTGCAGCCCACTTTCTTGGAACCGCCCCGCCACAGCCCACTTTCTTGGAACTGCCCCGCCTGCTGCCCAGTGTTGCCAGATCAAATTTTTAGAAAATGCCTCTTTCCAGAAGGTCCACTTTCCAGAAGACGCAATAAAGTAAGAATAAATAAAGGTGGAATAAAAATATCAGAATAAATTCGGAATCATAGGTGGCGCGAGAACGTCAACCTATAATATACATGGCCCTCAAATTTCATGCCCCCCTCTAGAGCCAAAACCGTAAGAGCTTGAACTTTCGAGTTTTTTTCATAATTTCGGGCCTATAGTCTGTTTTTCTTGAAATGCCTCCAAATAATGAAAGTAGAAAGCAAGTAATATTTCAGACTTTCCCGATTTGCTGACAAACAATATATCGTTAAGGACTGGAAATTTGTGAGCATAATGAACTAACTTTTAACAATTTTTCGAGTAAAAAATTTTACAGTAAGAACTCTATGTAAACAATTTTAACGACAGTACTGATTTGTGTCACTTTTCTATCTGGGAGCATTTCATAAAAAACAGACTATAGGAGCATCGCTTCTATCTACAAGTGGTGCTCGGTGGGGCCCAAAAAAACGCACTTTTTAAGGACCCCCAGTTCCACCATGCCCCGCAATGGCCTCAGCTCAATATTGAATCAAAGTTCAATATAGTGGTCCAAATTCCCGGGAACCTCGAAATTTGGCAATTTTGTTATATAAACTTACGGTTTCAAAAAAATAGTTTTTGCAGCGTAATGCACTACGGTTCCAGAGTTTTTTGCAGTTTCAAATGGATCGGTAGCCTTATTGGGATTTTTGGGGCGCTAGGGTTTTCGATCATGGGGAATTCGATGGACGTGGTCACTTTACACAAAAAATTATCACGGGTGTAAACAAGCGCATTTTCATGATTATTTGGGGCAATGGCCCTTAAGGGATTTTGGACCACGGGAAATTCAATGGATGCGGTCACTTTATACAAAAAATAATCCCGGGTGTGAAGAAGCGTATTTCCGTAATTTTATTGTGGAAGGGATTTTCGACTGCGGGGAATTCAAAGGATGCTTCACTTTACACAAAAAAATTACCTCGCGTGTAAACAAGCGTATTTTCGTGATTCTTTGTGGAACGGGTTTTCGACCACAGGGAATTTAATGAATGCGTCACTTCGCACAAAAAAATCTCAAGTGTAACCAAGCGTATTTTCATGATTTTCTGGTGGAAGGGGTTTTCGACTGAAGCAAAGTTGGATGTGGTCACTTTAGACAAAAAAATCGTTAATGTAAATGAAGGTACTCCCGTGGCTTATTGGAGGAAGGGGTTTTCGACCTTTGGTAATTCGATAGACGCGGTCACTTTACACAAAAAAATTATCTCGGGTGTAAACAAGTGTATTTTTGTGATTTTTTTGCGGAAGGGGCTTCCGACCACTGGGAATTCAATGAATGCGATCACTTCACACACAAAATTATATTGAGTGTAAAGAAATGTATTTCTGCACTTTTTGGCGGAAAAGGTTTCTGACGATAGGGAATTCCACGGACACATGTCACTTCACACAAAAAATTGTTCTGTGTGTAATGGTTCTCCCATACAGTGTGGTAGCTTCTCTACCACCGACTGCACAGCCCCGCATCGCCTGTCGCGACTGCACCATTGCTCCGTCACTAAAAGCCCGTGACTTGGATAAGCAACATCAAGTCTACGGGTTCAGAGGGAAATGCACCATGGCAACTTTTACGCAACGTCACAGTGTGTAAACGAATGTATTTCTACGGTTTTTCGGATTGAGGGGTTCTTGATCACAAAGAATTCAATGCAAATGGTCACTTTACACTATGTTTACAATGTGTTTTTTGGTTTACATATCTTTTACTTTAACTAAAAGTGAGAATTCGTAGCTTTAAGATTGTTTTATATTTTTTCTTTAGTGTGAAGATGACCAAATTTAAAACTTCATTGTACTTCTATGAAGGTTTTCATGCATGGGGCAGAAAAAAAGAATATACTTGCTTGGATACTTGCAAACTTAAAAAAGGAAGCAGACTAGACTTTGAGAACTTGGGTTAAGTTGGAAAAAATTCACTTTCATTATATTGAATTTTCATTCTTTCTCAAAAAAAATTTTCCATGTCTGTGAAAAAGTATATTCTGCAGCTGAGTGCATGAACACACTCTGCAACCAAACATGTCGATCTCCAAAATTTTGAGGAGAGTACAGTGCTGGACCTTTGTTTTTTAAAACAAAAAATTCAAAAAAAGTTGACCAAAAAAATTTTTTTCATAAAATTTCCAGTTTAAAAACCTTTGGGGTAGTTTGTATCCCCATGTCTTCCCTCACACATGTGTGCATCTAACTGCATTGAACTTTTTTTCTAAATTTAGTGTAAATGAAACAGGAATCAACTGTAGGAAAGTGGCACATAGAATTCCACACAGCTTTTGTAGGAAAAAAACTACAGCACAAAGTCTTCTTAGAACTAAATCGATTGCGCAAGATATGTTTAATTCACTCATCTTATATAACATATCACATAGAATTCACTCTTTAAGTTCTACTGACTACAACATATAAACAAATTTATTCTCTTCTATTTAACTATTCAACCAAATAGCATCATTCACAGTTTTTCAATTAAAACTGAAATTTGCAGAAAGTGTACTTTTTGGGGGATTGCAGACAGAAAGCAATTTCACCCATCTCTGTCGCTCTGGTCCTGCTATCAAAAAAGTCGTGCTGTTGCTGTGGGAGTGTGAGTAGAGTCTGGGAGAACTGGGTATGGGATTTGGCGCACACTACTAATATAGGCACAGCTGAATCAGAAGAATTTTAGTATGCTTTACCCTGTTCTCCCATTTGCAGATTGGTGCCAATGACTGTAACCAAGGCCCAGTTGCACTAAAGGGGTCTGAGCTCGAGCTCAAGATAATCTCGAACAAAAAGGTGACTCAGTCTGATCTTAAGTTTGGTATAATCTCAATGTCATCAGGATTATAATGAGCTCAATGTGGAGATTATGCCCAGCCTGAACTGTCAGATTGCACTAACATTTTCACATAATTTTCTTATCTCTGAAGCAAATAAATATAAAAAAGTCTGCAGTTCCCAAACTCGAACCAAAACCTCAGTATTAGTTAATCCTGAAGTGAGTATTGTTTGTGCACTGGAAAAAAATAATTTGGATTTTGTGATTAGCTCAAACTCAAGATCATCAATTCAATCTCAATGTTGAGATTCCTCATGTTGGGTAGTGCAACCAACCTCAGGTTTCTTTGTAGTTCCGAAAATGACTGTAATATGCCTCCCTCACTATTTTTCAGCTGGTGTGAGGGGCAGGATTTTTGAATCAGTCGGGAGTCTGAGTGCTACTGGTTTATAATTTCTTTACATTTGAAGTCACTCCATATAGAAAAATGTTACTGTAGTTGATGTCCGTGGAAGGACAAAATGCACGATGCTGCAGAATATACTTTTTCACCGACTTGGAGAATTCTTTTTGAGAAAGAATGAAAATCTAAAATAACGAATAGGTGAACCTTTTCCAAGTTTAACCCAAGTTCTCAAAAATCTAGTCCACTTCTTTTTCTAGCTTGGCAACTGTGTTTATTCTGGAATCATGTTACTCATCCTTGTGGAATATGGACCTTAAGGTGGATTCATACTTCATCCAGCGTCCGACAAGTTATTTTTAGCTTCTGGCATCTGGAAATTTTGGCTTCTGGCAAGTTGCCACTTGAAGAGATGGAGGAGATTGAAGAAACATGGCAAGGCTTGAGAGATGCCACTGTGGAATGCGCCCAACACAGCATCGGAAGATGCGGCAGAAAAAGGAGCAAACAGTGGATCCAGGGAAGATCGTGGAAATTGATTGACGAAAGGAAAATTGCCAAGCTCAAATGAGACCAGGCCAAAACACCAGAAACCATCGAAGAAGAGAGCCAAAACTATGCTGAACTGGATCAGCTTGTAAAGAAAAGTTGTCGGAAAGATAAGAAAGAGTGATTAGAGTGGAAAGGCGCCAAAGTCCAGGAAGCAGCTGACTGGAAGGATTCTAAGACCCTGTACCATATCCTTAATGAGCTCACCTGATCGAGGCCCAATTTGAATGCCCCAATAAAGGACAAGAATGGAAAGCTTTTGATCGCCCAAGAAGAGCAAATCAAAAGATGGGCTGAGCACTTCCAAGAAACTCTCAACCAGCCAGAGCCCACCACAATTTACAATTTCGAAGTGGAAAACACTCAAAAAGAACTGGTGGTCAACATCAATGAAAATACCATTCAAAAAGTGAAGATTGTGATCAAGAATCTCAAGAATAACAAAGTGGCTGGTCTGGACAAAATACCTGCAGAGCTACTGAAACACAGTGGTCAAATGATGGCGGAAGCACTGACAGCACTGTTCAACAAGTGCTGGCGAAGAGGCACAGTTCTGGAGGATTGGCGAAAAGGCGCCATAGTCAAATTATTGAAGAAAGGCAACTCCTCTGAATGCACAAACTGGAGAGGCATCACCCTCCTCTCTGTGCCCAGCAAGGCATTCTGCATCATTCTTTGAAGACTGTGAAATGCCCTCGACCAATGTCTACGAGAAGAGCAAGCCAGGTTCAGAAACGGCTGATCATGCGCAGAACAAATCTTTGCCTTGAGAAATATCATCAAACAGTGCATCAAATACCAGCAACAGCTTGCCATCAACTTTGTCGACTTCAAAAAAGCCTTCTACAGCATCCACCATGACTCCCTTTGGCAAATTTTATGCCTGTATGGCATTCCGAGCAGCTTCATTAACATCTTCAAAAATTAGATCACCAATCAAGCTGCTGCATCAAGACCCGGAATGGACATACCAAATTTTTTGAAATTGTCATCGGTGTCAGGCAAGGCTGCATCCTTTTTCTGCTCCTTTTTCTCATGGCCCTTGATTTTGCCATGAATCACGCTGGTGCATGAATTGGGGCTGGCATTCATTGGTTGGACTGCAAAGGACTCATAGACCTTGATTTTGCCAACGACATTGCCCTACTCGAGGAACCCGAGGAAAAGTTGCAGCGAAAAACTTTGAACTTACAAGGAGAAGCTGAGAAAGTTGGCTTGAGCATTAGTACTGAAAAATCGAAGATCATGAACATCAACAACACCAATTCGCAGCTGGGAGTGTTTACTGGGATGCAGAAACTGGAGGAAGTGGAGAAATTCACCTGCTTAAGTAGTGTGATCTCGGAAGATGGCAATGCCCAGGTGGAGGTTAAATGCCGCATTGGGAAGGAGGCGGCAGTATTTAGGAGGATGAACAAGATCTGGGCCTCACTGACCATCTCCCTGAAGATCAAATTCCACCTACTCAACTCCATCGTCTTCCCAACCACAATCTACGCCAGCGAGATGTGGAAGGTGTCAGCCAGCATTAACAACAAGCTGGATGTCTTCCAACAATGTTGCCTCTGCTGAACCCTAAAGATCTGCTACACTGATCACATCACAAACGAAGAAGTCC
This sequence comes from Romanomermis culicivorax, assembly GCA_963922205.1. Taxonomy (NCBI): domain Eukaryota; kingdom Metazoa; phylum Nematoda; class Enoplea; order Mermithida; family Mermithidae; genus Romanomermis; species Romanomermis culicivorax. The sequence goes on from CAWUHX010000036.1 coordinate 1,484,794, forward strand.
TGAGATGGAGTGGTGCAGTCAAACTCCTCAACATCATCACACATCGAAGACTCAGACTGGCTGGCCACGTCCTCCCAATGGACCGCTCACAGATACCAAGTGTAGCAATGCACTAGCAACCTCTAGGCCTCAAAAGGCCTCGCTGACATCCACGAAATACCTGGAGAAAGACCTGAAGGCATCAAACATGGCATGGGATGATGCGGAAACCCTGGCGCAAGACCAAAACTAATGGCGATCATTTGCTGCCCAATATGCTACAAAGCTTGAGAGGGTCTAAGTCTAAGTCTAAGTACACTACCAGGGGAAACTAACCATCTATGCTGGTCGCATCCAGGACGTGTCTGGAATGTGTCCGGGACGCACCCAGGATGCAAAAAGCACACTATGCCGACAATAAAATTGACAGGCCATGTGCTTGTGTCATACAAAGCCAAAGAATTTTGCTGATGCTTCCTTCTTACATCCATATAGAAAGCACACATTATTTACCAGATATAAACGAAAGATCAACTGTTGTCATACTGTAGGTCAAAACAAAGTGCATATCCACTGCACATTATGAAAAAAACCATGATTGACAGTTATTGCATGAATGCCAATTATTAAGAAAGATGAAAGTTTTCTTTGTGCTGCCAAAAAAGACGCGTTCTGGATGCAACCAGGACGCGTCCCGGATGCGAATTTTTGAGGGTTAGTTTCACCTGGTAGTGTAAAGGCGGATTCATACTTCATCCGGCATCCAGTGTCGGGCAAGCTATTTTTAGCTTCCGGCATTCAGTGTCTGGCATCCGGCAATTTGGTTTCCGGCATCTGGCAAGTTGTCGGATGGGATGGCAATTCATACTTCTTCCAGTGACGGAAATGCCGGATGACAATTTATTCTTGCTTTTACTATGTTAAAATACTTTGAAATCTGTGAGGTATTTTGTTTTAGGAGGAATTGTGTATGGAAAATATATATATTATTTTCCAGGTCTACTCGTAATTATTACGATGTCAGACGAAGAAAACTTGCTTGATCTAGTAATTTTGTACTATTTATTGAAGAGAAATTTGTCAAATTTGTCAGTCTTCCATAGGCGTGACTGAACTATAATTACGCCTAGAAAAAAGTCTGTATATGACTACCCTGCACATATATATTCTTTCAAGAACGAAAAAAGCACAAAATATCAGCAATCAAAAATTAAACAAATGCCGTGATTAAAAACAAAAAATTTTGTCAACTAAAAAAATCGATATCTCTCGCATACATTGTATATGCAAAAATCAATCACGCGCTTCAATTGAAGTTACATACAAAATATGCTTTCCGGCATCCGGAAAAATACAAACTCGGCAAAAAAATGAGACGCAGCGTGGGAAAAGGAAAAAAATGACGTCATCCGGTGCCCGACTGCCGGATGAAAAATCTAAAAATAGACTTTTTTCAGATGCTGGACGCCGGATGCTGGACGAAGTATGAATCTGCCTTTAGTTGCCACTTCTTCCAGGGCCGGAAAGGCTGGATGACAATTTATTCTTGATTTTACCATGTTTAAAAACTTTGAAATCTTTTCAATATTTTGTTTCAAGAGAAAGGACGTATGAAAAATATATATATTATTTTCCAGGTTTATTCGGAATTATTAGTTGATGATGTCAGACGAACAAAATATTCTTGATCTAGCATTTTTTTAATGCTTTCAAGAACAGAAAAAACATTCAAAATATTCAGCAATCAAAAATTAAACGAACGTCATGATTAAAAACAAAATTTTGCCTCAACTAAAAAAGTCGATATCTCCCACATACATTGTATATGCAAAAACCAATTAAACACGTGGTTCCATTGAAATTACATAAAAAATATGCTTTCCGGCATCCAGAGAAGTACTAAACTGTTTCTACTCTTTGGATCCCGCAAAATTCCAGTCTTCCGGCAAGAAAATGGGACGGCAGCGTGGGAAAAAGAAAAAATGACGTCATCCGGTGCCGGATGAAAAATCTAAAAATTCGGATGCCGGATGAAGTATGAATCCGCTTTTAGTCAGTCTTAGTTACTTTTACTGACGAAAATGAAAAAACAATCTTCGCAAACAACATTAGGTACACAAATGATTTCATAACAGAGTCACGGTTTACGCAGCATGCACATGTAGTCGAACGTAGTTTACAATGTCGCGGTAAATAATGTAAACGCGCAATCACGTGAACAACGAAGCTTCAATCATTAAAACTGGAAACGTTTTCGGTAAACGTGGAATATCGTACTTGATTTTCCCCTAAATAATCGAAGGAGTGTAATGTAAACTTGCAAACAGTTAGATTACTCGTGAATCATTCTTTGTCAAAGTTGGAGACACCTAATTTTAAATAGTGTAAAAAGTATCAGCATCCTAATAGCCCGATACTACTTTTCTACATTAAGGTTAAAACAAAAACAACCTGGCACATCTCCTGCATGGCGTAAACATCCCTGTGAATGTGATTATTGCTGATTTTATTGTAAGCTTGTCACTTCTCCTGCACGGCACTGCAAATTCTTTATTAGGCAGTGCACGAAAAAATCCTTACCAATCTCTTGAGTCTGTGACGATTAGTTTTCACTAAAGTCCTGAAGTTCAACGAACCGCAATAAATTTCTTGATAGAATTCATTCGCAACGTCGCCGTCTTCGTCAACATATAACGGACTAAGCATGAAAAAAAAATTATGACGAGTTTGTGCGTGTACATTTATTCAGAGATGCACGGATTTCCAGTTAGGAGGATCTAGAAAAGAAAAGCTAGATGAGAGATATGAGAAGGGTAAAGTTTTCCTCAAAACGTTCAATTTCTGCATGAAAACCTGATTTTTGGCCATTTTTTGTTCATTTCAAAAAGTTCGGGCAGGGATATTCGGGGTTTCAGAAGGAGGTTTTCACCCATTGTATCTATGCATTTTTTACGTATTCGACCTACATGCCGTAAGAAGAAGTGTCGTAAATTAGCATCAATTGTTTTTTTGTGAAATCGCCACAACTTGACGTGAGTATCGTGTTATTCTTGCAATCCATTTTATCACACTGATCGCCCGTATGCTGATTTTTCGATTTGTGCTTCCCCGGGAGATAATTTCCCATTTTGCATTAGAACCGAATTTGGAAAAATGGTGACCGTCGACGAAAAAAGAATGTTTAAAATATCAAGTTTGATACTGCTCAACTTGAAGAAGCGAGTCACATTGAAATCTAGAATAAAACCATAATTAGAGCGTTTAATTAACAATTGCGTGCGCGCAACTCCCGGGAGAAGACTTTTGAATCAAATGGAAATTCATTTTTAGCCATTCAAAACTGTAAAAATTCGAAAAACTTATATTAGATAGAGTACGTAGAAATGTTTTCGTCTATGTAGGCTGAAATAGCTTAAGATTAAGCATTTTGAAAAATTTGGATCAAATTAGAGAGGAATTTATGTCAATGAACAAAGAAAAATAAAACAGCCAAAATTGATGTATTCAGTAGAATTAAACATGGTAATAACGCAGACACGTCTTAACTCAAGTAAACAAAAATATGATTTGTCCTTTTGTTTTTTATCTTTTTGTTCGTCTGTTCCTTTTGACAAATTTTGAGTACAATCCAAGAATTATATGAGACAACATAATAGGAAATTATTTACGTTTAGAACTGAATGTGCTTAAAAATTATAACATACACAGTAGAATGTTTTTTGAGTGGGATTGTGCAAATTGCGAGGAGTCCGCAAAGACGTTAAAAAAAAACTAGTATCAACTCTCTGAATAATTCATCTCACCTAAGAAATGGTAACGTCTATGCAGTCCGTTGAAGAAAATCAGAATAAAAAACCTAAACAAGCAGAAAATGTTAACCACAGAAGCACATAAACCGAAAATAAAGAGAGAAAAACTGCACGTTTGTCAATAAAAGCATGACATTTTTATCATTTGCTCTCAAATTTTTCAGCTGGTCACTTCGGATTTATGTCATCGAAAAATTAGTTTGATTTAATTTTACTTCGCCTGTTCAACGAATCTATTAAGTGTTATGACTTTCCTATTTTTATTCGTCATTTGTGTTAAAGTTTTCCACGAAATGTTCGGATGTCCGGATATTTTTTCATATCCCGGATATCCGATTATCCGACGAACACCACTAGTCGAATATGGTGCCAAAGATACAAATTTTTGTATTTGCATCGAACACGAAACATAAGAATTTAAATTTTCAATCCGAGTCACACGGAATGAACAGAGGAAGTTCAGAACTTCTATTCATTCATCAGACATTGACAACGAGTCAGTGTTGCCAAGTAGTCGCCTTCAAAAACCCAAATTTTTCCGCCAAAAACCTCAATCGCTTCAAAAAAAACCCAGAAAACCTCAAAATTTTTTGAAAATCCCTAGAAAAACCCCAATTTTCGAAAACATAGAGTAAATTTAATTCATAGGTAAAAAAATAAATCAAACATTAGTTTATTAAAAATCAACAACTTTATTCAGCCGCTAGCTGTAGAGTTTCATCTTCATCATCACATTCAGCTGATTGCTGCACCAAACTATTTAAATGATCATTGCCTGACGTAAATTTTTTCAACATAGGTTTTGTTACAGTAAAAAATTTGCAACTTTCATTCCTCAAAGCCAAGCCATATCGCACACATAGAATACTGTCCAACAACACCGTCAGAAAATTGTGGGTTTCAAACTTCAAAGATCAAACTAGATTAAACATGTATGTTTTAACTTTGAAAAGATTCACAAAATTAGTTAGAAGCTTCTTAAATGAAGCCTAAGACTCAGCTTGCAGTGCTTGCACAAATACAACATAAAATCTCTAACTTATAAGCCTCCTAATATTAATCCATACTCAGTGATTTTTTCTGCGCCGAGCAAAATTTTTCCCTATTTCCTGAAGTCGTTTCTTCCACTTAAAATTTCTTATAGATTCTTTATTTATGTGTTTTGAACTTTTTCAAACCTTCGGGTGTTTTTAGAGCCGTTAATTTATCAAAATTGAGGGAAAAAATTAAATTTTCGAGTTTCATCTAGGTCTAATCTACAAGAATGCGAAACAAATTTTCCAGCTAACTATCTAGGAGCATACTGACTTTGAATTACATGAGAAATCGATGCTTAAATCCTTTATGATGTCAGGTGAGAGCCCAAAAAAGATATTAATCTTTCCAGCATCAAGCGCCAGAAAAATTTTTTGGGTATTGACATTCTGCGATGTTGGAAAACCAATTTTCCGAACATTTACTTCAAGAATTAGATTCGGATTTTGAGTTCAAAATTTGTAATTTCTAGAATTTTATTATTTGAAAATTTCAAAACCATTAATTTATTCGTAAACTCTCATGAACTTGACTGAAAAGAAATGAGTAAGAAGAGCAGAAATTTCCGAAAACTACTTCCATGAAACTTTTGAATTGATTTCACATTAAGAAAGGAATAGTCGCTCCAAGAAGTTCAGAGACTTGATGTATTAATCTTTGTCAAAAAATGTGTCAAGGAAAAATGTGAATCTTCATTAAATTTCAAGATAAAATATTGAAGATTACCAATTGAATCAAACATAAAATGATATAGGTTTGATGAAAACTGTTATATACAGTGTTGTTTTTTTTTGCACAGTGCAAAAGTTTTTCCGCTCGTGCAAAACTTTTTTTTCAGGTTTTTTGCACCATGCAAAAAAGTATTTATCAATTGTGGAAAAAAATTTGGTGTTTCCGTATAGAAAAGGTACATTTTGGTGCATTTTAGTAGACCCAAATTTCAAAATTTTCCGGCGCTTGGCGCCGGTTATAACTTTAATAATCATTATTATTTATTGTCAAACTCAGGGGCGACTTTTAGCATGTCTACCTTCACTTATCAATAATTTTTAATAGTTTTCATCGTCTTAAACGTATTATTTCATGTATAATTGGTGGCGATCTTCAATTATCATTATATTTAATGAAGGAAGATCCCATCTTTCCTTCCTACATTTTTTGAGAAAGATCAACACATCAACTTGGTGCATTTTAGAAGGTAATAATCTCAAAATTTTCCGGCGCTTCGCGCCGGTTATAACTTTAATAATCATTATTATGTATTACATAGCTCAGACGCGGCTTTCAGAATGTCTACCTTCACCTATCATATAATGTATAATAGTTTTCATCATCCCAAACATATTATCTCATGTTGTACAAAAAAACCCTGTTTATAGTACAAAAAAATTTTTCCGCGTGCAAAACTTTTTTGGTGATTTTTTTGCACCGTGCAAAAGAGCTCGTGCAAAAAAAAACACTGGTTATATAGATAAAGTGATAAGTGAAGGTAGACATGCTAAAAGCTGCGCCTGATCTAGGTAATACATGATAATGTTCATGGAAGTTATAACTGGCGCGAAGTGCCCGAAAATTTTGAGATTATGACCTTCTAAAATGCACCAAAATGCATTTTTCCGTATCAGAAACCAAAAATTTTTTCTCCACATGGGGAAAGAGCCCAAATTTTGTTTCCTTTTCTGAAATTTTTTCCAAAAAAACGATTTGGGGGAAAAACACCCCCTGCTACAATAGAATAATAGTGAATATAGTGAAAATGCAAATTAAATGTGTAATTCAATGTTAAATTTGAACAAATTTATAGTTTTTTACTAGGCATTTTAAAATCTTAAAATGAGAAAAATAATTGATTTTAAAGGTTCAGAATCAATGACTGACACATTATAGAAGAATATATGTGATCAAACACAGGACTCAAACAATTCTGCACCAGTGCAGAAATCACTAAAAAAAATTTTGCACAAAGCCTAAAAAGTCTGCATTGTGTAGAAAAAAACACTGTCCATACCAGAGGTCCTCAAGCTCACATTTGTCAGGTGGGGGTAAAATTGAAGATTTGCGAGGCTAGTGTAGCTAAATTGTGCACTAAACACATCATTTTGTCTCAAAATCAGGCAACCAGTGATCAATTTTAAGGACTTTAGGTAGGGGTAATACCTCCCTCATACCCCTCTCCATGGGGCCGTCTGGTCCATACTTATAACAAGCCTGCTTAGTTGAAAGCTAAAACGTAGACTTCAATCCCAAGGTCAATTCTCGGCTGAGTTTGATGATAATGATCAAGAGTAAGAGGGTCAGGGTTGGAAAAGATGGGTTTTTAGGGTTTTGAGTTTTTTGGATTTTAATCATCAAATTTTGGATTTTTTGGTTTACGTCTACAAAAACGAAAAAAAGAAAAGAAAAAGAAGAAAAAAAAATTTCACAAAAATTTTTCATTTATTTTGTTAAACTTGAATTATAAAACTTTTAGATGATTTATTATACTCAAGAGCATCGTACATACATACTAGGCCATTTCAAACTTGTTTCTGCCCAAAAAATTTCACTTTTTGAAAACTAAATTTTAGTGGCTCATCGGCAGAAATAGTCATAAGTTTTTCGTGTTATTTTAACAGAATTTTAAGTGCATTTGATTAATTTTTATGTATCTAATCATGTTTCAAATAGTTCCTATGGCGCTTATAAAGAGTGCTGGAACTTATATACACTATATAGAATATACACATAAATAAATTGTGCCTAAGCCAGAGCCTAAGCCTAAGCCCAATGGTAAGACTAATTCTGATTGCCCAAGCAACAATCAATTGAATGAAGGTCTCACCAGTCGATAAGTATCAGTTGTGACTGCCTGGCCTGGCACTAAACTTGACTAGTGCCATTCCTGCTAATGTCTTGAAATGAGTAAAAAATAAAACTCACATCACATTAAACTAAAAGACCCACAATAAACCAAAGAAACCCCAGCAAAAAGCATATAAAATCCAAAAGTTCAAATTTTGAGAAACTGTTTATTCAATCTCTCAAAGAATCTGCAGTGTGCACTCCGCCCCAAACATGTCAACAGAGTATTTTTACAGCAAACCAACGTTTTCCCCAAAACGTTTATTTTGGGAAAAAATTTAGGGAAAAAGGGAAATATTTTTAGCACTATTAGCCAAACGGGGAAAGTTTTTATCTAACTTCCCCTAGATGTAGCATTTTAAACCTGAATGCACTTCAATGGGGTAAAATAGTTAAGTACTTTTGGCCGCTTCGCGACCGCTTTCATGTACCTCAGCCGCGATTCATCAAATTTCAATGTGTTTCAGTGCTTTTATATTCTAAATTCATTCAGTTTTATTATTACTTTGGCGAAAGATTTTTAGGGTCTGAAAAATTTTTTGGAAAAAAACACGCTGCACCGCCGTTTTTTTTCCTCAAATGGGGTCTTTTGAGGAAAAAAATTTCGGAATGAGGAAAAAAATTTTGGGTATGGTTCTCATTGTGGAAAAAATTTTGGGGAACTCTAAACCGAAAAGATGCGTTTTGGTAGACTTTAAAAGGTCAAAATCTAAAAATTTTCCGGCGCTTCGCGCCGGTCATGGGCGTATAATTATAACTATATTCTATCAGGCGCGGCCGTTAGCATATCTACTTCAACTTACTAATTAATGCTCAACAGTTTCTATCAATCAAGTTAGCTCGTTTCATTTTCTAATCGTTTACGGTCAATTATGTCGCCGAAAATAGAGATTTTTCATCAAGTCTCTCAATTTTTTATTTCGATGATTGGAATTTTTTAAACGTTTGCAATCTGAACTTTTGCGTTTATTGAAGGTGGAAATTGAAGACATTACTCTAGAACGCAATTTTAAAACATTTGTTCACGAATTATTTGTTGGAGAGATTTATTTTTCAGCGTTTTAAAATACAAAAACCCGAAAATTTTTCCGGCGCTTCGCGCCGGAATGGGAAGCAAATTACACTTCATCAGTCTGATTTTAATTTATTTCCCAACGTTATGAAAGTTCATTTTTCAGCGTTTTAGAAAGTGAAAATCGAAAAATTTTTCCGTCGCTCCGCGCCGGACCAAGAACTAAATAAAATTAGATGATTCTAATGGGAATCACAGAAATGTTGATAGCAGCACCGTTTTTTTCCTCAAATGGGGTCTTTTGAGGAAAAAAATTTCGAAATGAGGAAAAAAATTTTGGGTATGGTTCTCATTGAGGAAAAAATTTTCGGGAATTCCAAACCGAGAAGATGCGTTTTGGTGGACTTAAAAGGGTCAAAATCTCAAAATTTTCCGGCGCTTCGCGCCGAACACGGGTACAATCTTGACTATTTTCTATCAGGCGCGGCCATTAGCATATCTACTTCGACTTACTAATTAATGCTCAACAGTTTCTATCGATCAAGTTAGCTCGTTTCATTTTCTAATCGTTAACAGTCAATTATGTCGCCCAATATTGAGATTTTTCATCAATTTTCTCAATTTTTTCTCTCGATGTTTGGAATTTTTTAAACGTCTGCAACCTGAACTTTTGCGTTTATTGAAGATAGAAATTGGAGACATCATTCTAGACTGCGATTTTAGAACTTCTGTTTATGAATATCTGTTGGAGAGATTTATTTTCCAGCATTTTAGAATATAAAAACTGAAAAATTTTCCCGGTGCTACGCGCCGGAATGGGAAACAAACAAATTATACTTCATGAGTCGGATTTTAATTTATTTCCCAACGTTGTGAAGGTTCAATTTCCAGCGTTGTAGAAAGTGAAAATCCAAAAATTTTTCCGGCGCTCCGCGCCGGACCAAGAACTAATTAAAATTAGATGATTCTAATGAGAGCCATAGAAATGTTAATAGCGGATAAATTCCTGAGAACTCTATCGTTATTCGTTAACATGCTTCACCCGCTCCTGTAGAACACCAATATATTCTTCATGAGCTCATTTTGGCTAATATAACTAGAATTTTATCAATTTTTTTCTCATTTTTGCAGGTTTCTGACTCCAAATACAACAAAATGCATGGGTATGCTCCTAAAATGCATAAAAAAGCATCCGTAGCCACATTATAAGCGTTTTTAAAAATGTGGAAAATTTTTGGAAAATGAGGAAAAAAATTTTGGGTCCGGTTCTCATGTGGAAAAAATCTTCGAGGAAAAAAAACGGTGGATAGCAGATAAATTCATGAGAAACCCTATCGTTAACTTGCTTCATCCGCTCCTATAGAAGACCAATATATTCTTCATGAGCTCAATTTGACTAACATAACCAGAATTTTCTCAATTTTTTTCCTCATTTTTTGCATGTTTCTGACTACAATTACAACAAAATGCTTGGGTATGCTCCTAAAATGCATAAAAAAGCATCCGTAGCCACATTATAAGCGTTTTTGAAAATGTGGAAAATTTTTGGAAAATGAGGAAAAAAATTTTGGGTCCGGTTCTCATGTGGAAAAAATCTTCGAGGAAAAAAAACGGTGCGCTGCACCAAAAGCCAAAATTTGGTAATTAAGCCAAAAATATGCCAATTCAATTGTAAATTACACAAACTGCCAACACTATTTCATCAATATTCATTTCAATTTTCATTTTTTCAATTTCATCACGATTTTTTTCTTTTTTTATACAGTAATTCTCCATCAAGCAAGCACACAAAATTCAAACAAGCCAATTCGTTGAAAAACCCCTAAAACCTCAAAAATAAAAATAAAAAACCCCTAAAAAAACCCTGAAATAAAAAACCCCTAGAAAAACCTTAACGCCCTCAAAAACCCCTAGATTTGGGAAAAACCCCTAACTTACTTGGCAACACTGGGAACCCCTAACTTCGCAACACTGCAACGAACGGCATACAGTAATGGCTTATCCAATCCTCTCTGCTTGAGCAACGTGGTACACTTGTCAAATACCTTTAATAAATAACAAAACCGGGTGACTTTCTGAAATTTGGAATTTTAGTCTAAAATGCACTTCATTTGTAGTATTTTGAACGTAATTCACGAAGGGATACTTTTTTAGACGCTCTTTTGTTAACGGAAGTATTTTTCAAGAAGTATATTTTTTTAATTATTCCAATAAACGGCGCGCCGTTTATTATTTTTTTGGGTCCATTTGGTGCGCCGTTTATTAGAGGGCGCCGTCCATTCAAGGGCGCCGTTTATTAAAATTTTGGGCTTCATCAGGCCAATCTTCTTTTTTATTCTTTCATGGAATCTCAACAATAGTGTTTCATCATGAAACAAATGCCATACCTCTCTACATACACCAAGGAAAGAAAAAGAAAACAAACAAAAAGGAAAAAAGAGAAAACAAAAGTGATGAAAGGAAAACAAAGGAAAAATAAAAACAACTGATGAAATCAAAAGAAAATGAATGGAAAATAACACGCTGGATTTACTTATTTTGAGGCGGCTAGCAACAGGACGGTTTCTTTTTTTGCTGCTGCAATAGTTTTTACCTTGAAATCCAAACTGTACTTCTTTCTATTTTCTTGACTTGTAACGGATTCATCAGAGCATTTCATAGAAACATTGCAAAAAATCAATGAAAAAACACTGCAAACCACTGCAGTCAAAATGGACTTTTTAGAAGTGAAAAACCCTAAGATTTTTGTCGTCGACTGCACTTCTGAATTTGGCAAGGAATGAATAAAAATAGGCAATTTGCAGAAAGTTCAATTCAGAAGTGAAGAAATCCTAGGATTTTTGTCGCCAACAATCGGCGACTGCACTTCTGAATTGGGCTTTTCCACTAATAAACAGGGCATATAAAGTTTTGATAAAATTTTGATAAATGGCGCGCCCCTTATTAGAGGGCACTGCTTATTATTTTTCATTTGGTAAAAGGTGCGCCGTTTATTAGAGGTCGCCGTTTATTTGAGGGTGCCTTTTATTCGAATAAATACGGTATTTTGTGATTCGTGGGGTTTTTAGTCTGTTAGAAGACACTGAATAATCATTAGAAAGTTCCTGAAATTCTAACGGCGCGGTAAGTGGATCCAACAGAATTGAAGTTTTGCATCATAAAAAACGACTTAAATGTGACGCTATATTAGTTTTTGCCTGAATTCCAGATGGATTATAAGGAAATTCCCCCATGTTGCATTCTGGATGTATCATGAATTTTGATGTCCACAGTTTGATGGGTGGAGCGCAAAATTTTCTCTCTTGACACAATTGAATTAAATGGAATAAAATGTAGCATGATTTTGACCCATTTTGCTTGTAAATATGAAAAGTGGAAAGCAAGTACTATTCCATATTTTAACATGTTGTGCTAACCGTATATCATCTAAGATGTTGGGCACTCTATTGCTGGCAAAGCTGCGACGGGAATTCGACATGCAAATCAAGAAAATGGACGACCAGCGGCGCAGACATTTGCATAGAAGTGGAGCGCCACAAATAAGAAGATAGTGATAGTGAAAATCATTCTTCTTCACTATTCTATATGTTTTTATAATATTTTCGGTAAAGTGCTGGCGTCCATTAATAAACCTTTCACCAGCAACTTCGTATTTAATTAACATAAATTATTAGTGGTGTACCCACATTCTTTTTAGTATTTGTTATCTTTTATTGATACATACTTATTTAGATTCAATATTCCGTCTGGAGCGAAGGGCCAAAGGCCCAGGCGCCCCGCTTGCTGACGCGAAGCACAGGAAGACCTTCATAGGGATCCTGCAAGTAAGTCTACATATTTTTGAGGAGGAAACTTTCTCTCCTAGGAGACTGTGAGGGTTCGTTGTGATGCCCCTCTTTTGAAGGTAAGTTATTTGTTTGTTGTTGCCAGAACTGTTGCGCCGAGGCCTAGCCAAGGAATTAGCTCTAACTAGTTCGGTTTAGGCCAGAGTATCTTTTCTTGATCCTAAGGAAAAACCTGCACAACAAAGGCAGGAAATCTGCGCCCTGCGAAGCTAGCACTTACCACATTTATAGTAAGAACTGTTGCAGCTTTGGGTAAAAGGGCACATATTTTTGCACATTGTTCAATTTAATTTATAATTCAACTATCCAATTTCAATTTATAATTCCATTTATAGGCATTATAGAAGAATCACCTAATTGCAAGCATCAAGCGTCACCAAATTGCAAGTCAAATTGCAAGTCAAAAATTTCTTACTTCTCCGCCAGGTTATATTGAAGGAAATTTTCAGTTCTGTTTGTCGCTGCTCACTGACGATAAAATTTTTCACGATCGTGAAGGTACGAAATAGAACTTGCTTACAACTTTTATTACTAAAAATCATTTCGAGAAAACAGACTATACATTCTGAATCTTCAGCTTAACGAACGAAATATAAAGAAAATAGACTGCACATCACCCGACAGAAAAAAATAAAATTTTTACATAACTCTTTTCTTATGGACATTTTAATCAGCATCTGCCATAAGTCGAATTACTATATCGTAATCTTCCCGACGTGTAATTATTGTGTAGTTTATTTTCGTCTCGGCAATATTCGTTATAGATTAATTTGAAGAGGAATAAGTGAAACGTGACCAACAGAAATATTAAGGCCACCCAAAAAAATGTCGGCAAACCGCCCAGTCGGTGGCCGTGTTTGTGCATAGCAATTACGTGATGTTCGTGAGGAGGTGCTATAAATGTAAAGATATACTCAAGTGCGTTAAATATACTTATACGAGGTAAATAAGCTGAACTTATAGCACATATTCGATTTTTTCTCTTTGAAGTTTAAAAAATCGATTCTGTAGATAAAAACTAAAGGTTTTAACTTTTAAAGCTTCATAATCAAGGTTTAGAATTTTTGTCAAAGGAAACAAAATTTCACGGGAAAAAATACATTTTTTTGACCTCAACGCTAACTTAATTGCTCTAAGTCAAATTCAAGCGATTTTAGCCTAAATTATCTTTTTACCAACATTCAATGTCACACTTATGCCTGCCCTACAACAGACGAGAAAATAAAAGTTATAATACCTTCGACAACTTCTTTAACGTGTATAGCGTGTTTCAATTCTTGGATATGATTCAAATCATCGGTCACATAAAGTATTGGTGTTAATGGGTCGGTCAATTTAACGGGCAAGCTTACACGATCGGTCCTAAAATTATACTGGAGAGTTAAATCTGATAAAAAATTACACGTTTTCTGAACTTCAAGGAAGTTCAATAAGGGAAACAAAAAATCTCCCTAAAAAACCTCTACTACTATCATCTTTAATTTAAAAACTAACTCTAAGCGGTAGCTTCAAAGAGTCAGATTTTTCATCAAACATTGAGGCCTAAAATTTTAGTAAACATCGCCAAAAGGTTATCCAACAGAAGGTTAATCTTGATTTTAGAGTCAATGATAATTTTTATTTCCCAAGCAGGACAAATTTTCATCGTTTCTACCAAAATTAATAATTAGGCTTTTTTAAATTTCTAGAACAACCAGCATTGTAAAGTTCATACATGTAACGGAGCCCCGAGGTCTGGGGGGCAAGTCGGGCCACTTTTTTTGGGCCGGGGGTCAGTAATTCCCAAAATTTTGGGGCGAGGGTTCCTGAAGGGGAAAAAATTCGATTTTTTCCATGAAAAATGTCCGAAAAAAGTTTAAAAAGTAGTAATTTTTGTCTAAAAATGATAAAATACGTACTTATGGCACGAAGCGCCGAGAAAATTGACGTTTTTGACCATTTTTTTGTTCAAAAATTGACATTTTTCATGGAAAAAATGACATTTTCAGTATTTTTCCGACTAAAACTATGGGGGTCCTTAGGGTTACCATATGACTAGCCATAGGATTGGAAAATCCTGGGGGGGTCGCCCAATGGCCATATGATCGACGATTTCTGGGAGGGGGTTCCCATAGCACTTCCCCCCAATTACATGTATGGTAAAGTTCCATATACAAAAATATGTACAGGATGACTATTAAATTTTCAGACATGGCTGTAGAGTAGATCAACTATATTCCAACAAATCAACTTCGCAATTCAAAATTTTAGTTTCAAGATTTCCAGAAAAGAAAACAATACTTAAATGTTCACTGAAACATGCTCAATATTTAAAAAAAACCGTCACGTATAAATTTTCTCCTATCGCGTTTTCCCTTTAATTACTTCAATTCGACTGGTTCATCTAGGCAAGCGGCGTCACAGGCGTAAAACTTTTTAGTATTGGCTGGCGTTCCGTTAGTGGCCACGTAAAGAACGGGTTTATTGTCGATGCCAACTTCAACCCAAACATTGATTCGCGTATCGGAATTGTAGACTATTCCGCGAAAAAAGTAATCCCGATGCAATTCGCTCGGATCGACGTCGAATTCCAAATGTTCTTTTGTGAATTTAAAGCCACCTAGACTCAGTATTGTCGCTTGGAGGACACCTTCGGTACCTGATTAAGAAAAGCGTAGGCATTGAACGGAAACGATTTAAAAGATGTTAGGCGGGAATCGGGAAAAAGCGATGTTTGAAAAACTGACTCAAGTCGATCAGGCAAAAGCTTTTTCGAATTAAAATTTTTCAAAGTCTCAACTTTGTAGGTCAAACTTAAATTTAAATAGCCCACTGCAAAAACTTTTCGTCAGTCATTTAATCACTCATCATGCAACTCATTCAATGATAACCGAGAGCAGACCTGCAGGCGGGGTGTTGGGGACCGTGGCCTCCCCGAAATGTTTCAAGTGTTGAAAAAAGGCAAGGTTAGGATATTTTTCTTGATTTATTATTCTTTAAGAAAAAGTCAAGTCGGAAAGGCCAATTTCACAGTAAATCATGTGAAAAGATGTAAGCCCCTCCAAAACATTCACGGCTAAAGGCCTGCTCGAGAGGACACTATCGGCTATCTAATACCTGCTCTAATCAACGATGAACAACCGCGTTTGTCTAACGTGATTTTCCACCGATATGCAACATCCAAAACATTTCTAGTCGTGTCCAAATCTAGCCACAATTTACTTGGAAATAACCTTTAAATGAAGAATCAATAGGCACATCGTTCGTCAGAAACTAGGCAACCTGGTTTTCAGGTGGGATGATAAAGCCAAGCATGGTATTCACAGACTTTACCATTCGTAGAAAAGATCAGAGCAATGATACTGAGTCCAAACTTCAAAAACCTGTAAATTCCTCACAGCGTGTTATGGGCATTGAAACAATCTTCTCTCTTATACTGTTTTTCTTCTATATTTTGTATTAATGTCGACGACGAGACCGAGTTTGCCAATAAATAGTAAACTGTCGAATTTATCAAATCCATATTAAGTGAATTTGGCGCTTTGGAATACGAAATACTAAATCCTTGATTCCATAACTTCGAAAAACGGGATGTACATGCGTTTAAAATAATATTAAGGATACTACCTCATTCCAAGCTTTCTTATGATCAGCAAGTAATTGCGCATTGTCTTTAACACCATCAAAAATCCAAAATGACAAAAATGGAGATATTAAAGACTTGAATATGACACATAAACTTCACGTTACTTTTCTGACTTCTTTGGACATTTGCTCGACATTCGGCTTTTCCTCCGATAAACCATGCATTAAATCCGAAATTTTAATTACAGTTGTCAATCGCAAGATTTCCTGACTAGAAATATTGTAATTGATTTTGCCATTCAGTTTAGATGCAGTTCAGTAAAATGTAGATAATGCAAGAATTACCTATTCGGCTTCGTTGTGAGGCTAGTCGGATTATTTGGTTGACCGACGACAATGTCGTAATATTGTTTTGAATTACCAACTTTCACCTGTGAACTGCTAATTTTTAAATCAGGCTCGTCATTCAAAGCTTTGAAATTATCAAGTTGAGCACTCTTTCTGCTTAATCCAAACGTTAATGTCGACGTCTGCGATATAGAGCAAAATAAACGAAATCAGATTCAACTAATCAGTCGACTAAATTCAAGGGGAATATGCTTACCGACGGATTTTCGATATGAATTTCTTGAACGAAAACATTTGGGCGAAGACGGTGTGCATAAATCGTGGAAGTTGATAAAACGCATTCGCCGTTCTTAAAATGTCAAAACTAAATTTAAGTTTAATAGAAATGAGCTGATATTCTTGGGTAGCATATAGCAGAGGTAAGAAGCAGACCTGGGCACAGAGTTTTTCCCGGACAGTGCGAACTTCTTATTGGTTAAGCAGAAAAGTTTTTAGACATTTCCGCACAGAAGCGAAATTTTTTCGGACGTTTCTACTGCTGGTATTGATGAAAAGGTGCATTTTGGTGCAATTTAGAAGGCCAAAATCTCACATTTTTACGGCACTTCGCACCGGTAATGACAATAACCTATAACATTCACAAAATTTAAGCTGAAGCAGAGCCAAAAATAAGTTTAATTTCATTTCTCAGTTATCCTTGATTGTTCCGTGAATCTGCTATGTCTCATCATATATTAGTGAGTAAAACTCGACACTTTCTCTGAAAATATAGTGAGAATTCGAATTTTCGCGATGAATATGAATTTGTTGACTTTTCTCACAACTTTTCTTCATACATCAATTTAATAATAGAGCTATATCGAGAACCCGGACCCGAAATGAGACCCGAAATTACCAACAATTTTGTTGGACCTGGACCCGATATTCTTAACATTTTGGACCCGAATCGATATTTCAAAATTTTGGACCCGGACCCGAAGAAATAGTTAAAAATTCTGATTCGGGTCCGATGTATAACATGGTCATTCAACCAAAACAAATACCCATGTTAAAGAATATGATCAGTGATGACACATCAATTACCTATTGAAATATGAAAAGTAACAAATTAACGCTAGATCATTTTGGGAGTGACTTAGATTTAAAATCTACAGCAACCAAATTATATTTCACAAATAGTTTTTCGGTCGTTTTCCTTGTAGTCATCGTCTTTTCCATCTAGATGTTTATTAATATTAATCTAAGAATAAAAAAATGAAATTATAGAGATGCTTAGTCACTAATACTTCGCGAAAGATTAGTGACTCGAATCCATTTTTTGTGTCTCAACCAAACCATATAATTTCGATAAGATGTTGTCTCTCTCACATCCATTTTAAGACGCAGTCGTTGAGAATTTAGATATTGAATATGCTAACTTGAAAATTAATCATACCCAAAAATAGGGTATATTGTGTGGTTTTACGTACTGCGTTTAAGAAATTTTTCTAATGTATTTTCCACATTTTACACTTTTAAAAGTGTCCAAAAGAAGAAAGAAAAAAGTCGAAAAAATATTTGGATCTCGCTTCGGGTAATTCCCGTAGGATGCCGAAGAATGTTTTCATCATTTTTGTACGCACTATTGTGTTCAATCCGATTTCTGAGTTGTAGCGATTGGCACAAACTGCACTGTCATTCAAAAATCTTTTTGAATCAGAAAAAATCCCTAACCAATAAACTTCTGAGAAAACATGATTCTTCGTTATCTATATAATAGATTAGAAGAAAAATGTGGCTTAAAGTCTTGATAAATTTTGACTTCTCTAATTTTGATAATTGCTGAAAGTCAGAAGTTTTAAATTTTTTTATTAAATTTCAGAAATCGAGTCATTCTGATGTTTCTTTACATGAAAACGCAAGAGTTATTCCGATGCACTTGTATTTGAAAGGCAATACAATCGACTATCATTTCATTTATCTTCATCTGGCTTACCTCAAGTGGTGTGAAACGGTGTGCCTTCAGCTGTAGAACATTTTCTCACACCTTATAACACAGGCCGGAGTCAGGCAGACGTCATTCATTTTGTGACATAATTCGCAGCTTCGACCTTTTTTCAATTGAATTACTGAAAAAAATGTCTTCTCTTTTGCATCTCTTCCAGACATCCTGTTGCACAACCATTATGAATAGATCGATGAAATTGTGCCAGTGATTCGATCAACGTCTTTTCTTTTCATTCTTCCAATCTCAATGTTTTTCATGTTTCCTGCATCCCGCTTATGGCATATTTAGTGGCATCAAACAATATTTTTGTATCAATTTTCAAGATGTGCAGACATCTACAGCTTCCAAAACGGTACACAAGCCTGATTTAAATTTTAATACAATATGTTGGACATTAGTGGCTAGATAGGTTACAGAAATAAGGAAAAAGTTCTGCGGCATCTTATAGGAGAGAGCGTAAAAAAAACTCCAAACAACTCTTTCAGGTTATTTCGACTTCATTTTTGACACTTTAAAATGGCATAAAAAGTGTAAAATTAGATGTCAGAAAATTATTTAAATACCTTCTGCATATAATCAACATTTGAAGATTTATATTTCTTATTATTGCGTTTTTCAAATTTAAATTTGAAAATTTTTCAAAATTTCAAATTTCAAAAATGCAAATTTCAAATCAAAGGAAAGTGGCAAAATTCGGTGTCATAGAGACTGAAAAATGCCAAAAAATGTAAAAAGGTTGACTTTTGCGCCAAATGAATGCTGTCACTATACTCAGCATGTAAAACCACTCAAAATATTTCATTTCCAAATATTGTTTTCCAACTTATCATAAGTCAATTGAGCAATAGATCAAATCTCTCAGAAATCGTGTTTTAATGATGTCACACACAATAGCGAGTGGAAAAATATAATGGATCCGAACCCGGAATGAGGCCCGAAATTACCCGACAATTTTGCTGGACCCGGAACCGGACCCGATATTCTTAAAATTTTGGGCCCCGACCTGGACCCGAGATTCTTGAAAATTCTGGACCCCATACATCTCTATTTAATACCATCATTTTCCGACTGAAAATCTAAACCGAGAATATTACAAATTATCTCTAGAATACACTTTCCAACATCTTAAGCTTCTGTGTCCGAAAATTCACCAGTGCTACAGGCCATAAAGGTTAAACGTTCATAGTTTTCATGATTTGAAGTCCCTCTTATTTATCAATTGGTAATCTTCAGCATTCGGTTTAGATTTGGTTGGAAATTGAGATTTTTTATTGATCTTCACAGAGATGTATCGGGCACCCGGACCCGAAACAAGACTCGAAATTACCTGACCATTTTGTTGCACATAGACCCGGACTCAATATTCTTAAAATTTTGGACCCCGACCCGGTATTTTCAAAATATGCTACTCGATACATCTCTAGATCTTTATAAATTCTTTCTCTCTCTACAAGTTTTCTGGACATTGTGAATACAAATTTTTTCATTAGGAAACGATGAATACAGATTTTTTACTGAAAAACCTTTTATTTTAGGGATAAGGGTTGAAAGGACTCATTTTCCAGCGTTCTAGAATATCGAAATCAAGAAATTGAAATTTTAAACCTTCAGCTCTCATCACAGAAATGTCGGCAGCAACCATTTTTCTCTCAAGCATTCTAAAATAATGTTGTCGACTTGGAAAAACGGATACCTTTACAGATTTTCTTGTTTACCTACAATTCTCATTTCTTTCAAGCATTTTTCAAATTATTTCAACTTGGAACGGAAAAAGTTTCGACTGCGAAAAAAATTTTGGGTCATTTCCGCACGGTGCGGATGAGGGCGTGCGGAAAAACAATTCTGTCTTGGCAAAGCGGTGATGTTTGCGTAGATACTGTCATCTAGAACACTATCGCCCAGAAATCAATTATTTTTAATAAAATTGAGCATAAGAGCAAAAACGATTAATTTCTCGCTTTAAAGGCAAACAAAATCTAAAAACAGATAACCAACCAAAAAATTACTTATTTGAACCAGAAAAAAGTATGACAGCGCCCAGCGCTGGTAAAGGATCGCATGAAGAAAAATCCAAACGATGTAAATTTTTTGGTATAAAGATCACAATAACTACTTTTCTATACAATTTCTCCAACTATGGAAGCAAAAATTACACGCTTTAAACGACCTTCAACTCTGAAGTGACTCTATCCCGCCCTAAAAAGCTCCCCTGACACACCAAAGCTCCAAATCTCTTTACATATATGCTGGTATTGTGATGGTAAGTTTACGTAATCTTAAAAATCGAAAGTCTTTTTACACTAGGGAATATTTCTTAATGTAAATTCTGAAATTGCAGTGCGCTCGATACCAAGCAGCAATATTAAACTAACCGTTGTTCCCTGTAAACCTTCTTTATACTAAAATTTGCATGAATGTGTTTAACAATGGAAACTTTGCTAATGCCCAACCTTGGCAACCATCGACACATAACTCAATGGCGAAGCGTGCGTTCAATAGACTATCGTGAGAACTGAAATAATGCTTATATGTGACTAGTCATAGAACTGTAGAATCTTTCGCTAAATCATCTTGAAAACTGCAATAATGCTCATTTGTAACTAATCATCGACCTCCAATAGTCTCTGAAATATTCGGTGAAGTTTGAAAATAATAACCCCGCGGCAATTTAAAAAATGTCTCTCGTTACGCGAGGTACTTCTTTGATATTAGCTAGTTGAATCAAATGCGATAGCTACATGATTATATTTTTAATGGTTCCCTAGATCAAGCATAGGTCATCTTCCTATTGTTTTGCAAATTTGAGCAAATTTCTGTGCGAAAATGGCTCACAGATACAAACGATTAGTGTAATATTATTCCATTTGCTGTGGGCTATCGAATGGAATATAACATGTGCATTTTCAGAATTTAGATACCGAAACGTTCTCTCTTTGGAACACGACCCGAACTTTAGGACTTTTGGGTAAAAATAATAGCATTCGAAAAAATTTATAGTAGAGCATGATGAAATTCGAAAAAATATATCGTGACGTACCACACTGTACGCCGTAACGCGGATAACAATACCGTTGAAAGTGTCGAGAACGATCGCCTCTAGAAATGATAGTAACGCATTGAATACATTCAGCTAACAACGATCAAGTAGAGTACGTATCACCGTTTTTTCTCAAATAGGGTCTTTTGAGGAAAAAAATTTTGGGTATGGTTCTCATTGTGGAAAGAATTTGGGGGAATTCAAAATCGAAAAGATGCATTTTGGCGAACTTTAGAAGGTCAAAATCTGAAAAAATTAATTGAGTTACTTACTGTCATTTTGTAATCTTTAATAGTCAGTATAGAGATTTTTTATGAATTTCCTGATTTTTTTTCTCGCGGCTCAGCATTTTTCAAACGTTTCCAACGTGAACTTTTCTATTCATAGAAGATTAAGTTTGAAGACATCATTCTAGACTGTAAATTTAGAGTTTCTATTCAGGAATGTTGCAGAGATTCATTTTTTAGCGTTTTAGAATTAAAAACCCGAAAATTTTTCCGGCGCTTCGCGCCAGAATCAGAAATAAATTACATTCTATTAGTTTCATTTAAAATTATTTCTCAACGTTGCAAAGATTGTTTTCCCAGCGTTTTAGAAATTGAAAATCCGAAATTTTCACCGGCGTTCCGCGCCGGAGTAAGCAATAAATAAAATTCGATAACTCTAATAGGAATCACCGAAATGTTAATAGCAGATAAATTAATGAGAAATCTACCGTTTATATATTTTCGACCGTTGTAGAACACCAATGTATTGTTCATCAGCTTGATTTAACTGACCTTTTCTAAATTTTTCTCTCATTTTGCGGGTTACAGACTACAAGGTCGTCAGAATATTTGCGTATACGCCTAAATGCGTTACAGACTACAAGGTCGTCAGAATATTTGCGTATACGCGGCTATATTATAAACCTTTATAAAAATGTAAAAAATTTTCGGAAAATGATGAAACAAATTTCGGCTTCGGTTCTCATGTAAAAAAAATCTCCGACAAAAAACGGTGGTACGTATTTACGAAATTAGAAGGGCTAAAGCTTGAGCAGAAAAAAATCTGCGATATATTAATTGCAGCTTTATAATACTTATTCACAAAATCATTGCACCATGAAAAAGTTTTACGACGGAAGCAGAAAATTTTTCAGTAGTGAAAATGCAAAGTCAAGAAGGTCGAACGGGAGAAATTTTTTAAATAATTTTTTTTTTAAATTTGTATTGATTTTTATAAAAAACAGCGTTTGCTCGAGACACATGCTTTCTTACCAGAATCCTCGGAATACGGATAATTGGCATTCAAATTAACAATGGGATCAAACGGCAAATCAACCGACAGCGTATCACGATGCTTTATATACAATATTTTGAAGGAATCGGCTACGTTTAAGCCGAAAAGCCCGTTTCCAACGAATGGTATAAACTTTCGATCTTTTACGTTTACATCGCGAACAAAATTGATGAACGAATAGTAAATGTGTTCGTTAATTAAATAGTGTTTATACGTTTGCTGCAAGTAATCATCAAGGCACACGTGAGAAGATGCCAGCCGATTGTGTTTTCGACCGAAAAGCAAGTATGGACCGGTATACAATAAAATTAATAATGCGACGATTATGCCAACTACGAGTCTTTTACTCCTAAATACAAAAAAAAATTTTGCGATCATACTTCAACAACGACAACTGAAAGTTGGGGGAGGCAGGCCCATATTCAGAGGGGGAAAGGGGGGGGGGAATTCCCCCCTAAATTTTTTGCATTTAAAATTTGCAGCAATACATCACAATTCCCAAATTAAATTTTCGTTTTAAATGGAAAATAGTGAAAATTTATTACTCCGGTACGCGGTTAGAAAATGTCATTTCAGCTAATACTTATAGCTTTTAATTATCAACATATTATGGATAAAGGTGATCCTGTGTTGTTTTTTGGCGAATTTAACGAAATCCTCCGTTATCTTCCCAAAATTTTTTTGCGATCTTTATAAAAATTTTGACACTTGTGCGATTAGAACATTTGTAGTTCAAGTAGAAATTCTTGGTGGTTGAAGAATTAAAATTCTTGGTTGCCATCCTAGTTTTTAACTTGTAGTTTGCCCGACTGAAATTTAATCGAACTTTACTGAGAAAGTCTAGGAAATAAAAAGTGAAGAGATTCATTTTCCAACTATTAGAATATCCAAATCCGAAAAAAATTTTCGGCGCTACGCGCCCAACAAGTTAATTCATATCAATCAACCTGTTTCATTTTCTCTTCAAAATTCAGAAAATAGGGTTTTGAAAGTTGAAAACCGACGTGAATCGAATGAAATACAAACAAGCTAGCTTCTTATACAGTTTCCGATAAACATAAGCTAATTTATTGGTTTTAAAGCGAGCAACCAAAAATCTATCTGTGCAACCAAAATTTTTCTTTAAGTTGCACATTGCAACCTGGCCTGTGCAAAAAAGAACTGAATCCAAGCACACATAAACTAACTAAAAATAAGTCGTCTTTACTGCAGAAGGGATTTTCTTTTTATTCAGTAAATTCTAAAAAAAATTTGGCTAATTCCCCCCTTTTTGAAAATCCTCGATATGGGTATGGGGGGAGGGAGTCGTGGACAACTGCTCATACGATTAAAATTTTTGGGCTAAATTTTATAAGTGGGTTCCCGGCCTTCAGCCTAATCACTGTATATGAGTTGTTTGTTAATTTAGAGCATGGATTTCTGTGACTAGTGAGTAGACATTTATTTTTCCTTTAAAATTTTCCGTTATTTTTTAATTATTACAGGTAAAATGGAAGCGCGGAAAGAAAAAATGATGAAATTTGAACGACCGGTTCAAATTCTGCAGGGTATTTTGCCATAAGATCCACACATAACTATTTCCAGACTTTTTTTATATATTATGCAAATTTTCAAACCATGTTGGAAATATTACCCTTTATTGTCGAAAGTCAACGAATTTGGAAATCTAATTTGAGTTTAGTATTTTAATGATTTCGATTTTTATCGATTTCTGTGATTAGTGAGTAGACATTTATTTTTCCTTTAAAATTTTCCTTAGGCTTAGGGTACAGAAGCTGCGCCCGAAGGGCTATTTCAAATCAAGTTGTTAGTTTAAATAGTATCAAGGGTCTTAAAGGAATATAGTGTTGATACTTTCTGGGGAAATTGAGTAGTGGTACACGCATTAAGTCCATAAGCTGGTGGACCAAGTTCGATTCTTGATGTAAGTAGGATTTTTCTGTAGGGGCCATTCCGCGCTTTGAAAATGTGCTGGTTGGCTTTCCCAAGTGTGAAACTACTTGAAAAAGCCCAATTTGAGCAAACTTGAGAGTTTCAGCTAAAATATACTCGTTCCGAAGTAGGTAGGATTTTTCTGTAGTGACAAGGAGTAGTGACATGTGTGCAGATTTTATGCAAATGAGTACCTGAATGCCATGAGCTCCTGGATTTTCAAACTGATCTGGATAGCTGGCATCTTGAGGAGTCCGAGTTTGGACCATAATTGGAAAGGGAACCGATTTGTAAAAATATTCCAATTTTTTGGGGAACACTTCCCTTCAAGCCTGCAGCCAGAAATTTTTTTCAGGGGGGGCACACATTTTTTTTCACACCAATTACTGTAAAATTGACATTTCTGACTTGACTTTCTTATTTTTGACTTGAGTTAGAAAAAACCCCAAAGCTACCTTTGTCTTTTTTTAACACTTCAAACATTTCGGGAGGGGCGTGCCCCCTACCCCCCTCCCTACAGGCCTGCTTCCCTTAATACCCCACCTCACTTACAGGTATGGTGGGGTAGAGTACCCACTATTCCTTAAATCCTGGGGGATCTTAAGGGAAAACTTTCCCCAAAACGACCAAAAAGTAGTTGGGTTTTTTGCTCAATTTTTTCCAATGTGGGAAGGGTCCCCCAACCTCTTCCCAACTACAGGTGTGCCTTGGCCGATGTTTCGGCATCGGCCGATGAGCGAAAAGGGCCCAGCCCATCGGTCGATGACTAATTGGCACATTTTAAAACTTACGCGTATGCTCGATCGAGAATAGCCTTCAATACGAAGAGAACATCCGCGCGTTGTAAATACGATCGGAACGAATACATTTTAGATCGAATAAAGATAGATTTACGCCGAATTTGAAACGTGCATCGCCAAGAATAATGATCACACATCTTTGATCACAAAATATATTATATTCATGGTTGAAAACTCAATATTGTCCATCAGCTTACGTGGAAAGACAGGTTGCCTGCATAGGAACCTTGACAATTCTTTTGTCTTTTGACAACGTCTTTTCTGAATAGACAATGCAAAGTAACAGAACAGACAAGACAAAGAAAGAACAAAAAAACGCGGAGGAGCTAGCTTGCTTCCTTTTTATCGCTCTGCCCTGTGGGCAGTGGCTAAGTGGATCTAGTCATAAATACACCATCGAGTCATAAATACACAAAATGGCTAAATAGACACGAGACTAAGCATTAGGGAAGCAGCGCGTAACCCTCTTTTGATTGGCCAAAATTGCCGCCCCCTTGTTGATTATTCAAAATTTTTGAGATATCGAAGATATTTTTGAGATGCGTTTTAAAAGGGAAATACTGAAAATTTTCCAGCGCTTCGCGCGGATTTTCAAATCAGGCATTATTTGAAATTGAAGTTTCTGTCGGCTATAAGTCACTGTTTTTTGCCCTGTGTCTTTTCCCCAAATGGCGGAAGAAGCCACAAATTTATTTTTCTATTTTCCGCCAGACGTTTTTCGCTTGAAAATGCAAATAGACGCTTCATGACAAGGTTGAACAAGGTTTGACAAGGTTGGCGGGCATTGGGTTTTTGGGTTGGAAAATTGGACATTTCTGCGTTTTTGGGTTTTTAAGAAAAGAATACATTTTTTTCATTTTGTTCTCAAGAATACAAGTTTCTTCCTGATTTAACAATCAAATTAAGAGTTGAGCTAACTTTAGTTACTGCAATGCAGTCTTTTGTGACACTGACATGACAACAGATTTGAGATGAGATCACACAACACAACAAACAAATCAAATGCTATCGTAAATTTTTAATTCAGGACACTGTTCGATTCGGTTCCTATTGTTCGATTCGGTTCCTACGACTGGTCTGTTGAATTGAGTGAGTTATTCAAATCGAAAAGCTAAACATTCATATTCAATAAATTTAACTTATGTTTGAATTGTCTTTTGGCTGAAGTTGATTTGATTCGGCAGTTTATCTGAATATTAGGCAGATTTTACTGCTCATAGGTCCTGAACACTTATGAGCAGTAATAGTGCTGCTAAAGGTTTTGTTATACCTACTGCTCATAGCCATCAGCATTTCGTGAACTGAGTTGATGAGCAGCTCTAAAATTTTGGGGAAGACAGCAGACCCACAGGAAAGAGAGGCAGCTGACGGCTGATTAAACCCAGAAAACCCTGATTAAACCCACACAATTTCAGTGATACCGCTTTTAACAAGCATGAATGCAATAATGTTTTGTCATGTTGGATTCAGAAGGAGCAAGTTAGTGCTGGAGAACACTTGCTCAACCAATAATACGCACATACTGTAGAGAAAATCCGACCGGTTGGGGGGGGGGGGGTAAATCCGAAATTTTGAGGGGGGGTAGGAAAAAGTCGAAATTTTTCCCAAAAAAGGCCAAAAAACATACACTTTTTTGAAAATTTTTTTAATCAGGGTTCATACAAAGTCGGAGGAAAAAAATTCCCTGTGTTTTCCAGGTTTTCCAGGTTGACAAATGAAATTTTTCCAGGTTTTTATAATGATGAAATATACTATCCTGAAGAAAAATACTGAATAACAGAAACATGTGTGAGCTAAAGTATCATCAAAAATATAGTACTAAATCAAAAAATTTATTTCAGACTATTGCGCAACCTAGCGCCGAAAAATTTTGACTCCGAGGCCTCTAAAACGTCGGAAAATTAATTTTTCAGCACATTCTTATGCAGCTACCGATGATCAATCGTGATCTTTTCACCATTTGATTGGTGGAAGCGTTGAAACATTTTTCTAATGTTTTCGTATATCAAGAGCCAGTAATTTACGAATCATAATTGTTTATGATATATATAAACCAACTTATAAACCATAAAAAAGTGTGATAGATATTTTACTTCGGACTCGGATATCGGTAATAAATGCTGTGTAGAGCATCGGAAAAAATTTGAATTTTGATATTCTATATCGTTGGAAAATTACTATTTTTAATATCTATTTCCTGCCTGAAAAGTATAATTTTTCAGTGAATTCAACACATACATGTAATTGGGGGGGGGAAGTGCTATGTGAACCCCCCAGAAATCGTCGACCATATGGCTAGCCATTGGGCGACCGCCCCCCCAGGATTTTCCAATCCAATGGCTAGCCATATGGTAGCTGTAGGGACCCCCATACTTTTGGTCGGAAAAATACTGAAAAATGTCAATTTTTTTATTAAAAATGTCAATTTTTGAACGAAAAATGGTAAAAAAACGTGAATTTTCTTGGCGCTTTGCGCCATGGATACATTATTTCGGTCTTTTTAGGGAAAAATTACTATTTTTTGAACTATTTTTCGTACTTTTTTCGTGAAAAAATCGCATTTTTTTCCTTGAGAGACCCCTCCCCCCAAAAATTTGGGAATTACTGACCCACGGCCCCAAAAAAGTCGCCCAACCCCCCACCAGACCTCGGCGTTCCGTTATATGTATGATGTTTTCAGTCAGGCAAACTAAAATTCAAAAATTAGATAAGCAGCAATGAATTGAATGACTTTTTCAGATAGAAGAACTTCTGCTATTGTCCCACGCTTAATCATTTTCCAAATGCAAAAAAGTTATCTTCACGAAATTCGAAAATTCTAAAGAACCACAAAACGATTTTGTGGAAATAATCTAGAAAAATCTAGGTTTTAGTCGAATATGTGAAAAAACAATACAAGGTCAAACATTCATCCATAACATGCTGATGTTTAAAAGCTATAAACCAGCGTAAACTAGGCCGACATTTTCCAATCGCACAACAGAAATGATAACAAGAATCATGAATGATCTTAAATCCGGCGCGAAGCGCCGGAAAATTTTCGATATGTTTTTTTAAAAACGCATAAGAATGCATCTCCGGACAGGAAACTCACCCAATCAAAAGGGTCGTTAGGCTCTAATTTTTATAAGCCATGTTGGCTTGTGCCCCTAAATTTTTAGGAGTCAATCAGAATTTTTAGAAGCCATGGCTGCTAATTGACCTAAAAAACTCTGACCAGACTCGATTTTTTTTCGCTCGCAAATATGAATGCTCTATATAGCCGATAACATTTTGTTGATTAGTCTTCAATTTTCTGGCATAAATGAGGAGTTTGAATGTTTTCACGAATATTACCCTTACAATCTAATTGAAACGTTGACTTTGACATAATAATTTAAAGGCTAAATCAAAAGTTGAAGTTGAAAAACTAAAAAAAACGATCTCAAATACTCGATGATTTTAAGCAATTTCACTTTCAATGTGCATAGTCGAATAAGAAAACTCGCCGCAGCGCGGCGAAAAAATTTGACGATTTTCCTCTACTTTTCAACACAAAATATTTATTTTTCCACAAAATTCCCTGTGTTTTCCAGGTTTTCCAGGTTCTCCAGACCTGAAAAAAAATTCCCTGTGTTTTCCAGGTTTTCCAGGTTGTGTATGAACCCTGTTTAATTTTTTCCAAACTGGGGGGGGGGGGTTGGGGGGGGAAATGATTTTGGGTACAGGGTTGGCCAAGTTGGGGGGGGGGGTAGAAAAAAGTCGAAATTTTTCCCAAAAAAGGTCAAAAAACATACACTTTTTTGCAAATTTTTTCCAAACTGGGGGGGGGGGGTTAGATGAATTTGGGTACATGGTTGGCCAAGTTGGGGGGTCCCCCCCCCAAGTACAGGTATGGTTCGCATGAGGGGTGGGACTCGATTATCAACCAATCAGAAGAGGGCTACGCGCTGCTTCCCTAATGCTGAGTAGACTCGAGTTCTGAAAATACAGTAATCAGACCGATTGACTGTAGTTTTGCGTAAAATGATAAACTTGACGACAAAAAGTGAAGTTAACGATAAACTGTGAGTTGAATGGGACTCCAGTCAGACTATGCGGTTTGATGTATTTCTGATACATTTTGCAATATACCATATTACATTTTCTCAGTATCACTTATACTCGTTTACAGTGGACATTCATGCCTATAGTGGATCGATCAATCTGGATTGGAAGAAGATGATGATAATATGTTATATTATTTAATTTTTAAGTATTGATCGGCAGCATTACAAAAGTATGTATTAAACAATACAATAAAAACAATAAAATAATTTATACAATATATAGGGAAGGTTTACACTGCTGAGATTTGCACTGATGTAGGGGGGTGTAGAGGAAATGTTATAAATAGTCATTGTGCTAGAACAATGTAAAGGCCGATGTATAGTAATTACTTAAGAGATGCAAGGTTGTTCATTTAAGTTAAAACACGGAGAATGAAACATTCACTGTACATATAGAAAATCTATAATTATTCGATTTTTCAATTTGCCAAATGAATTTCAATTCTTTAATCGTGCGTGCTCATGAAAAAAAACGGTGGACAGAACAAATTCTGGAAAAAATTGAGTTTTCTAGTTGATAAAGATCAGGTATTCAGTGTTATTCAGCGCAAAACGGCAAATACTGTATCAAGCGCGGCTACCAGAACCGCAAAAAGTACTCCACTCGAGAACTCTGCGGTTCCATAAACCGCACTAAACCGCAATGCGGTTGCGGGTTGCCACTTTTTTTTCGGTTGCGGGTGACTTGCGGGCCGCAATTTTTGAAAACCGCAAAAGGTGTGCGCGCCGCACACTTTTTCGCCCGTTGCGGCTAAGTATGCCTACGGCTTAAGGATCAGGAAAGGAAAGGACCAGGTAAAGTTGTCCTTAACGTCCCTAAATTTAAGAATCGGGAAGACTACATGACAAATATTTTACAGTAAGGTTTGAGATGAGTAAGTTGAATATATAAAGACGACCAGACACTAGACAGTAGATTTTATATATTTTATTGATCTTGTACATTGTATTATTTTTTGTTTGCGTTTACGTTGCACATGTTTAAGCCCGGTTCATACTTCTGCTCGGCGAGCAAATTTACCCCGAGTATGTTCGCCGAGCACGCTCGGCAAGCATTTCCGAACACAGCTCCGAGCATGCGCGCCAAGCATGCTCGGAGATGCTCGTCGAGCAGCTTGCTCGCCGAGCATGCTCGGAGTTGGTTCATACTTTGCGAGCAGATTTTTCCCGCAAAATGCATACTTATTTCTTTCCATGTATGAACCATAAAATCAATACTTTGAATACCTATAGTTTTCACTGAATTTCTTTGAAGACACTGTGTTTTTTATAACATCCTTGTAATCAGAGGATTAATCGTTCTACAATAATTCTTTTTCATCAGGTTCAATAAGTTCAAATTTTTTATCATCTGATAATTATGTTCGAATAGACATGGCGAAAATTTTACAGCAAAAAAAATGAAATCCCACAAGTAAACGCGGCAATTAGGGATGTATCGGACCTTTTGACCAGGTATGCTACCCGATGTTTTCTGCTCTGAAGGAGGAAAAAACACTACCTTAGTCGTTATCCAGGATACCTCTGTGCCTCGAATGTCACAGGTCACAACATTCATTTGAGCATTTTCACTGTTAGAAGAAAAAACAGATAAAATTTTACTCTGTAATATATGATATATTTACATGATACATGTCTATATACATGAGATTAATTTAGTCATTATTACATACACCACCAGGCGAAACTAACCGTCTATGCCGGTCGCGTCCAGGATGCGTCCGGGACGCACCCAGAACGTGAAAAGCACACTATACCGACAATTAAGTTGACAGATCATGTGCTTATGTCACACAAAGCCAAAGAATTTTGCTGATGCTTCCTTCTTACCTCTCTATAGAAAGCACACATTATTTACCAGATATAAATGAAAGGCCAACTGTTGTCATACTGTAGGTCAAAACAAAGTGCATATCCACTACACATTGTGAGAAAACTATGATTGACAGTTATTGCATGAATGTCAATTACTAAGAAAAATGAAAGTTTTCTTTGTGCTACCGAAAAAGATGCGTTCCAGACGCTACCTGGACGCGTCCCGGACGCGAATTTTTGAGGGTTAGTTTGGCCTGGTAGTGTACATTTCAAAAATATCTACATGAGATTAATTTAGTCATTATTACATTCATTTCAAAAATAAAATTTTCTCAATAGTTTTCCACGAAAGTGGAATGACTGATGTATTCACATTATCTGATAATTGACTTTTTTAAATATGGGCCGATGGTTTTTTGGGCGAGCTATGATCTATAATATCCTGTTTTCTATGGCAACTCTTGCATTAATCAGCCCTGTATGTGATTATTTACTGGGCAACTATAAATCTTAGGCCTCTTTTAGTTATTATTTAGACAAAAAAAAACGTTGATTTAATGACAATGTGATTTTTTCCATCAATGCATAATGATACAATGATTGATGAATAATTTTTAGCCTTCACCTCCCAGAAGAGTATGCTTAAAAATCGTTCAATTTCCATAATTCACGAAGAATTATTCAACAATATCATGTTAAAAGCAATTATATGGTGTCCACAATCAGCGATACAAGAGGTTACGGTACTATAAATGATAAACGAATGACAATACAATTTTGCCGACTGCTTCACTAGGCGTCGACGATACACGCCTGACTTTACATGAATCTCTAACACACAGATTCAAATATGAAATACAAAAACTATATCTATTTCACGCTTTCTTTGCCTTTTATACTGCTTCCTGTTGCCACACCCTTGATCTGTGCAGGGTCTGTTTCCGAAATCTTCTTCCAACCAATTGTCACTTCCTGCTTCATATGCTTCCATGTACTGTATGCTTACCTAACCACTCCTTTTATGCTTCCTACTATAGTATGCTTCACCACGCCTTTTTGTGTTACACTTAGCTTCTCTGTCTATATGCCTCTGACTTATGGTGGGCTTAGCCACGCCTATGTGCTTCTTTATTAATTACATGTGTATATGCTTCTGTAATGGACCATGGCTACT
This sequence comes from Romanomermis culicivorax, assembly GCA_963922205.1. Lineage (NCBI taxonomy): Eukaryota > Metazoa > Nematoda > Enoplea > Mermithida > Mermithidae > Romanomermis > Romanomermis culicivorax. The sequence continues at coordinate 1,517,341 of CAWUHX010000036.1, forward strand.
GTTCCACTTGAGACCGGTGTCTGGGTTGGGGTTTCTACATTTTATTACAGGACAGGTGTCTTTAAGATTTTGGAGGAGATTACTGTACCTGTGGGAATGTGTATCTTCATGTGAGTTATGAGGGCCAGGTGCCCATGTGCAAATTAATTATGTAACGTCTTTAATTGGGTCAATAACAGCTTCTGTGTGTGAGACGTTCAAAACAGAACACTTCAAGTAAATTTACAGGAATGTCAATATTGGGAAACTCAGACATCCTTGAGACAGTAACTTATAAAATAAATTTATATACAGTAATCGACTACACATATCCTACATTGTGAATTTACACTGATGCATTAGCACCTATATTACATTCCCCTCCTTCCAAAGTTGAACATCCTCGTTCAAGGGGTTTCGAGGGAGAGAGGCGATCAGGGTAGTTTTGGTAGGAGTTGCTTGGGGGTACAAAAGGGTTGCCTCGTTTACATGAATGGTAAAGGTAGTATTTTTGAGGGGATGTTGCAGTGTGACATTAGGGTACAGGAAACTCGTGACTGCATAGGGACCATTGTGCTGGGGTAAAAATTTAGATGTTAGCCCTTGTTTGCAAGTGTGATTTTTGTGTAAAACGAGATCGCCTAACTTGTATTGGATGTCGTGTGCGTTTTTGTTGTACTGAACTGTATATTGGTTCTGTGCTTTTTGTAAGTTTTTCTGAACTGCGGAGAGTGCTTCTGTGAAATGAGATTTGACTCAGAGGGCATAGTCATCAAGATCGACCATATAAGAGGTGGGGAGGAAATTAAAGGCTGTGTCGGATGGCAAATTAGGTTGTCCGCCATAGAGTAACTCAAATAGGGGTATGAAGTGCTATCATTTTTGTGAATATTGATGGCAAAAACTGTGAATGGTAAATAAGCATCCCAATCAGTATGCTTGGAGTTGATGTACATACCTATATGGGCAGCGAGGGTTTGGTTACAGCATTCCACTTCCCCATTGGCAATGGGGTGGTACAGAGTTGTGTGAACTTTTGGGTATTGCATAATTCAGTGATTTGGGTGAAAAATCAGAAACAAAATCGGATCCACAGTCACAGTGGACGATTTTTGGGGAGCCATAATGGCAAACAATTTTGTTCACCAATAGGTGGGCAATGGTGGCTGCTGTGATGTCACTGGTTGGAAAGGCCTTGACATACTTGCTGAAATAGTCCATAAATACAACAATGGACCGATTCCCGTCCACAGGGGTAATGGCCCCATGCAATCAACACCAACTCTGTCAAATGGGGCTGTGGGTTGAATAGGGACAAGACTAGCATGTACTTTGTCCCACAGGGCTTGGTGCATTCGGCATTGGTGACAAGTTTTGCAGTAGTGTTTTACATCACTACTCATTTTTTGCCAAAAATATTTTTGCCGGAGGAGGTGTAAGGTTTTACATGAGGCAAAATGGCCTGTAAACTTGCTGTCATGGTGAGATGCAATGATATCATGGATTTGTGATTTTGGAATATATAATTATGGTTGCTTGTCAATTATACAAAATAGGATGTTGTGATAGACTGCGAGTTTGATCATGGTAGGTGGGTATTTTTGGGTAAGTTTGGTTATTATTGCCTTGATGGTTGAATAATTGCGTTGGAGTTCTGCAAAATTTTTCTGTTCCTCTTCCTGCTCAGAGGCTTCAGCTTCAAGGATGGTGTTGACAGCAGGTATCTCAGGTCGGGTTTCAAGCTGCTCAATGTCAAAAGATGGTTTTGCTGTGTCTGAGATAGTGTCAGCATTTCGGTTAGCAGTGCCTTTCTCAGGCCGAATGTCGAGTTGAATATGGGAGAGAGCTAGTCCCTAATGAGCAATTCGAGGGGAAAGATTTTCCTTTTGGAGGACTGCTTGAACAGCAGTATGATCTGTGTCAACAATAACATGTTGTTGGAATAGATACGGCCGAAAATGTTTAATGAATTCTACTACGGCAAGGTTTCTAATTTGGTTATGGGACAGTTACATTCTGGGGGTTTTAATGCACGACTCCCAAAAGCAATGAGACAGTCAAGACCTTTGTCATTGAGCTGGCCTAGAATTACGCCAATTCCAAGCTTGGCCGCATCAGTTTGCAGAATGAAAGGTTTGCTAAAATCAGGGTGTTGCAGGACTGGTGCATGAATCACCAATGCTTTGAGTTTATTGAAGGCAGCAAAATTCGGAGTTCTTTTTGAGCAAGGCGATAAGTGGAGTGGAGATTTGGGAGCAACTGGGGATGAATCAGCGATAATAGGAGGGCAATCCTAGAAATGATTTGACTTCTTTTGAGCTTTTCAGTGTAGGGATGTCAAGAATGGATTGTACCTTGTTTGGGTCTGGGGAAATACCCTGTTGTGAGATAATGTGGCCTAAATATTGAACTTGGGATTGACAAAATTTGCATTTCTATATATTAAGTTTTAAACCAGCTTTTGCAAAACGGCTGAGGATTATGTCTAAGCATTCTAGCATTTGAGTATGTGACTCTGCAAAGACTAATACATCATCGAGGTAGATGAGACAGGTGTTCCATTGTAGTCCAGAAAGGATAACATCCATTAGCTGTTGGAATGTAGCAGGGGTGTTTGTGTGGCCAAAGGGGAGGAAATTGAACTGGTATTGCCTGGCTGAGCAGTTAAAGGCTGTTTGCTCTCTGTCACCTTCTGCAATGGGGATGGAGTAATATGCATTGGACTGGTCCAGTGATGTGAAGTATTTCATTCCATGCAGGGTGTCTAGGATTTCTTCAATATGGGGTAATGGATACACGTTGTTTTTGGTTACTTTATTCAGGTCCCAAAAATCGATGCATAGGTGATGTCCACCATCTATTTTGGGGACAAGGACTGTATTGGTACACCAAGGGGAATTGCTTTGGCTAATTATGCCAGCTGCCTCGAGTTGTTTGACTTCTGCTTGAATGATTTGTTTTTCTTTGGGAGATGTCTGGAAAAGGTGTCTCCGAATGGGTTTGAAACCATTTGTATCAATGTTGTGGGAAACAAGTGTCATGCGACCCACGTCCATTTTGGAGTTGGCATATAGGGTGGGGTGTTTGGATAAAAATCGTAGTAGTTGATTTTTCTCTGTTTCGGTGAGGTTGCTTGGGGTTAAATTCACATTCTCTTTTAACCAGATGAAAGTATCAAAATGGTTAGGCAGGTAGGAAACATGAAACAGCCCCAATGAATGTGCCAGGGTAGAGGGTTTGAGGGGTGTCCTGAGTATTTAAAACAGAAATGGGGATACGATTGTTCTGATTCTCCGAAATGCAAGCAGCAAAGTGAACTTTAGAATTTTGTCTGGCTTTGGGGGTAAATTCAATATGGTTAATATGGAGGTAAGTTTTCGGTAAGGGTACAGTGAGTTTGGTAACTGTGGGAGGTGATAATTCTAATTTTTCATCGAAATAGGTTCTGCCGTGGGTTGACAGGGGGCTGTATTCTAGGCCTTCGCAAGTGAGTATGACATCGCCAAATTTTACTTGGGATTTCTGGTTGTTTATGGTATATTCCAAAAATTGGCTCATGAAATTTTTTCCCAGGAATACATCAGCTGTGCAATCATTCTGAACATGTACCATGATTGTTTCTTGTTGGGCCGTTACTGTGACAAAGGTTGTTCCCATGAAGTGGATAGGAAAGTTGTTTGCTGCTTTTGCTTGGACCAGTGGGGGTTTCCTGTCTAGCTGTAGGGCTTCAGCAATATGGGAATCAATCAGGGAGTAAACACCATCAGTGTCAATTATGTCTTTGGTGAATAGTTTCCCATTCAATGTAATTGGAATATGTGGGGTATGCTTCTCGAGGGCGACTGGGTGGGGATTCTTTGAAATATATTGGTTTATCTGGTTTATAAGTTCTATTGCAGGAGTCCTTGGTGTATCCATGTCAACAATGACATATATCTGTTGAGTTTGGGCTCATAATGATTTGCTAATTCTAAGAGGGCATGACCAAATGAGGGAGGGATGGTGTTGGGTACCCACCTACTGTGTAAAGGTAGTTCCTATGCATGTTCACTGGCCATGTGGTGTTTAGGGCAAGGAAGATATTTCTGAAAATCAAGGAAGGAGTAAAAGATACCAGTTAGGACAATGATGATAATGACTAGATTGATGGGTATTTGCAAAATGCCCTCCAGTAAGTTATTTAACCCATCTGTTAGGCCTTGTGTGGTGCCTGTTATAACTTACTCGATGCCTCAATCGGCACCAGAAAGTGTGTTAACGTTTGCTTGTCCACTGCCTGAGATCATGGTGTACACTGTATCAGAATTAAGTGACATTTGGGCGGTGTAATTAACTAGCTTGTTAACAATTCTTTCGAGGGTGTGGGTTTTGTATATGTATTGCTTCAAGAAGAGTAAGTTTGTTGATATTGTTGCAAGTTGGTCGTGGAAGATTGGTGGTGTATTGAAGTGGAAAAGGGAGAAATTTTGATTCCATACTATTTCTATGAGGAGGTCAGTGACATGTCGGGATCCTGTTTCAGTGGCCCATGTGGTATTTTGTTTGTAGAGAGCAACATGCATATGATGACAGTCGACAGTTTGAGAGAAAGGGATCAAATCATTTCCTCTAGGGTTTGAAAACATAATGTTGGTCCCTACAAGAATAGGTAGAAGTTTGTAGCAAGTCCCATTGATTTTGTGATTGTAAAAGACTTTTGATGCATTTACCTGTTTACATGGCCAGATTGTGATGGCATCCCCTGTAAATTCAGCAATTATGTCTGTCCTTTGTAAAAATGCACATGCCCCAAGTGTTGCATCAATGCCTAAGATTTGCCACACTAAGTAAGATATTGTTGAGCTTGCCTGCATAGCTCATTCCATACATTTTTAAAATTCTGAATTTCAAACTCTTGAATTTTGTCGGCTAGATAATTTAGTTTTGCATTGATGGGTTCAAAATCATCAAAGTCGTATAATTTGGTTTGGGTTTCATTAATTAGTGGGGTTAAAAAGGCATTGTGGTGTGGTGTCTTTTTGTCTAATTTTACGATAGTACCTTGTTCGGTCATGACACTATCTTTGGTTTTAGGACAATTTGGGTTCAAAAGAAGGCATTTTTGATGGAGGAGGCTCCTTGCAATTCCTCGATGATCATGTGTGTTTTGGTTAGTTTTATGGGGTAGGTCTTTTTGTATTCGAAGGGGCATAGGTTTTCAAATGTAGTCTCATTCCAGATAATGGCTCGGTCGGCTGTTATACAATAACCTGATGTTGGCTTGCATGAACCCAGGTCACCTAATGTAATTGTCATTGATTTTGCATTCCATGATGCAACCTGACCAGTTTCTATAATGACATTAGTAATGTACATGCAATGGTCAGTACAACACCATGCATATTCTATGCTTAGTGAGTTGTTAGTGGACCAAAATCCTGGTTTTGTTTTGTACAGTTTTTGACTATTATGCTTTTTGTCCATGATGATTGCCTTGCAAACATGTGGGGTTAGGTTTTCCATTTTGGTTTGGTTGAAAACGATGCCTTTTGACCCAAAAAATCCTGTGTTAGTACAAATTTTCCTTTTGCTAATACTACATTTGTATGCATCTGTTATGTGGGGTTTGGTGGAGGGGATATAAATTTTTTCGAATGTTTGTATGGGTTTGTCGATTGTAAAAGGGGACATGCACGATACAGTTTTTTGTATGTTGACCAAATGACTGCTCAATAAAGTTCGGCACAGCTGGAATTGGGCATGACAGTATGATGGAATTATTATACAATAAAGAAACCAACAGTAAGTTTCATTGGGGATGATATGTTGTTTGTTGGCCATTGGAGCAATTGTATGGGCGTCACATGCGTGTGTTGTGTGGGTTGCCTGAACAGTCTTCAGAATTTGAGAATTTTGGTTGCATGATTGGGTGGGATTTTTCTTGCTTTTTGGAGTGGGAGGAGAGTTTTTCACGGGTGAAATTTATATGGTTCATTTGTGAGACCATGGAGTAGTGAGAGGATGTTCTGCCTTTTTTCTGTGGCAGTTTCAAAGTGGTGGGCGAGAGGCATAGGCATTTGCGGGGTATTTTGTAGTCTGGTGGTAGGGTGGGCAACAATTTTGGAATGTCGTCAGTTTTGGGAGGCAAGGGTGGCAACATGTTACACCAATCCGGTATGGCGAGGTCGAGGACATACTCCTCATTGTTGTTTTGGTGGTAGACCGGCATGATGGTTCCTAAAGTATGCTGGGGGCTGCTATGTATAGTGAGCAATGTGGGATAGAGGGCTGGGTCACGGATGTTCATTTGTGGTTGGGGTAGTCTGTCTTCAATGCAGTTTTATGCATTATGACTCGGTTGGTTGGGACAATACCTGCTTGTGTGGCCTCTTTGCCCACAGACAAAACACTGAACCTTAAAATAACTTTTAGATATGCAGTGGTCAGATCTGTGGCCTGTTTGGTAACAATGAATACATTGGCTCTTGCAGTCCCGGGTAGTATGATTATTCTGAAAACAGATTTCGCATGATCTTCATGTTCCTGATAAATTACAATTTCGAGCTAAATGACCAACTTGTCCACATTGAAAACATGTGAGCTGCCTAAAACTGTGACTGTTACTCTGTGGCGGGGGTTGTGAGTTTTGTTTGATCTGTATTTGTAAGTCCTTTACTTGTTGTTCTAACTCATGCAAAAGTCCTTGTTGGTCAGTGTTTTTTGTTAATGAAAAGATGGGTTCCCGTTTGGGGGGTATAAATGGTAGGTTGTTGGATTTTAATTTGTTTCTGAGAATTTGCTGTGCGATGTAAGCTGCTTCATCAGACATAACTTTTAGAGTTGTGAATCTTCCATACTTGAGTGCTTCTCTAATTTCGTTCTGCATGCCTTCAACAAAAAGGGGCCTGATTATCATTTCTCGTGCGTCTGAATTAAAGTTGGGATAAATGAGAGTTGCTAAATGCTCAAGGTCAAACAAAAATTCTGTTACTGTTTCCGATCTTTTTTGTTTTCTTTGTCATAAAAATTGTTGATGCAACTCAGTGTCTCTATTATTTGGAAAACAAGCTTGTAATGCGATTTTGTACTGTTCATATGTCTGGGGTGGGTTTTCGGAATTTGCCAAGTTTTTGAATTTTGCTAATGCTGCCCCTCCCAAATTAACTTCGAAATATGCTAACTTTAGTTGTCCACCAGTATCTATCATGCCTTGAAGTAGCATAAATTGCTCTAGGTGTTTACTCCATTCACCAAAATGTTGGGTCACTCTACCCATGAATACCGTAGGTTTTGTGTAAAAATTATTCACCATATTGTTGCATTTGTTGGCTGTTTTTAAATCATCAATTAGGGTGGGATTTACTGTATTTTGATTCAGTCGTGTGTGGAGGGTTGGAAAGTATTCAGAAAAAAGTTCATTTATTTGTTCTCTAACGATTTTTCCTAAGTGGTCTTGAGTTTGGTGGGTGTTTCTCAGTTTACGTTGGGATTTTTGCTTTGAAGTCTCAGTTTTTGCTTCACGTTTGATTTGTAGAAAGGTGTCACTTAATGTTTCCTTAAACATACTTTCCAGTTTGATGTTTACGAGTTAATGTGTCCTAAGCTGTAGGGGAAGATTCTTTTGTCTGTGGTTACTTCTGAGTGTTGCCTGGAAAAGGATGCACCTTAATGGGGCAGGGAGTTCCAGTGGTTACAGTAAGGTACGATCACCAAAATATTTAATGCCCAATTCTCACTATACTTTTACTTGTCTCATGATAAACGAATGACAATACAATTTCACTGACTGCTTCACTAGGGGTCGACAATACACGCTTGACTTTACAGGAATCTCTAACACGCGGATTCAAATACAAAATACAAAAACTATATCTATTTCACGCTTTCTTCGCCTTTTATACTGCTTCCTGTTGGCCACACCCTTGATCCATAGGGGGTCCCCTTCCAAAATCTTCTTCCAACCAATCATCACTTCCTGCTTCATATGCTTCTGTTTCTGTATGCTTACCTAACCACACCTTCTATGCTTCCTAACTATAGTATGCTTTACCATGCCTCTTTGTGTTACGCTTAGCTTCTCTGTCTATATGCTTCCGACTTATAGTGGGCTTAGCCATTTCTACCTGCTTCTTTATCAATAACGTGTGTATATGCTTCTGTAATGGACCACGGCTACTGTTCCACTTGAGACCGGTGTCTGGGTTGGGGTTTCTACATTTTATTACGGGACAGGTGTCTTTAAGATTTTGGAGGAGATTACTGTACCTACGGGAATGTGTATCTTCATGTGAGTTATGAGGGCCAGGTGCCCATGTGCAAATTAATTATGTAACGTCTTTAGTTGGGTCAATAATGGCTTCTAGGTGTGAGACGTTCAAAACAGAACACTTCAAGTGAATTTACAGGAATGTCAATATAGGCAAACTCAGACATCCTTGAGACAGTTACTTATGGAATAAATTTGTATACAGTAATCAAATACACATATTGTACATTGTGAATTTACACTGATGCATTAGCACCTATATTACAGTGTGAACAATGACTGATGTTGGTCATTCTTCAATTCACAAGCATTTAATAAAAAGAGACAAAAATAAGTTTTGTACTTCAGAGAAAGTTTTGGAGTAACAGTTTTTGGGATTGAGCACAAAATGAATTTTTAAACAAACATTTAGTTCCATCTTTGGCTATCATATCAGATTTTTTGATTTATTTCAAATAATCGTTGATCGGATTGTTTTCCGTGTTTGTCTTGAATAACAGAAAGATTTTTTTACTCCTCATTTCCTTGTCTCATTTCATTTCTCGTTTCTCAATACAGCAATTAGTATTTAAAAGTAATAAGATGAGTCATTTTTCATTTTCAATGTTTATTTACAATAAATAATAAACAGGCGTGCAACATGGCGAGTATGTGCTTGTGTTACACTTTATTAACTAAACATATTTTTTTGATCCTTGACCTGGTTTGCCCTGCCCCGATATTCTCTGGCCCGATACATCCCTACTACCGACCCGTCAGAGCGTGCAAAGTTTCCCATTGGTTGTGCGCGTATTGTTCAATTTTTGATAAATTAGCCCAGTCTGTGATGTGCCTATACTGATAACACGTGCTGCTGGCTGAGCATGCTCGGAGGAGTAGAAAAATGTCCTACCACCCCAAGCATGCTCAGCAAGCAAATTTTTTGTGCTCAGCATTCTGCTCGCTGAGCAAATATTTGCTTGCCGTGCATGCTGGGTGCGTAGATTGCTCAGAGCTGTGCTCAGAGAAGCTCCCCAAGCAATGAGCAGAAGTATGAACCGGGCTTTACATACATGTGTTTACATCTTTTACATTTTTTTACATTTTTTTGCGGTCGTTTATGTTTATTTGTCATACTTTAATTCCTCCTTGATTAATTTTTTTTTAATTTTAAATCTTAAAATTTATTAATTTTAAATTTCATTTTTTAAAATTTTGTTCATTTGAAATCTTAAAATGTTTTAATTATGAATTCAAAAATTTTTTAATGATGAATTTTAAATTTTTTTAATTATAAATTATGAAATTTTTTATTTATAAATTTAAAAATTTTTTAATTATAAATTTTAAAGTTTTTTAAGTTTGGATTTTTAAATTTCAAATTTTTTAATTTCAAATTTTTTAATTTTAAATTTTTTAATTTTAAAATTTTTCAAGTTTAAATATTTAAATTTTAAATTTTTTATTTGAAAATTTTTTTAAAATTTTTTATTTCCAATTTTTTTAAATTTCATATTTAAAATTTTTTTATTTGAAAATTTTTTTAAAATTTTTTATTTCCAATTTTTTTGAATTTCTTATTTAAAATTTTTTTATTTAAAATTTTTTTATTTAAAATTTTTTTATTTAAAATAATTTTTTTATTTAAAATTTTTTTATTTAAAATTTTTTTATTTAAAATAATTTTTTTATTTAAAATTTTTTTATTTAAAATTTTTTTATTTAAAATTTTTTTATTTAAAATTTTTTTATTTAAAATTTTTTTATTTAAAATTTTTTAATTTAAAATTTTTTAATTTAAAATTTTTTAATATAAAACTTGTAAATTTTAAATTTTTTAATTTAAAACTTGTAAATTTTAAATTTTTCAATTTTAAAATTTTTCCAATTTGAAATCTTAAACTTTTCTAATTTCAAATTTTAATTTTTTTCAATTATAAGTTTTAAAATTTTTAAGTCATAATTTAGAAATTTTTCAATTCTCAATTTTGAATTTTTTGTGTAGACACTTGCGAACATTATGAAAATTTACTCACATGTTTGGTTTGTATAGTTATTTGTAACTTAAGCCTCCAGATCTGCACGTTTCAAAATTTGGCTCACAGCTTTCAATATTCACACATTTACTGTACTATGGGAAAACTCGAGTCCATTCAGCCATTTTGCGTGTTTTTGACTAGATGGACTCGAGTCCATCTAGCTTCTATATCGGTTTGTATACTCATATTGCTCCCTTCAGGATACCCTACATCTTTGGTACAGTGCACTTTGCTTTAGGATTATAATGAATTTTCCTCAAATGATGGCACTGCTGTATGTATGTGCTTGTATACCCTTGACAAGAATGTAATGTCAAAAATTTGACTACATTTTGAAAGTTTTATTGCATTTGCATGAAGCATGGATTAATCATCAAAATAAGCCCCAGTACTATCAATCACACTTTGCCATTTCTCAGCTAGCCTTGCAATGCCTGCATAATAAAGCTTGGGGCTTTGAATTAAAAATGTTCTGGATGAATGTTCTGACCTAGTCATTGTTTTCAAATTCCATATCAACAAGGCTACTCTGCAATGACCCAAACAAATAATAATCTGATAGTGCAAGGTCCGCTTAATATGGTGGATGGGTAACAACTCCCAAATTAATTCCAGGATCTTTGCCTGGACAATGGTAGCAGTATGTGGACTGGCATAATCATGGATCAGAAGTATTTTTTCATGGTTTACTAGTGCAGGCTGCTTTTGAATTGAGGCATTTTGTACATGATCAAGCTGGTCTTTGTAGACTTTAGCAGTGATAGTCAAACCAGGTGGAAGCAACTCAAAGTGGACAGCTGGGTTGACCACCATACACATAACATTACCGTGTCGGTGTTGATCAGGCCTTGACACTCGTGCTAGTTTAGAGCCCTTGCTGACCCATTGTCGCCTCCAGATAATGTTAACATACACAGCCCCCTTTTCATCTTCAGTGATGATTCAATCAAGGAAAGGCTCGATTTTGTACCATAAAAGTAATGACATGGAAATGATAACAATGCTGTTGCATAGCATGATCACTTAACTTGTGAGGCACTCATATTTGTAGCTTGCAAACCTTGTTCATCTGCTTCATTCAATTTTCAATAGTAGCCTGGGTAATGGCGAGGACTTTTGCTATTTCCCTAGTGATTGCTTTTGGATCGAGGTCCACCTGTTCTTGAATGTCTGCTTCTGATACTTCACCTGGTCCTGTAATATGAGGCTCATCTTTGATACTGTGGGTGCCAGTCCTGAACTTTGCAAACCACCTTTCAACTGCACGTTTACGACATAGCAGGTTCCTATATGCTTGCCATATAGTTCTCGTTGCCTTTACTGCAGTTCTGCCCAAATCATGCTCATACACAGTGCAATGATGTATGAGGTCGGGCAGGTGACACTTTGTTTTACATATCAATAAAATGGACAGTGTGAGCCAAGTGGAAACCAATCCCATTTTTTAAAACAATAATGTGTGTTCTTCCAAACAAACAATCAACAACCCAGTTTATTTGGCTGGATTTTAAGAAAAAAGTCCATTGATAACACATGACCAAAAATTGACATTACTATATATCAACTTTTTTGATCAGTATAATCAATCATTTACTTCACCCAGTATTTGAGAGAATTCTCTTCTTTTCCTACACTGTAAATAAAAAAAATCAATACGTGAATATAAATTGGATGAATTTTGGTACAACGATTTTAAGGAAAGATTAATAAATTTTAGAAACCTAAATTTTATGGATGAATTAATATAAATAGTTACAACAAACACGGTTTACCTCTGCTGGACAGTCTTTAAAAATATGGATTATATCCTTAGCATCAATATCACAATCACCAGGAGAATTATTATTTACAATATTACACAGACATGGTCATTTGATTTAGGAAGGCCGAAGGGAAGAGCATTGTGCATTTTAGACATTCACAAATATCACGAATCAATCAACAGCATTGAGACCGCCATTAAGATCATTTGATTGGTGGAATGTGGAATTAGCAAAAATAGTTGGAAAGTTTTGTAGACACTGTATTGACTGGTATCCTGTAAGACCTACAGTCAGTTAAGTGGAGGGTAAAATCAAAATTTGTGGTGGATACCCATTGTTATACCCAGTGCCCAATTTTTCCCACAAAAGGTCAAAAAATGACAAAAAATGTCAACTTTTTCGAGTTGGGTATGGCCATGATAAGGAAAAAATTTTTTTGATCCTACAGCAAAGTTCACAGTACCAAAGATGTAGGGTACCTTGAAAAGAGCAACAAAAGTATAAAAACCTGGGCCTTAAAATCAACAGGGTCTCAGTAAATTTGGAAAAACATGTAAAAATAGACAAGAACACCCTCCTGGAATCTCAAAAGCTGTTGGGCCTAAAATCTACATAGTTTGTAGGTGTACATGGGGCCATGTTTCATCAGTAAGTTTATGAGGAAATTTGAATCAGGTTACTCTGCATGAGGTGACAGTAACCCAAACTTTGAGTTAAAATTTTCCTCTGTACCACACTGGTAGTTACTTTAATTTTAAAATGAAGATATACAAAATACTGCTCGTCATGAGTACTACCCATTTGCCAAAAAAAGACAGTGCACAATCCACCAGCCAGAAGTACAGAGCTCTCAAACAGATGAAATTTCCTCCTCCACTCGTCCTGTGACTCAGGTTTTCTGAACCATGTCTCGTGTGGCTAATAACTTGAAGCTTTCAAATTTTTACAGTAACATCAACATCATATCAGTGAAATAGTGCATATTCTCATTTTGATGCAATGCCCAATACAATGCATTGAGTGGTACCTCATATCTCTGAAAATTTACTGATGGAATTCGACCCCATGCACACCTACAAAATATCTAGATTTTGGATTCAATAGTTTTCGATATCCCAGGGGGGTGTAAATGCATGCCTATTTTTACATGTTTTTTCAAATTTGCAGATACCCTGTTGATTTTAAGGCCCGGCTTTGTATGCCTATATTGCTCATTTCAGGGTACCCTACATCTTTGGTACAGAGCACTTTGTTGTAGGACCATAATTAATCTTTCTTAAATGATGGCACTCCTACCACCCTATGTGCTTGTATGGTCCCACCTCCTCCCCAATGTCCAGCCAGTTACACTTAATGCAAATTCGTGGATATTACTTTCAAGAGATCCAAACCGAGAGCCGATACCAGCTAGGCTCAGATGGGGTTGTGGTACACAGAGATTAGGTTACTGTAGTAGGAATCACACAATCGGACACCTTCTACATAAGATTAGATCCAAATGGTGGAAAAATCAAGAGTAGTGGTTGGAAGTTGACTCTATCGATTTTACTGTAGGAGCAGAAATCGCATGAGGTTGATTTCTGTAGTTCAAGCAGATTAATTCTGCAAGGATTACTGTAGACCCTGGTAGAAACTCGGAAATGAGTAGGAAAACAGAAATTGGATGGAATCTTGCTGAAAACATCTGTTCTGTCTTAACCTCAAAGTCGATAGACCATAAGTTCTAAATATTAATTTATTGGCAGGCATGTTGACCTAAACACAACAGCAAGGCAGGTGAATATTCTCAAGGTAAAGCAGAAAGGATGAATGGAATCTGAAAGTAAAGAAGAACAGATGTGCGAAAAGTTACATAAAAATGAACATAAAAAGTAATGTTGCAATTTCATGATAATCTTGTTGATCATATGATAGGCGGTTCTTCTTCTTTGAGGTCGGGCCTGGTCGACAATTGGCCACATGACAGATGATTTCTGGACAGAAATCCGATGGGCGGGAATGATGGAAGGAATTCGAAGCAGGAGAAAAATAACTTTATGATGTTTTTATGAAAATATGATTAATTCGTTTTTATGTCACTTTCGAAAATAAAAGTTAGATACATTTGTTTTTGTCTATGTAACAATAGGGATGGAATATAGGCAAGGAAAATTAAGAAGAAACTCATGGATTACTCCAGGAAAAGCATGCAGGATGAGGAAGTTTATTGTATGTTCATTTATGGAGTTTTTTGATGTTTTACTGATGAACGGAAATAGGAAGCTGCCATTTCCATATTCTTCAGAGTTGAAAAATTTATGAAAGTCTTCCCGCAACTGCGCCTAACAGGCATGCCACCAAACAGCTTGGATGAGCATCGGCAACTGTTTTCTTGCAGATAAGGCAGGCGACACTATCGAAAATTAAATTCCAAGCTTTTGCTGATCAACTTTGTTTGATGCTTTCGGCTCTGCTGAAGTGATTGAGTTGGGGCACCTTGCTGTTAGATGGGTTTTGAGAAGAGATATCAACTATTTTTAATTGATTTTAAACGAATTTTTCATCAATATTTATTCAGCTTCGAATTTGCACCGGCTACGTACCTCCAAAATAAGGATGCTAACCATCATACATGCTCTGCATATGGAAATTCTGCTGGGGTCAGCCATGACAGGACGATGGAATAGAAATTTTTTTTGTTCTTGGTAGCGAAAGCAGCATATTGTTCAATCTACACTAGTCAGATATGTGAAATTATTTGCTTAGACTGCACTAGTTTTGATGTTACTTCTTTGAAAAAAAGTAGTATGCTTTGTTTGGAAAAATCGTCCAACTACAGTATCATTTTTATGCTTATGACGACTTTCTCTTCTCACGCTCATTTTTCTTTGTTCATCTTCTCAGTCGCTGTTCATCTTCTCAATCAGTACGAATCCGCTGAGACTTGATCAAACACTGTTGGGGGTCACCATAAGCGAATAGTTTCACATATTTGTCTAATGTAGATGTTAGATTTCGCTGATTGGGTTTTAGGAAACATTTCTCCTCGTAATTAAGATAGAAAAAATTTTATCCGACGCCCTTTCCTGGCTGATCCCCAGCAGAATTTTCATGCTCTGCACGTATGGTTGTAACCAATTTTTTACATGCAAGATTACCAATACAGACGTATAGGATGAAATTTTCTGAAAATTACTGTAAATTGGTAGACTTCTCGACACTAAGCATTAAGGGCGGGCGAAGTGTTAGCCCTCTTTTGATTGGCCGGAATTACCGCCTCCTTGTTGATTGATCAAAATTTTTGAGATGTCGAAAATGCATTATATGCGTTTTAAATGGTTTTAACTAACAACTTCATTTGGAAGAGCCTCAACAGCACTGCGCCCTTGGGGCGCAGCTGCTGTACCCTAAGCCCATACCTGTAAGACCTCCGACCAGTTGGGGGGGGGGGTAAATCCGAAATTTTGGGGGGGGGGGGGGGTAGAAAAAAGTCGAAATTTTTCCCAAAAAAGGCCAAAAAACATACACTTTTTTGAAAAATTTTTTTAATTTTTTCCAAACTGGGGGGTTGGGGGGGGGGTAAATCATTTTGGGTACAGGGTTGGCCAAGTTGGGGGGCCCCCCCAACCCTCCCCCAAGTAAAGGTATGCCTAAGCCTAAGCCTATAAGCCTAAGGAAAATTTTTAAAGGAAAAATTAATGAAAAATACATAAGTAGGTGAAAAACCGTCTGGGGGGCGGTAATTCCGGCCAATCAAAAGAGGGCTAACACTTCGCCCTTAATGCTTAGCAGCGTTTTTTTTGTGCACGGACATTTGGGCCAATTGGCACAAGAGGCCAAAAAAATTTGTGCCAATGGCACAAAAATTTTTTTTCTACTAGAAACATACTGAAAACTGCGGAAAATTTTTAGGCCAAAATTTTGATAAAAAGTTGACGTTTAACGCATTAATTTTTTTGTAGAAATCGTGTCCAACCTATTTTTCAGCTAAACATGTCAGTGGGATAAGGAAAAACTGTGCAAGTAGTTCGCGACGACTCGAAAAGAAATCGAATGCTGAGAAGATTTAAATAACTCTATGATTGTTCAGGATGTTCAAATTGATTAAATTTTCGACTACGAATCTATGTATATATAAATGAATGAAAGATTTTACCTGTCGAAGTGAACGCAAAATTACAATACAAAATGTAATTAGCAGGGTTGGCAAGACCTGAGTTTTTGGGTTTTTGGGTTTTTCTGGGTGCATTTTCTTGACAAAATTTGGGTTTTTGGGTTTTTGGGTTTTTCTTAATTCTTTTAAATTTTCAGATAGTATTGTTTTCAGAAAAAGAATTTAGTTTTTAGTTTTTTTTTTAAATTTTAAACTTTTTTTATATTTTAAATTTTTTTATATTTCCTAAAATTTTTTTGTTTTTCGTTTTATTTTTTTCATTAAAAAATTTTTTTTTAAATTTTTTTTTTATTTTTTCAAAATTAAAAAAAATTTTTCATAGGAAACACGAATGGGAAAAACACGGTTTTGTTTTATCTTTTTTTGTTTTCTGTATTGTATTTTTTTATGTTTTCATTTTTTTCTTTCTTTTTTTGTTTCTGGTTCGTTGTTTTTTGTTTTTTTTTAAATTTTTTTCTGTTTATTTTTTGTTTGTGGTTCGTTAGTTTTTCTTTTTTTTGTTTTTTCCTGTTTGTTTTTCGTTTTTTTCCCTTTGGTTTTTTTTGTTTTCTGTATGGTATTGATTTTTATGTTTTTTTTTCTTTCTTTTTCTTGTTTCTGGTTCGTTGTTTTTTCTTTTTTTTGATTTTTTTCTGTTTGTTTTTTGTTTTTCTTTTTTTTTTGTTTTTTGTTGTTTTCTGTATTGAATTTTTTTATGTTTTCATTTTTTCTTTCTTTTTTTGTTTCTGGTTCGTTGTTTTTTGTTTTTTTAATTTTTTTTTGTATTGTTTTTTAAGGTTTTTGTTTTTCTTTCTTTTTTTGTTTCTGATTCGTTGTTTTTTCTTTTTTTTGATTATTTTTCTGTTAGTTTTTTGTTTTTCTTTTCTTTTTTTGTTTTTTGTTGTTTTCTGTATTGTATTTTTTATGTTTTCATTTTTTTCTTTCTTTTTTTGTTTCTGGTTCGCTGTTTTTTGTTTTTTTTAATTTTTTTCTGAAAATTTTCAAATACGGAAAGAAACTTCTCTACCTTTGGCTTCATACATTCCAAGCTGCGAAATCAATTGTCGACGGAAACAGTGCGCAAACTGGTATTCGTTAAGACAAACTTTGGGCTGCTAGAAAGTTCCCGTGACTGTGAGTCTGATGAAGTGAGCGAAGCCGAAGCGTGAAATTTGATTTCCGTAATTTTCAATTTTTTAAAGTGACATTTCAATATTTAGTGTTTAGATCATGCAATAAAAAATTCAATAAACAGCCAATCGTTTTAATGAGCCAAATCGATAAAATCGTTGTGCAATGTGCAGTCGCGTGAGTCGTGTAAATATGTTACAACCAAATGTATAGTCAGTCTTGAACACTGTTCAGCAATTTAATACACTTTATACGTTAAAAATAACATTCTCATATATATTTTGAGTAAAATGATCATTCATTAGTACAAAACTGGAACAAAAACCCTAGAAAAACCCACCAAAAACCCAGAAAAACCCACCAAAAAACCCAAAAACCCAAAAATGAAGATTTCAAAAACTGGGTTTTTGCCAACCCTGGTAATTAGTCGAGAACGAGGAAATAATGAATAAACGTGAAAGATAAATTTTAGAAGATTCGAACGACTAAATTAAAGATCAAAAGTAGGGATATAAGGTCGGTATTAGTCAGGGTTGGCAAGGCTTTGGTCTTTTGGTTTTTGGTTTTTTTGGTTTTTTTCCAAAATTATTGGGAAACTGTTTTTTCACATTAGTCGATCTTCTAGGCATGTATTGGTGTCTATCTAAATCAACAAAACAATTAATTTAGTTGAATTGACTTCACTACAAAGTAGAAAAAAGTCGTATTTTCATGATACATTTCGTACTCAAAAGATGTAATATAAATCAATTGATATCCTTTGTATCCATCTTGCAACCACACACTTAGTACATGAGTCAACTTTGCTATAATTTGCTCACAAAAAAGTAGACACTAAATCTTTTGTGGAGTTTACTCCGACTATACGGGGTGACATCCATTCATCCATATCATCATCAAAATGTTATAAAACATTATTGAGTTTAATATACTGAATTTATTGTTACGGTTAGCTTTTTAATTTAGCTCGAAATTTCAAAATACAGTAATAAAATTTTACACAGATCATTTAAGCATACTGTAGGTTAACAAAGAGAGGAGCTTTTGAGTGGTTTATTTTTATGGGGCTTGACGTCGCTACTAAGTAGAAAAAATCGTACAAAAATATGTATCTATCATGCAAGCGAGAATAGTATATATAATAAGACCCATTCTGTAGTTATAGCTCGCAGACAGGTTTAAAATGCAAAAATTGGAAACATCTGAAATATCTATGTGTGACCTTCAACTGCAGTTTGTAATATTAATAACATATGTAATAATCTATCAATTTAAAACCCTCTTATCGAAAACGGTTATACTTAAAAATTGTGTCATTTCAACTTCTCTATGTGATGCATTGATACAATTCTGTAGTTGATTTTTTTTGAGTTTTGATTACGTACATTGTGTATTGTATATTTCTCTTTATTTGTAATGTTTCTTCTTTTCCTTGAATTTGCCCCTTACATATCGCATGCTCTGTTCCATTTTTACTTTTCTCGTGTTCTTCACTCATGGTTCGTTTTTTATGTGCCCACTATTACTGTATTTCTATTGCTAAATAGGGATTTCCTATAGCATAAAATAATGACACTTCTGATAAGATTAATACTTCTAGCTGCCATTTTACGGCTCCCTAACTAGTCTTAGATGATACAGGGAGCTTCCAGCAGTTTTTTACATAGTTATTTTGATGTACCATACATTCTAAAAAATTAAACCAGAAAAAAACAACTAAAAAACCATAGAAAAACCAGAAAAACCATAAAAAACCAAAAAGTCGAAATTTCAAAAGTTTGGTTTTTGCCAACCCTGGTATTAGTGCGTCTGGTGGCCACCCATCTTATAACATGTGCAATGCAAAAACGTACCTACAGTAATTGAGTAAAAGGTGTGAGGAGAGGAGGCATAAACGGTATAACGTGCCTGCTAAATGGTAGCTTAAGCATAAAGTCCAATTTAGCGGTGCAATAGCCGACTGTCGACGACAAAAATCATAGGATTTTTTCACTTCTGAATAGGGCCCAAGTCTAAAGGGTCATTTATATTTGATTCTTCGATGGAACTGATCGCCAACAGCTTGAAACGTTCAGCTTGAAAATCCACTTTCGATCGAAAAGAATAACTATTTTGTAGAAAATGACGACAGTAACCTCCAACCGAACCTAACGGAACAAAAATTTCCCTTTCGTTCGGTAACGTTGGGTCGATTGTCTGTGCCTGAGTCGATTGCTTAAGCCAGTCTAAGCCTAAGCCTGAGCCAGGCTTCGTACGCCCTAAGTTACGCGTCATAACCAGTTTTTGTAGGTACTTCTTGCATCTTTCGCATTACACACGTTACAAGATGGGTGGCCACCAGGCGCACTAATACCTATAAGGTCGATCGAGAGTATGCGCTAGAGTAAACAATTTTTATTTTGCTTCCATTTATTTCCACTCATCTCATCATTCATTGACAGCCTGTAAACTTTGCTGCAACAATGCTGATACACTGTTCAAAGAGAACTCGTTCGCGTTCGGGTCAATTACGAGTAGATAAAATTATATTCATAGACTCGGCGCAAAGCGCCGAAAATTTTTTGCATTTTCGGCCCCTAAATTGTTTAAAAATCAAGGAAATTCAATGTTTGAACAGTCAAAAATTTTGTGCCAATTGGCACAAACGCTCAAAATTTTTTGTGCCATTCCAAATTTTTTTGTGCCAAAAACCATGTTTTGGCACAAAAAAAACACTGATGCTTAGTCTTCTCGACGGCAGTGGTTATTCAGCGCCCGGTGCTGAATATCCTTCTGTCTTAATTTTTTTTATTCAGCGCCCGGCGCTGAATAACCAAGCATGTTAATTTTTTTTATGCAGCGCCGGGCGCTGAATAACATTTTATCATTACCTTGGTTGGTTATTCAGCGCCCGGTTCTATTATGTTACAATATACTTCCCGCGTTGCATCCGTAGAGTTTATGTTTCATCAAAATATGAGTTACATCATCCATAATGGGTTAATACGAAGTGCGTACGCGTCAGATTCGGGTAGACCCCTTTGAACTGCGATCAAACTACGACTGGTCACTTGCAGTCGGTCCAGCTAAGAATGAATTTTGACAGCTTACAATTGTTTACCACTACAATTGGATTTTTTCAAGTGATTTGTGGTTAAGGAATATGATTTTAATCTAATCCTCATTAGTTTCGTTGCGATATATACAACGCCAGTCTATTTCTAAAAGCCAGACTTTAATCTAACGTTTCTACTACTGTGACTATAACTCGCAGTCTTCACCCCTATTAGGTCTTTGGACTTTTGCTGGAGTCTCGAAAATGATTGAACACGAATTGCAATCTGCTTAGAAATAAAGAATTGGCTAGTCAAAAATAGTTTCTCATCAAGCATACGATTTTAATCATTCGGTGGGTGTACAGCGAAGCTTGAAAATCGTGAAACGAGTCATGGAAAAATTTAACAGAGCACACATTACAAGTGGTGGCGTGCTAATTAGCACAAACTTTTGTGCTAATTAGCACAAACTTTTTGAGTGATCAAAGACTCAATTCTCTTTAATTTTAGGCATTATGTGGTTGAAGTTCTCTTCGAATAGGTAGTATGTATAACCGCAGCAAACTTAGCATATCAATCATAACATGCACGTAGGGGGTAGGGGGCTAAACACTCTTATCTGAGACCCTGACCACCCTCCGGGCCCAAAAAAGTCGTCAAGCACTCCCCTGAACTTTTTCCAAGGCAGTTTTTTTGATGATTTTTGTGCATATTTTGTATGACAAACAAGCTTGCAACACTTTTTTTGTTTTTTTTGCTCGCCCACCCCCCTAACTCCTGGATAAAAAGCCCAAGGACCCTCACCCCTGGAAAATTCTTGCCGTGCGTGGTTGATGTCAATGACCGATGAATAAATAGAAATTGTGAACTTTCTCCGTACATTCAATGCGATTGGTAAACTGAAATTCGTATTTTTAGTGTTTTATCCGAATAGAAAGATTAAAAACTACTTTCACAATTTTTCGACCAAAAACATTATGTAACTTTTGAGTTAGTTCGCTTCAATAGAAAGCAATCAAGACATCCTTAATTCTATCTTTACATCGTTGCAAGAATGAAATTCGTAGCCGAAAATCAAAAAAACATTATGAATTTCCCGACCAATTCTATGGAAACATTTGGATTCTCGCAGCATTCCATTTCGATTTGAATCGTAACCCGTTTTCTCGATAATTTTTCTTTATCTCACTGACGTGCTAAGATGAAAATAGGGTAGGCACGAATTTTAATGAAATTAGTGCTGTGAATATTGATTTAATTATGTTTCTATGAAACTTTTGGCATAAAACTTTTTTGAAGTTTTCAGTATGTTTCTATTGAGGAAAATTTTTGTTGTGCCTTTGGCACAAATTTTTCTGGTCTTTTATGCCAATTGGCACGAATGTCCGTGCACAAAAAAACACTGCTGAAAATTTTCCGGTGCTTCGCGCCAGATGTTAAATTACTTGTAATTCTTCATGTTATTTCTAGTTCACAGTTGAAAAATATCGTCCTACCTTATGCTTATCGCTTTTAAACATCAACACATCATGGATTAATGTTTGATCTTGTATCGTTTCTTGACATAAGATGAAAAAAATCAAGATTTTTCTCGATTATTTTCTGGAAATAATTTTACAGTCTTCAAGTGTTTTTGTGTTTTGTGAACATTAACTTTTCCCGTTTGGAATATGATGCAAACATTATCAGCGCAGAAAAATAACAGATATTCTTCTAGCTAAAGGAATCCAAACTAATTTTTGAAATTTAGTTGCATGTTGTCAACCTGTTACTTGTATTTCGCCGTACTGTAATTTGGGGGGGGAAGCGGTTTGAATGACCCTCACCTCCAACTTGCTCGAACCCTATACCCAAATGTTGGGACCCTCACACGAACTGCAAAAAATGGAAAAAAATTGCTTTTTGAGCTCTTTTCAGAAAACTTTCCGAAATTTTCGACTTTTTTGGATTTTTTAGGGACCCCTAAATTTTGGGAAACTTGGTACCCCTATCTCACAAATTTTTTATTCAGGTCCCCTCAATTGATCAGAACTCTTACCAGTACATATGTATTTCGCGTAACTGAAAAATCACTGAATTCGCTAAAAAGTATTACTTTTTTCTTGTCCATACCTGTAAGAGATTAACCAGTTCAGGGGGGTGATTATCGAAAATTTCCTCAATTTTGAGGAGTCCCAAAAATCCCCAAAAAAGTCGAAAAAATTTCGAAAATTTCCCCAAAAAAGGCTGAAAAAAGCTATTTTTTCAAAAAAAATTTCCGTGTTTGGAGGGATGGGTATAGGGTTGACCAAGTTTGGGGACGTTTCCATAATTTGTATATAGGGTCCGACCAAGTTGGGGGGGGGGGTTCCCCGCAACTCCCCAAGTGCAGGTATGTTTTTTTCTAGGAAATAAGTGTTGAAAAGATTCATTTTCCTGCATTCTAGAATATTGAAATTAAAAAATTTATGCGCCAGATTTAACAGTCTTTAATCAGAAGATGGGATGTCTGCCGCTGAATTCTTTGCAACCTGCATTCTCGTGTTTTAGGTGATCCGAAAAATCTCTTTTGATGTTGATGCAGTTTTCCTCCAACACTCATTAAATCTAGTTGTAAAAGTTTAGGACGCAATTTAAATAATGTTCAAGAAAGTCAATGTTTAGTCGTTAGCTTTCTTGAACGTTTAATCGCTTTTCTGGTAAAAGTAAGTAAATTAATCAATTTTAGAGTGAGCAACCAAAATTTTCTCTATGCAACCAAATTTTTGGTTAAAGTTTCACATTGCAACCTTGCCTGTACAAAAAACTCTGATGCACAGTGATTGTTTTTTTCGCTGAATCGGTGTTATTGACGAAAAAAAGTGGGAATGCGAGAAAAATTTTGGAGTCTTTTGTTGGATGGCGAAAAGAAGTTTCTGGGTTTGAAGTAGAGATGTTCCGGTGGCACGTTTTTTGTCGGCTCTGGTGCCTAAGCACCGGTGCCGGTGCCAATCTTACATATTTTTTTACCTTTAGAAAAATGTCAAGTCAAAATTTTTTATCCAGGAAATAATTATTCTAAAAATTCTAGAATGTCAAAATCCCAAAAAAATTTTGCGCGCCAGACGATATTCGAATCTAAGATACATAAAGTGTTTTCCACCACTTTATGCTTTAGACCATTTGAAAAGAGTCCCTGTTGATGTATTTTTGTTATTCTCATACCTTTTTAGTTTTTGATAAGCTACCCGTGCCAGATATGTTAGAATTTTCAGAAAAGCTCAAAAAAGCATGAAGCATTTTTCGACATTTTTGAGCGAAAGAGATTTTGTTTTCTTTCGCCAAAGTGTGAAAAGATCACGATCGATCATACATGTACAAAGCGGATAGAGGTAAACTCTCCTACTTGAGATCCTGGACACCCCTGCCTGGCCCTAAAAAATGCTCAAACACCCGCCCAAACCTTTTTGAAGAACAATTTTTCAAATATTTTTTATGCAAATTATGTATGAAAAACATGCTTGCAGAACTTTTTTTGGTCATTTGCTCACTCACCCCACACATCCCCTCGATGAACAGTCCAAGGTTCCTTTCCCATGAAACTTCTTGTCGTGCGTGGCTGCTATCGATCATCGGTGATCGCAAAAGAATAAGCTGTGAAATCAGACATACACGGCAAGAATTTTCCAGGGGGGGGGAGGGTCCATGGACCTTTTTCCCAGGGGGGTAGGGGGTGGGTGAGCAAAAAAACAAAAAAAAGTTCTACAAGTCTGTTTTTCATAGATAATATGCACAAAAATCATGAAAAAGGTTCAGGGGGTGTTTTGACGATTTTCCGGCCAGGGGGGGGGGTGGCCAGGGTCTCAGGTATGGGGTTTTACCCCCCTACCCCTTATGTGCATGTATGTGTAAAATACATTTTTCGATGTTTAAGGAGGCTCAAAATCAAAGTTTTCGTCGCTCTGAACAAGTTAGTCTTGCCAGTCTTTTCATTATTTTTCTGAAAAACTCATGAAATTCAGTTTTAAAATTCTAAAAGTGACACAAATTGAATGAAATACAATAAAACTCATTTTTCTGATAAAAGTAATTAATCGTTTATCTGATTTCCTTCCTATAATTTTCTTAAAAAGATCAGCTTGTGCGTTTAATGGCACGAGCACTATTTTTTCATCGAAGATTTTTTTCCGCATTTTTCGAACATTTTCTTTATTTTTAAAAAGTTTATATTGTGGCCACTGGTCACAGAGGCTTCGTTTATGTATTTTAGGAGCTTGCTTAATAGGGATGGGCCGGGTATCCGGATCCGGATCCGCGGATATCCGCCTAAATTTTAGGATCCGATCCGGATCCGCTAAACCAAATTTTTTTGGATCCGGATCCGATCCGGATCCGCCGAACCAAATTTTTTAAGATCCGAATCCGGATCCGGATCCGCTGTTGTCAATGATTAAGATCCGGTCATAATCGGATCTTTATTCATTATTATTCTCATAAAATTTTGCAGTATTAGAAAACACCAGAAATTTTCCGGCGCTTCGCGCCGGATTAAATAATTCTTTGCAATACTATTTTTCAACAAATAGTGCTTCCTGGAGAAAAAATTTCCAGTAAAGGAAAAAATTTTGGCGGTCCTCCTGTACGGAAAAGGCGAATTTTGGTCCATTTCAGAACGTCAAAATCTACTCCAACTTTTTTGCAACTTAAATTTCAAACATGAAGCCGAGTTTGAATTGAGAAGCATCATGGAAGTTTTCAGGTTTAAATTTCAGAAATTTCAGGTTTAAATTGAAGTTTTTCAGATTTATGAAAGTTATGAGTATATTTTCTTAATTTCTAAGATGATTATGAAGGACGGGAACTCGAGCGCTATTAGGAAGAAACTATGTGCGAAAATACATAAAAGATCATGGTTTTTTCAGTGTACAACAAAAAATTTCTTCGTACAAAGACTTTTTGGCCGATCGTTTTACAGGTACAAAGAGGCTTGTACACAAAATCACTGCAATGGTAGCAAAATTATACTTGAGAAACAGTAATTTTTCAACAGTACCACTCTTCAAACGATTTTTGGTAGGATCATAAATTTGATTAGCACCACTAAATAGCTGTTCATAGGGGACACTTTTCGTTGGTACTAATTTAACTTTACTTTCTACATGAAGCAATTGTCCAGAGACGTTTGAGATTTAAGTTCATGCTATAATTTGGTTTTTGAGTAGCTAGGTTCATTTTTTGGCTATCTCTAAAGAAAACACAAAAATTAATTCTTTAACATAACTTTACTTTACTAGTAGCAATTTGTTCCACAATTACTTCTATTTTCATTATCTTCTTTTTATTTAGCCGCAAACTGCTTATATATTGCCATATGTTTCCACTCCAAATGTTTTCTCTGACATCCAGTAGCACAACCTTTTCTGGATAACTGGATTCTGCATTTATTGCACTTTGCCTTTTCTTCATCATCTGGGGACTCGGTGAGGTAGTCCCACACTCTGCTAGTGAAGAAAAAACTTAAATCCATAATTTCTGAAAAAAGTTTCCATTTCTATTTATTTCTTTTCTGATGAAACCAATATTAATCTAAACATGAATACAATTTAATGAATGAAAATTATCAATTAGTACATGTGAACTATTTCAATAAATGAATACCTCAATCATTAATAATCTATTAATCTATTGACACCAATGAATATAAATTCATTTAACTCAATTTTAGACAAATTAGACATAGTACATATACTTATTGAAAGATCCGGATCCGATCCGGATCCGCGCGGATCTGTTCATCAAGATCCGGATCCGGATCCGCTGAACCAAATTTTTTTGGATCCGGATCCGATCCGGATCCGCTGAACCAAATTTTCCAAGATCCGGATCCGGACCCGCTGTCGCCAAAAAAGTCGATCCGGCCCATCCCTATTGCTTAAACATGTTGATGTTTCCGAGTCAGGTATTCATAGTAATTAGGAAGAAACAGAAAAATTCCAGTCAGGTCAGCTCAGCTTTTTTAGCACGAGGTCTTTAGCCATGTGGATAAAGTGGGCAAAAAAATTTGGTTAAAATTATATTTCGCTCAAATTCGAACCCCAGATTGTTTCAAAGTCTTAAACACATTGAACCAGATGCTTCCAAGATTTATGTTATTTTAAGGAAAAAACGATGTTCTTTGAAATAGCTTGTACATAGTTTTTTTTACCACGGTGCTAATGAAACCATGGCCGAGGTCATAAAAATTTCAGACGTTAGCACGCGTGCTAATGACTAAAAGTGAGAAATTTTTAAGAAAAGTTCGAGAAGATTAGATGAAAGATATCAACAAATTGTGGTAAAAAATCAAAAATCGTCATTTTTTAACATTTATTACATAACTTCCACAAAATAAAAATTTCATTCTGAATGCTTTTTTTCGTTCAAATCTCATTTGGAAGTACTAGCATCAAGCATGATTTCATGAATCGATAATACATTAAAGGCAGGTTATTACAACCGAAAAACTCATCACAGGTTTCAGACCAACGAAATATCATTTGCTAACCGTGCTAACTGTGCTAATGAAATATTTTTTTAAGCACGAGTCACAGTTCCCCAAGATCAGAATTTTCAGGTTGAGGTGATGTTGAAAATTTGCGGGGTAGTGTAGCTAAATATCTACTGAACAGGCCATTTTGTCTCAAAATTTGCCAACTGGTCATTTATTTTTAGGACTTTAGGTAGGTGTAAATAACCCCCTCGGAGCAGTTTGGCGCGAAGGCTAATGGGGCCCGTGCTTAAGAAAACCTGGGCTTGTAAAAAAATCGGGTTAAAAGCCCATTTGGCTTTTCCTACACTTTTATACTTATTATACAAGAGCCATTATACTGGAACAACTAATTCTAAAAATGAATAATTTTTAAAAATAAATTCTAAAAATGATCGATTCCATTTCATTCACTTGTATAGTATCTTAGTAATATTAGGGCCGCGGATATCCGCCTAAATTTTTGGATCCAGATCAGCTAAAGCAAATTTTTTGGATCTGGATCCGCTGAACCAAATTTTTTAAGATCCGGATCCGCTGTTGTCAATGATTAAGATCCGGTCATAATCGTATCTTTATTCATTTTGGTTCACATAAAGTTCTGTAAAAATTTCAAGCCAATGGTAGCTAAATTTTACTTGACAAACATTAAATTTTTCATTTTTAATTCTTCTTTTTAGCTTATGAATATGTTTGAATAAAGATTTTCTTGTCATTGATAAAATTTTCAGAAAGAAAAAGTACTCAAATTTTTTTATCCGTGTCCAAAACGTCTGAAAAATTTAGCCAATCAAAAAGTTTAGCCAATTTTTTTAGCCTTGGCTGAAAAAAACACTGACAGGCTAATCAGATTGCGCTGATAAACGATAGAACTGGTGTTATACACCGGTCGAATGCATAATAACGATAGATTTACCGGAAATTCAGCTGCTATTGACATTTCTGTGGTCCTGATTAGACTTATAAATTTTAATTTCTTTCTCATTCCGGCACAGGGAGATGGAATTTTTCCGAATATGATTGTATTGTTAAACGCTGTGAAATGAATTTTCACAACACTTATTCCTGAGTAGAAGCTATAAATTTACAGCCTAGAACGTTTTTAATGATTTTTTTTCAGTGTCAACATTCAAAGTCTAAGGGACTCCAAGCGAAAGAAAAAATTTGTGAAAATTGGGGAAAAAATAAAAATGCGCTCGCTATATTCCAACTGTTACTCATTAAACAGAGAGATGAGGTATTTAAGCGGATAGAAATTGTTAAAGGTTAGTTTGTAAATCGGTGTATATATTCTAATGACCGCGTCTTTTAGAAATAAATGACTATTATACTCATGACTTGCGCCAAGCACCGAAAAAGTGAGCTTTTGACCTTCTAAAGTGCATCAAAATTTGTCTTTTTGATCTTGAACTCTCACTTGTTTCTTTGCTCCACGAGGACCATGCCCAATTTTTTGCTCTCAAAATTACCGATTTGTCGAAAAACGAAATTACAAGTTTGAAGATCATGAAACCTTTGTATCCCCATTGACTTGACATTCTAAAAAAGAAACGACAAAAGTCAAGATTTTGGTGATCCTGAATACAGAAAAACAAGAAGTTGTAATCATCGCCAGCGAAAATGCAGCATTCTGCTCCCCAAAATAAGGACGAGCAGGAAAGAAGTTTTACGTGTACATTTTTTGAGTTGCCTAAAATTAGTTTTTTTTCACAACGCGTTCAATAGTAAAGTGATGGAGATGACCGGTTTAAAATGAAATGATACATTCCTGAGGCATGAAAGCAATCAGCGCTAAATAAGAACTGTAAGATAATTCGCTGTCACTCGCAGTTGAGCTACTCTACAACAACCAATTATGAGCCGACTCATAATAGCGCGAAGTGCCTAATGGTTTTGAGAGTTGCACTTCTAAAACGCACCGAAGTGCATCGTTTCTCTTCAAGAACACAAATTTTTGCTACAATTGTGAAAGAGCCCAGATTTTTTTCATCCGAATCCCCGATTTTGTGTAAAAGCTGTGGTTACATAATGCTGAAAATGCGTTTCGACTAAAAACCGATGCCTCAATATACACCTGAAAGCATGCCTATGTCAATATTAATCTGTAACGTTTCACTTAATTCAGATGCAACTGTTCTGTGTTGAGGTAGGTCTATGTTTAATTTTTACACTCTGCCCGGTCACTTACTGTCAAATCTCTACCTGGTCCTGGATTTAATTTCAGAAGAGAATCTTATACGTTAGGTATAACAGTGCAAAAATCTTCACCCAATTCAACAATAAGATTGTCGCTTTTGAATTTTATGACTTGATTCGCATAATGTGCTTTTCACCAGAAATGGGCTTGACATAAATTTAGCATTCAAATTTTACTATCTGACGCCGTTTTAAGAAGCTTAAAATTCAAACAGGACTATTGTGAGATTAGATTTTTCCATCAACTTTTCGAATATGGATGTTGCCAAAATCGATATCGAAAGTTGGTTCGATGTAGTCGTCGATGCATTATGCAAGAGTGCGGCCAGTTTATCCAAACAATCCATCGCCGAACATTACGACACATTGCTAAAATCAACGATCGGCGACGATATGTGGAAAATGTGCAATATTTTATTGAACTGCGAATGGAAGGTTAGAATTAAATAGTCATCACAATAGAATGATTATATATATTAGGATAATTTCACTTTATGTTCGTGTATATAATTAACGTGCAACGTAGATTCGATGAATACCTAAGTTAGCTTCTCATCGTCAGATTCTAGACGTTCTCCGCAAGCTACAGTCATAATGTTGTTAAAAGGCGTCTTACTTAAATGTTCCACAGAATTCCCGCGAAATCCAGTTGTTAGCTTCAAATTTGTTGGAATTAATCGACTCATTGATAAAAACGATGTCCCAGAACAAAGGACGACGTTTTGCAGACGTTGACCAAGAATATTTGATGAGTAAGCTACTTAAATTTGTATCTAATACGCACAGTTTCTTCAATGTTGAGCTGTCGAACGCAACATTCTGAATATCGTAAATATTCAATATTCAGGTGAAAATGTGATAACACGGGCAGTGTTTACACGACTTATTTTGCATCGTGCATTGGGTTCGGCCAGGATCCGGTTTTTTCGGGATCCGGATCAGGTCAGTTTCGATTGGGATTGGTATCAAAATCTATACAAAACAAAAGACTATTTTTCAGGATTTATCGGTTCTTTCACACTCTCAAATAGGATTTTTCTGGAAGTATCATTATGTCAAATTAATCATTATTCTTTCAGAGGTTGTGCGCAGCAGATTCCTTGTTATTGTTAGCTTGATAGTCTCATTAGCTAATAACAAAAACAAATGACTGCAAAATTCATGGTTCTGACGAGCAACAAAATTTTTACTGCTGTCGAGGTGTTTCTACCCAACTCCTTGGACCATAAAAGACAGTATCGCTTCGCTAGGTAGATGTTACTAGAGCAGAAGCTAGGTTTCACCATACACCCATACCCATAAAGGTCCTAATATAACAAAGTCGCATCATCTAGACTCTTAGCATATCAAATAATTTCTATTTGGGCAAAAATATACAATTTTAAAGTAGACTGAGAACAAGCTAGTTTTAACACACGTCGTTTGAACTTTGCGAACAAAACATTTCACCTGACAACCTAAATGAACGTCCGTTTTGGTAAAATTCTGCCTAAATCAGGTTTTAGCATGATTAATTTCTAGACAGTTGTGCCGAGTATCCGCACACTTGTTGCCTTTGGTCAAAATTTGCAGAAATCTGATTTGAATATTGAAAAATTTAAGCTCTCCAAGGTATAATCTGATTTAGCTTGCCTTAGATTCAATTATTCTGATCCAATAAAAAGTATTTCCCAAGCATATGTTTTAGGATTTACATTTCTTGAATCGGATTTTGGGAACTGATAGCACTATTGTACTCAAATAGACATAAAAAATTTTATCAAGTGATGTGGCCTCATTTTAAAATCAGCAGAATCTAATTCGGCCTCATTTTAAAATCAGCAGAATCTAATCACTTCATATACATTTAATCGACAATTTCATATTCCAGTGATTGACAAATCATTCACAAATGTTGAAACGAATGACATTATAACTTTATATACATCCGTAGATATGTGTCATGAAATCCCAATCCCTACCATTTTTTTGGATCATGATTGGCCAACCCCGGTCGGGACGAGATTGGGATCCGGCCGAACCTTAATCGTGCAAACAAATATTTTCTTCCATAACATTTAATACTAACATTAGCTATGCTGCGAAAAGCTGAAAAGTTGACTGTGTAATCTTTTAATCACCGAAAATTGTTTCGTATCACTATTTTGTTTCAATTTGACTTTTAGGATATTGTATAAAACGCTTCAGTAAAGTGTAACAAAACTAAGCTTCTCTGAAGTAAGTGAATTTGAATTTTGTTTTCTGAAGAAGAAAAAATGTCATAATGTTTTCAGAATAAATTCTTCAATAAACTACCTGGTTATAAATAAAAAGTTGAAAAATAATCGGAAAATTTATCTAAATCACGTTGTAGACTAAGCTTCCAGCTCGGCGCGTGTGCGCCGAAATTTTTGACATTTTTCAGTTTTTAGACGCCGGAAAACTGAATTTTCAGTTTCAAATTTTGATGTCCGATTTTGACCGTGCAGAAACCAGCATAAAAACTTTTTGCACAGCCATCAATACACTAAACCCTAGTTACATATTTCGATTAAATAATCGTCTTGTCATGATTCTATTTTTCTTCTTTCTTCTGATTTTTCCCAATGAAAAATTATGACATTAATTAGGGATTTGGCGGATATTCATATCTGATTACGCGGATATCCGCTCCGCCCTATTTTTTGAATCTGGACCCGATGAAACAAATTTTCAGGATGTGGATCCGATGCTGCCAAAGATTAAGATTCTGTTTTAAAGATAGTTTGATTCACTTCAGTTTGCATTTTTTTCAAATATTCGAAACCAAAATTAGCAAAATAATACTTCACAAACAGTAATTTTTCAACCGTATCACTTTTTAACCGATTTCTGGTGGGAATGCTAACTTTGATTAGTCGTTATTCTTGACTTCTTATTGACTTTACTGATGCATTTTTACCTTGTTAATGAAACAATTGTCTAAAGCAGACTGTTATGCTGTGAACAGAAAT
The DNA here is from genome assembly GCA_963922205.1 of Romanomermis culicivorax. Taxonomy (NCBI): domain Eukaryota; kingdom Metazoa; phylum Nematoda; class Enoplea; order Mermithida; family Mermithidae; genus Romanomermis; species Romanomermis culicivorax. Next base: position 1,549,296 of record CAWUHX010000036.1, read on the forward strand.
TTTTGATCGAGAGGTTGTCGAAGTTTTCAGTGTTTCTACTGAGAGAATCGATAAAAGGGGCAATTTCGGGCCTTTTAGCAAGTTAAAATCCCAAAATTTTCCGGTGCTGCGTGCCGGAATAGTAATTATAACATAATATGCATCTTTCCGCCATAGTTCTAGCCGTCAAGTTCACTTTTCTAATTGTGGCATAATAGAATATAAGTAGACATAACCTCTTGATCTTCAATCTTGGTCATTTTTACATTCTCAAAATTATTCTCAAGTCAGAATATTCGAAATACTGTAAATTTTGACTTCACTTACGGTCGACTTGTTACAAAGTCGTTTTTGCTCATTAATTTCAAAGCAATGTTCTTACATCAACAGTCAACCAATTGTTACAAAAAGAATTGTTGCAACAGCAGCTTCAACAATATCCAAGCAGAAAACAATTCATTCTCAGGATCATTGTTTTTTGTGCACTGCGTTGTTTGCACGGTGCACAAATTGGGTTAAAAAGTTTGTGCACTGTAAGGTAAAAATCTGTAATTTCATAAAATGAATTCTTGACCACATCACTGTCGCTGAAATTTGAGTGAGAGGCTGTGGGACTGAAAACTGTGCTAACGTCTGCAGCTTTAAAATAACTAAACAGATATCTCTGCGACATCTGAAAATATGTCAGATATACGGCTCTAACATGAGTACCAAAGCTCGTACTAGAGATCTGGAAATCGATTTCGATAATCTTGAAATGATTGAATAGAATGATCATCAACGAGTCTGTATCACGAAGGAAAAATTTAATGAATAGAGATATCGAGTCTTCCATAATTTTGGATAATAGTTTGACTGCAGCCCCACTGCATCGATCATTTCAAAATCAATAGTGTATAGTGTTGTCAACCATTGACTACGGAAACCCCCGAGAAAAACCCAATTTTAGAAAAGAAACAAAATTTTTCAGATCACAAAATGTGAATAGAATACTAAAAAACCTTTCAATTAACTTTAAATTAAGTTAAATCACTGTTTTTTCAAGCAGATTTTTTTTATTTGGCGAAAGCGGTCAAAAGTTTTTTTGCTATTTTCGTCAATAATTTTTCCGCTGAAAAATATTCACACATGCTTTATCAATGATTTTTTGAATGGAACATCATCATGCTTTTGTGGTCGCTAGTTTGCCAAAATTGAAGACAAACAAAATCTCCGAGTTTTAGGTCACATCATGATAACAATATTGCTAATTTAATAATAGAAAAGCCAAAAAAACTAAAACCAAAAAAACTGCCTCGAAATTCTACTGGCGACATCTCTGTGATCAGCCAAAGCAAAAAACCGTGGACTGCATTTTATCTAGAATTTTTTGAATTTAATACTCGTGCTGGTAAATCGATATTTTCAAGACTTTTTCCATGACTTAAGGCTAAATTTTTTAGTCTAGCATGGTGTTTGGACATGAGCAATGAGATGATGTTTTCAATCAGCTAACCGACTAGAACATCAGCTTGAAATTAATGATGTTTTTAATAAATTCAGGCGATACAGCATGAACAATAAAACAGTTGCCGCGCAAAGCGCTCAAAATTTCTATGGATTTCCATACTTCCATGCCTGAAAATGTACTTTGTCGACATCTATTTCCTGAATAAGAAGTCCAATCTTGCAGTCAATGAATTATTTTCTATGCAAGTACAAAATGTTAAAATCGTATTGAAAGCAGGCGATTTGGAAACCCTCATGATATAAAAATCGACTTTTGCACACAAAAAAACCCTACTGCATATTAGGGATGGGCTGGATCGACTTTTTTGACGAAAGCGGATCCGGATCTTGAAAAATTTATTTCAGTGGGTCCGGATCCAGATCTTTAGGGATAGATCCGACGGGATCGTATCCAGATCTTTCAATAAGTATATGTATCATGTTTAATTTGTCTAAAATTCAGTTGTATGAATTTATATTCATTGGTGTCAATAGATTAATAGATTATTAATGATTGAGGTGTACGTTTATTCGAATAGTTCACATGTACTAATTAGTTTGTAATTGGTTTCATCAGAAAAGAAATGAATAGAAATGAAAACTTTTTTCAGAAATTATGGATTCAAGTTCTTCTTTCACTAGCAGAGTGTGGGACTACTCCACAGTGTTCCCAGATGATGAAGAAAAGGCAAAGTGAAATAAATGCAGAATACAGTTATCCAGAAAAGGTTGTGGTACTGGATGTCAGAGAAAACATTTGGAGAGGAAGGATATGGCAATATATTAGCAGTTTGAGGCTAAATAAAAAGAAGCTAATGAAAATAGAAGTAATTGTAGAACAAATCGCCACTAGTATAGTTATGTTAAAGAATTAATTTTTGTGTTTTCCTCTGAAGATAGCTAAAAAAGTGAACCTAGCAATTCAAAAACCAAATTAAAGCATGAACTTAAATCTCAAACGTCTTTGGACAATTGCTTCATGCAGAACGTAAACTTAAATAAGCACCAGCAACGAGTGTCCCCTCTGAACAATTATTCAGTGGTGCTGGTCAAATTTACGATCCTACCAAAAATCGTTTGAAGGGTGATACTGAAGAAAAATTACTGAATATCGAGTATAATTTCGCTACCATTGGCTTGAAATTTTTGCAAAATTTTATGTGAATATTAATGAATAAACATCCGATTATGACCGGATATTAATTATTGACAACAGCGGATCCGGTTCCGTATCTTAAAAAACCTGGTTTAGCGGATCCGGATCGGATCCGCATATAAAGATTCAGGCGGATATCTGCGGATCCAGATACCCGGCCCATTCCCACTGCATATGAAAATCTTTAGATTAAATACTGTAGTTGTTGTGATTTTTCAAAATTATTTTTATTTGGAACAGATAAACTTATTTGGTATAGAAATTTTTTGGTCATTTCTGCGCGGCTAAGTCTGGTCCAAAGACGTTCAGGTTTTGAGCTCTTGCGTCAATTTAAACGATTACTCATGCTTATATGCGCATATATATGCTACATGCAGGATCCGGATGCGATGATTACAGTTTTCGGGATCCGACTCCGATGGAGCGATTCTTTTTGGATCCGGATCCGATGTGGTCAAAAAAGTGGATCCGCTTCATCTCTATAAATTACTAACACGCATTGATTCCCAATGTTTGTTTTTGTTTGTTGATTGCGCCTCATTTTCGAATCGCCGTAGATGTCAATCAGTTTATGTGTCATATTTTCCTTCACAGGTTGCTACCAGTGGCTTCAGAATATTCCGACTGTTTCAAATCCAATGGATTGTATGTTTATTCATGTGCCCAACATTATTCCCAAACCAACAATGCCATTGCGAAGAAAGTTAAAGAAACGAAAAGATCGTGATTCACATGCGCCAAACAGAATAATCAGAGCGAGCTTTTCAGATTTGTCCAGTGAAAATCGGCAAAAGATTTCGTTGTGCGCCGTTAAATGTCAAAGAAAGAAAATATTGCGTTGCAATCCGATGATGGACGACTCGGACGGTTTGCCGTGTTTCGAGCCTATTTCATTAGCCAACTTTGATATATGTTCCATGCCCCCGACGGATTCTACTCCTCTCGATCCGTTGCTTCTAGAAATTTTGTTCAGTCAATTGGATTGTCCCTTGAAAAGTTCACCGGTTTTCGTTGAAGTTTGGATAGGGGTTTTAATTGCTCTTTTAACTAAATCTACTTCCTATATATCGAAGGATGAAAATTTCCTATCGATAATGGTCTCCAAGATTTGTAATACAATTTCCCTGGATCAAGATGATGACGACTCGGAATCAAAAGACAATTTTCTGAACTTGAAATTCTCTCTCTTATTTACTCCTCAATATTTGTTATTGGTTGAAAAATCGTTTTTGTTGATGATACCGCGAATAGACAGAACTGTGGTTGAAAATTACATTTCGAAAACTATTCTGCGGTTATCAAACTTGAACTTTTTTCTGAATAACGCATACGGTGGTTCAATGGACAATAATTTTCTCATAATTAATGGTGACGAGACGATAGAATTTTGTTTGGAAGAAGCGTTTTTGCTATTAAAACATGTTTTTACCCTCGTGCCAATAATTCTAGACCCAACTACGGCTGAAAAACGGACAATTACTGCTAATATTGTCGAGTGGTCGAAGTTTTTCATAAATTGTTTGGCAAAAAATCACTTTGAAGACATTTTCTATTCAATTTTTGTCGGTTTAGATTTGCTATCTAGTATCGACTATTATCATTTTTGCTCAACGCACGTTCATAATGATAGCGAAAATGCTTATCTTACGAAGATTCACTCATTACTTGACGATATCGACATTGTTTTGGTTATGTTGGAAAATGTCAACAAAGGAAGACGTGGGTCTCAGTGTAAGTTAGGCTGATTAAATAGTACAATTTCACGTGTTTTTTTCGCTGACAGTGAAAAGAAATATGCACATACATGTGTCAGAGAAGGTTCCTGTGTATCTCGATTGAAAAAGTTTGGAAACCCTGTCCAATGCGGAGACAGTTACAGAGCATAAATGTATCATAATATACAAATTTCTCGATGGGGATACATAAGTGCATGGCGGCATTTTTCCAGGCGGGCGTCTGGAAGGAAAAATGTAGGTCAGGGGTATATGAAATGCTAGGGGTTAAAATTTCCTTAAGACAAATTTTAACAGGGAAACATGATTTCTTAGTGATTTCTATAATGTGGAATGAGGGTGAATGACTGTTTTCAAAAGTCCAGGTACAGAGATATTCGTGGTTGAGGGTTTTTGAGGGTTTATCTCTTTATGTATCTGTAGTTAGATGTCATTAGATGCATCTCAGATACAGGGTGGCCACCATAATTTTTTAAATATTTTTTTAAATATAAAATTTTTAAATAAATATTTTAAAAATTTTATAATAATAACCATAATTTTTTGAGCAACTGGGAAATAACCGGAAATTTTTGAAGCAATTGTGAGATATTTTACTTCAAGAAACTTAAAAATTATCGCCGCTTCGCGACGTTATAAAAATTACGAGTATTATACTACAATCGAACTTCGTTAGTAAGTATTCTGAATTAAACGTACTCTCATAATGCGCATGGCTAGGCATGCCAGGGCTTTTTGGTGCGAAGATCACGAGCCAAATGGCACCTAGGCCCAAATTTTCTGGAACCAAATTTAAATTTTAGGATATATCCGCAAGTATGTTTTTCATACAAAATATGCGTAAAAATCATCAAAAAAGCTGTCTTGGTAAAAGTTCGGGAGGCTGTTGGACGATTTTCTTCGGGCCAGGGGTGTCCAGGGCATGCATGTATACGGGATGGAAGTGCCATAGGAACCTGCCTCACCAGAAATCGTCGGCCACATGGATAGCGATTGGGCGACCCTCGCAGGATTTTTTAATCTTATGGCTAGTCTTAGTCTTTTCTTCGGGCTAGTCAGTTTTATGTAGTTTCCTAATCCGGGAATCTAAAAAAATTTTTGATTCCGATAGTTTAGAACCCTGGATGATGAATCTTTTCAGGGCGATTTCGTGATTTAAAATTTGACGAATAGTGTTAATGCATGAACAATGTGCGGATGTTTTGAACATGCTAACCAGCTAAAAAGTCAGCCTGAAGTCAACGATGTTTCATAAATTTGGGCGAAACAACAAAATTCGTAAATAGTTTCCGTAAACGCGCACCATCAAATTTTTTTTCTAGTTTTTATACTAGAGCGCTGGAAAATGAACATGTTCGTCTTTCATTTCCTTGAAAAGTGCTGTAATTTTTTATTCAATTCAATCATTTTTCATAGTCGCACAAAATGCAAAATATCATATTGAAAGAATGCCAATTAAATTTGCAAATCGGAAAAGCAACCAAAACTTTAGATTATTCGACAGCACTATCTGTCACTTTTCCGAACAGATGGCGTTCCAATCATTCGCCAAAAATAAAAAAAATTATGTTTACAAAGTGCAAAAATTTGTAAAGACCGCAGAAAAATTTTGTGAAAAAATTGAAAAAATTTTCATTTTCTCAGATATACTAACGCGCAATATGAAAGATAAACTGATTAAACCACGAGGTGAGACATTCTGGGTGGTGACAACTATTGAATGCTAACTAGTAAGTAGAATAGACATGCTTATGGTCGCCCTCGAGCTGGATTATAGCAAGCAATGATGAAAATAATCATTACCGGCGCGAAGCGCCGGAAAATTTTTAGGTTTCGACCTTCTAAATTGCACTGAAACGCATCTTTCCGACATATTTCTCATACACTTGCCATTTTCTAATGGAATCGGATTCGGTCTAAAATTTTGGGCAAGACTACCGAATCCGGAAAATCAGTGAAGTCGAATCCGAATCCAGAAAAAAAGACCGAATCCGAATCCGGGATTCGTCCCATTCCTAGATAGTCATATGATAGTCATAAGGATCTCCATAATTTTGGTCCAAAAAATACTGAAAATGCCAATTTTTTTAATGAAAAATGTCAATTTTCGAACAAAAGTAGCCAAGTCAATTTTCTCGACGCTCCGTGCCATGAATACATTTTTTACGGTTGTTTTTAGAGAAAAATTACTATTTTTTGAAATCCAATTTTTTTGCTTCAGGGATCCCTCCCCGTGAAATTTTGGCAATCAGTGATCCTCGACCCCAAAAGAGTCGCCCGACCCCCCAGGCCTCGAAGCCCTTTTACATATATGGTCCAGGGTCTCAGGTAGGAGGGTCTACCCCCTATGTGCGCGTATGCTTGTAACGCACTGTTGAATATAATGAAATTAGATGGACATCACAGTAATTAAAGTACTAATTTTTTCGTGTTGAACCTACATTTATGTGATCACTGCATCGATCATTTTTAAAAAGTATTGTTAATCATAATGTGTATTAAATTTTCAAGCCTTTCAATTATTCTGAGTTATTTTAAGAACATAAAAGTTACCAAGATTGAGAAGTAAGGCGTATGTTAAAAACAATTTGCATGAAAGCCAGGACAATGATGGAAAGGACTTAAGTTGTGTTATAACTATGGAGACTTTGCGGGTTTTTGCTTGCTAAAAAGCCAGATAATGCATCCTTTTATCAATTTCCCCAATCGAAACGCACAAAGCTTCCAAAATTTTTGATCAAAAAGTTCTGTTCTGTGTAGGAAATGCCCAAAAAAATTTTCCCTCGACCAAAGAAACCGTGCACAGGACATAAAAAAGCCTTTCCTTGAGCTCGAAGATTTTTGTGATTTTAATGCTCGAAGTCTTTTAAGCAAACATAATTAACAGACTTTTTCGTTTCATTTTCGTTACCAAATTGTTGCTAGTTTCAACGTTAAATGACAAAATGAGTCAAAATTAAGCAAATTCGGGTATCAAGTACGCTCGATTAACACGGACTGCAGAGTCCGGTCCCTTAGAAATTCATCATTTCGAAAATATCCTAATGTTGATTTTAAGACCCGGGTTTGTATATCTATATTGCTCCTTTCAGGCTATCTGTAGGATCAAAAAATAAATTTGCTTATATCATGACCGAACATCTATTATTCTATAGATTTAAGATTTTCTGATAAATCATATGCCACATAGAACAAGTAATCTGGGAACGTGGTCCATTAATCTTCATCAATTCATGAGTAAAAAAATTCTATAGTGTGTAAACAATTTTGACGACATTAATAATTTTAGATTTTTACTGGTGCCTGTAACTTGAAAAAAGACCAAAATTGGTACCGTATAGTTTACACAAAGGTTTCGCTGTAGAACCTTATGATCTAAATGTTTTAAAGCTTAGTTGAGTAGGCTCAAAAATTCCAGCCCTGCATAGGCTAGAAAAAAAATCGTAAAAATGTAGGTCTTGCTTTACAGTTTTGTTATTTGGAATCATTTCAAAAGATTTCATTTTCAGTTTATGTGCTTATCTTTCAATAAATCAAATTTTAATTTTCTAAGGGCATTTTCGACACAAAACAATATTTCATCTCAATAGTGTTGATCATATCACATCATATTGGTTTTTAATATGATATTTTCAAATAATCCTACATAAATTGCGGAAATTTGGCGATTTTTGAGCGCACTCTCTCAACAGGTGAACGCTCAACAGAGTGTCCATCAATCTGGAAAACCTGCAAAATCGAATTTCGATTAAGATTGTTATGCTGTAGTTGTTTTTATTTAAAAAATATCCCGAATTATTGAATGACAAGCCAAATTTGCGTTTCAGAGGTTGAAAACCTCGAATTTTCCGGCGCTTTGCACCGATTAGTATCAGTATCATTATCTAGGTTTGGCGAAAGTGTGGTTGTTAGGTGGTTCAGTACCATTACCCAATTAAAATTTCATGGTTTTAGTGCACTTGTAGTTCTTTTTCATCTCTAACTATTAATATTTAACGGTTGAAGAAGTGTAATTAGGATGTCAGCTTTTCTGGTGATATTATGTTCGCCAAAGTCATGATTGTCACATTGTTGTCATTGATGAACATCAAGAAAACATTTTGAAAGCTTACTTTTAATTACGATTTCCATATAGTAATAGCTAGTAATTGCGGTGAGATTTATTGTTCTGATCGAAGAACTGCTAAACCTAATACCCTCATAAGAGATGTTTTGTATAATAACTATTTCTTCTTACAGGAAAAAATTAGAATGAATTTCAGTAAATTTCAACTCTTTGATCCAGTTGTCTGTTTTGAGTAGGAGTTTATCAATAATCCTGTATCCATATTTTGGATTATTGTTGCCGAAATGCAGCTGATGACAAATTTAGTTGAAATTTTACTGACAATCTGACCACCAGATTTAAAGAACATTATGTTGTAAGTACTTTAAATGATTCGACTGTAAAGATTTTAACATCATCAGCAAGATGACCATTTCAACGTTAATGCTGTCTTTCAATGAATGAGACATGTCATTTATGTAAAATAGGAATAAAAGGGGTCCTAAAACCCACCTCGAGATATAGCTTTTTTGAGCTGGGCGTATTTTAAAACAATGATTTTTATTTGGGGAAAAATTTGACGCTTTACATTGCAAAAAAAAGTTGGTGAATTGGCACAAAAAAGGTGTTTGAGTTTAAACAGAGTTACTTTAAAAAAATAGATTGCCAGGATATCTGAAAATCAATCTGATGGAATTTTTCATTATCGTGTCTGTATCATAATGTTATACATGTTTATAGTTCCTGGTCAGTACCTACTGAGAAATAAAAGAAGTTCTTGCATTGATCGTAATACCGTCCATATTTCGGCGCGTAGGGCCAAAAAAATTTTCGGATTTTTGTGCTCCAAACTGCTGGAAAAGGAATGTCCACAACAATTATTTCTAGATAGAAACTCTAAATTTACAGTCTCAGAATGACGTTTTTATCTTTTTTCAATGCGGTTGTGAAGGGTCACGTTTCAAAACGTTTGGAAAACTTTTGAAAAAAAAACTTTTGGAAAAAAAACGAAGTGGGAGAATAAGATTTTAAGAAGTGATGAAACTCAATCATCAGCAAAATATTGGCTCTTAGTAATAGAAGAGATGAAGTAAATCAGTTGATCAAAATTCATGGAGGTTAGTTAGTAAGTGGAAGTAGATATGCTAATAACCCCGCCTGATAGAGAACAATGACTATTATAATCATGACCGGCGCGAAGCGTCGGAAAATTTTGAGGGTTTGACCTTCTGAAGTTCACAAAAATGCATCCTTTCGGTTTTGAAATCAAAAAACTCTTTCCACAGTGAGAACCATGCCAAAATTTTGTCTTGTAACTAATAACAAAAGAGATGGGGTAATTCGGTTGATTGAAACAGCTGAAGGTTGATTAGTAAGTCGAAGTAGATTTGCTAATGACCGTGGCTGATAGAAAATAATGACTGTTATACCCATTGACCGGCCCGAAGCGCCGGAAAATTTTGAGATTTTTCTCAGAAATAGACACAAAATCGACATATGACAAAGTCCCAAGGGGATGGCGGCCGTCCCCCCTAAATACGGCCTTGAACAAGGCGATATGCGTCTGTCACCTATCATTACATTCTGATAATAAAGTTGCACGCCGTTTTTTCCTCGAAGATTTTTCCACATGAGAACCGCACCCTTCATGTATTTCTTGTTCCGGCGCGAAATTTTCTGGTTTTTACAATCTAAAACGCTGGAAAATGGATCTTCACTACATTGAAATGTGAATAAAAATCATACTAACACATTCTAATTTTGTTTCTCATTGTTTTGAAATATAAAAATTTTCGAATTTTCATATTCTAAAATGCTGGAAAATGAATCTTTGTAACAAACATTGCTGAAAAGAAGCTCTAAATTTACAGTCCAGAATAATGTCTATTGTCTTCCATCTTCATCGTTTATAAATGCAAAAGTTCATGTTGAAAACGTTTGAAATGTTTCAAGTCAGCGAGAGAAAAATTCAGAGGATTGATCATAAATCTCAATTTTCGACAAAACACTGACTCAATGAAGAAAAAAAGAGATGAGGTAATTCAATTGATAGAAACTGTTGAAGATTAATTAATAAGTGGAAGCCGATATGCTTATGGCTGCGCCTGATAGAAAACAATTACTATTATAAATCAACCCCTGCTAAGCGCTGGAAATTTCTGAGATTTGGCCTTCTAAATTCCAGCAAAATGCTTCCTCTCGGTTGAAGCTGTATTATCAGACGGGCTAAAAATTTTTTGTTCGATTTCATTTCTGGGGGGGGGGGGGAATTCCCCCCCCCCATTCCCCCTAGTTACGGGTCTGGTTTTACTAACAGACAGCAACATAGGAGGCAAATTGGTTGTACCCCTATCCATGCCTGTAGGCTGGAGGGGTTGGGGGGGCCATGCCTCCCAAAAATGTTTCAAGTGTTAAAAAAGGTAAAGGGATCTTTGGTTTTTTCTTCAAGGAAAAGTCAAGTCAGAAATGCCAATTTTACAGTAAATGAAGTGAAAAAATGTGTGGCCCCCGCCAAAAAAAATTCCTGACTACAGCCCTGCCCCTATCTGTTTGTTGTATGCAAGGAAATGATTCTAAAGAATTACGCTCGGTATTATCCTATCATTTCTTTGCGTACAATAAACAGAATTACGTTCAGCTCTTAGCACCAGCAAAAATTGATTCCAAATACATTACTAGAATACAAAAATATGCTTAGCGTGATTCGATGTCAAAGTTCTTGAGGGAACGAAAATATGAATAACTTGGAAAATAAGTCATTTTGATTGTTATCCTGTGTCATGAGCGAGACTACGTTGGAAATTGAAGTAGATCAAAGTTGATAGATTTTCCACTCTAGGGACCCGAATAAGAAACTTCATGACATCTTTTCAGGTAATCTTCTTTTTTTTTATTCAGATCATCATGAAATGAATCAAGAAGTTTGCACATTTCACGAAAGCGCGTGCCCCATCCTTTTCTTCAACAATATGATAATTAACGGATTTTCGACTGTTAAGGATCCACGACTAAAAGAGCGTTGCTTAACGTTTTGTGCCCGAAGAACTTACTGCCGTTGCTCAAATTCATTAATTCATTTAAATAATTTGCTTAAAATGTTGGATATTTTTGCCGACATTTCGCAAGCTAAACGATTATTCACTTCATATCAACAATATTTCGATAGCTGTCACGTGGCTGAAATCGATGCAGACATAATTCAATCGATTGTTCAAAAAGTACAAAAGTTTCTTTACGCATCTGCTGCCGTCGCTGGTAACGACAACAGATCATGTTGTGATCTATTGCTCCGATTTTTGATCATTAATCGCAAAAAATTACCGACGGTTTTTAATAGAAAGGTGTTGAAAATTATTAGTCAATTTTTAACGTATATTTTATCGACTAAACGAAATTTCGATGAAAAGAACTCGCGAAAATTAATTAAACGAGGCCTAAAGTATTGCGCGATGAACTTCGAATTTGCTGATGCGGAGATACATAAATATTGCATAGAAGTGATAATAGGTTCGAGGGGTGATTTTTTGCTCAATCAAGTGCATTTTCAAATAGACTTTTTGGAATTTTTAGTAGTTATTTCCAATCACGAAATGAAACAAGTTTCCTTGATAACAAATATCAATAGTTTCGTTTGCGAAAAACTTTTTGTCATGGCGAAATTGGCGGCATCTGATTTTGCGAGTATATTAAGCGACAGAGCGAAGTTTTACGCCGAATTCTTGCGGTTGATAATCGAATTGTCTACATTTTTACGAGAAAATAATGAATTTTATCGGAATTTTTTCGATAAACAGCGAGGATCCAAAGTGTCAAATATTCTTTTCATGTCTTGTTTCGAATTTTTGCAATCTCTAAACAAAAACAAGGACATAGAACATGAATCCGACGTCAAAATGATGACCAGATTCAATAAGCTGTTGTCGGCAGTGACAAAATCGATGATTATCTTTCGACCAACTATTGAAGTAAGACGGAGTTCGCATTCGTGTAAAAATAAAACAGACATGATAATCTTAGATTCCTGCGATATATCAAATTCCACATTTTCATCATCATTACATATAAGAAAGTGTGACTGTTTTTTTCTGTAACCCTTCGGCAATACAGTCGTACTTCATCTAAGATATAGTTACTCGATCAAGGCCTTTATCTATTATTTTTTTTAAGCTTAAGCCGGCCTTGAAATTTGCTCGCGACATTTTGAATGAATGCGCGTCTGCAATCACCGTCAGTGTCGCATTAAATTTCATTAACGTTGCGTTTTCACAGTCGTGGTATCACTGGCCCAAGGTTTCTATTAAATTGTCCACCTCATAAATTTTCATTTCGTTAATTAAGTTTTTTAACAGGCAGTGTGCTCACAAGATGGACCGCGCGTTTGGTTTGATAATGCCCCAGATGAACTTTCGGCTAGCGCGGATGACGAAGAATCTTCAATGGAGGTATCGATCCGCGGCGAAAGTAAGCATTTCAAAATCATAAAATATATTTTCTTCGGAACACACAACTTTAGCAATTCCTTTAGACACGGTCTCTGAAATCGGGATTTATTTTAAAAACTTTCACCAAAATGAGGCAAAATTGACTCTACTTGCATTAGGGTATGGAATGGATTTTGTCCTAATCTGAGACCATGTTTTCAAGTTCTATGGAATTTTTTCTTCGATAAAGATATAGTTTTAGAATTAACCCCTCCGTGCAGTAGAAGTTCAATTTTATTTTTTGAGGCGGTTTGCTGCAGGTTAAATAACATAGGTCATGTTAACCTCTACCTACGTGCGACTTTTTTAATGTTCAATATCTCGATATCGGGTTTCTAAATGTACACAGTGTTATATATTACTCATTCTGCTATCTTAAATCTTTTATTTCCGCATTTCCTTCCAATATCGTGTTATTTTCGGGTAGAAGCCAGAGGAGCAACATTTGTTCCTAGAAACCAGCGTCTAAGGTTCGCTTATTGTGCGCTTTTTCAATTGACAACTATAATGCTACTATAATTTTCAATTAAATGGTTGATTTGTTAGGCAAGCATACAGTCACTTTTCAGACACAATAAGCAGCGATAAGCTAGCTATAGATCACTTTCACGGACGTTTGACGTTAATTCGAAGTGTTTTGCAACTATTTGCAACCAATGCAATGTGCCCCGACTTGATGCAAGGCTTCGTTAGTTTCCTGCACATAGCATATTCTCGAAAAAATACAGCATTCTTCTCGGATGACGTAAGTTAGAATGCTTGAATGCTGCTAAACTGTTATTCATTGTTTTATGGTTTTATAGATTTGCTTCACTCTGATGACAGATATCGCCAAAAGCTTTGTTCACATCGAAGAAGATACTGTTTCGTGTAAGTTTTTATATAATCCTCGTTGATGAATTATTGGAATGCTTGTTTTCAAGCTTGCCGGCAAATTCTGATGAAATTTTTATTCGAAAACAGTATTCACGTTCAAGAGAGCCGAAACAGATTTTCCCGATTGATTCGCTTACTCATTCTTGATTCAAGTGGCGATTATCAAGTATACACAGATATCATGTGGCTATTTGCATACAAAATGCAATAATACCTCATGCTTGAGTTTAGAATCTGTAATTTTAGCCTTTTGGACTTGGCCCAATGAACTTAGCCTGCTAATATTATAATACATTATGTTATCATTTTTTAGAAGGGAAATTGAATAAACTGGCACACGTACCAAATTTTATGGATTTAGAAGTATTGCAACGCCTGCCTGTAAACTTCCAAAAGGACGTCTTTGTAAATAAAACGAAAAATTTTTTGTGGCGGTTAAAAATGTTTGTCTACTAAAAGCAAATAAAACACTTAGTTACGTATAAGGAAAGGTGTGTGGTGGTTTGTGGTTTTTGCTCTTTGTGTTTTTATCTCATCCATCGTTTTTGTGTTTAGTTATCGTTTTTCGAATGTTTGAATTATCATTTTGCGAAAAATATTGTCGAGCCGTCCAATTGCCTCGTTTTCCCAATAGTCGCCAGAAAGAAAAGATCTGTTGAGATATCTACTACCGAAGATACGAATATCGATGAAACAATTTGCTGCCAAAATTTCAGGTCCGGTAGATCATCCTCGTGTTGCGATCTCTCGGCGGCGGCTCCTGTACGAAATCAAGATAGATATTCGACCGTGGAAAAACCTACGTTCAAACAAAGTGGATTCGGGCCTTGGTTGAGAAGCAATATTACCTCGTTACTATCGTTACCGGGCATTGTAAATCCAAGTGAGGCAGATCGTGCGACTTAACAAACTGAGAATGAAATAGAGAATTTATTGGAGTTCATTTTAAATTAATTGCATTATATGTATACAAGGGCCGTACCCAGAGGGGCGGGGGCAGCCGCCCTCCTTAGGAATGAAATTTTTTTTACTGACTACATACTTAAATATATGTTATATATATATATATATATATATACAGGGCCGTGTGCAGGATTATTTCATGGGGGGGCGGACTAGATTTTTTCACTGAATAGCCTCAGAAATGTTGATCTTACGCGGATATACTGTGCGCATCACCGTTTTTTTTTCCTCGAAGATTTTTTCCACATGAGAACCGGAACCAAAATTTTTTTCCTCATTTTCCAAAAATTTTCCACATTTTTAAAAACGCTTATAATGTGGCTACGGTTCCTTTTTTATGCATTTTAGGAGCATACCCAAGCATTTTGTTGTATTTGTAGTCAGAAACCTGCAAAAATGAGGAAAAAAATTGAGAAAATTCTGGTTATGTTAGTCAAAATGAGCTCATGAAGAATATATTGGTGTTCTATAGAATGGTCCGGCGCGGAGTGCCGGAAAAATTTTTTGATTTTCACTTTCTAAAACACTGAAAAATGAACCTTCATAACGTTGGGAAATAAATTAAAATCAGACTGATGAAGCGTAATTTGCCTCCCATTCCAATTTTTTTGGGTTTTTGTATTCTAAAACGCTGAAAAATAAATCTCTCCAACAGATAATTCGTGAACAAATGTTTTGAAATCGCGTTCTAGAGTAATGTCTTCAATTTCCACCTTCAAGAAACGCAAAAGTTCAGATTGCAAACGTTTAAAAAATTCCAGTCATCGAGGGAAAAAATTGAGAGACATGATGAAAAATCTCTATTTTCGGCGACATAATTGACTGTAAACGATTAGAAAATGAAATGATCTAACTTGATTGATAGAAACTATTGAGCATTAATTAGTAAGTCGAAGTAGATATGCTAACGGCCGCGCCTGATAGAATATAGTTATAATTATACCCATGACCGGCGCGAAGCGCCGGAAAATTTTGAGATTTTGACCTTTTAAAGTCCACCAAAATGCATCTTTTCGGTTTAGAGTTACTGCCTCAATGGGGGGGGGGGGGCGGCCGCCCCCCCGCCCCCCCCCTTGCGCACGGCCCTGTATATATATACATACTGATTGCTAAAAATTCTTACACATTAGTTGCTGATATATACATCTATATAAAATTCTTCATTTAGTTAAATTTCAGGAATTAGTACGCTACGTAAAATAATACTTTTGAAAATTTTTGAAAATCCGCTCCTCCTTGGACAAATCCTGGGTACGGTACTGCTACATTATATATAACTGTATATACGGATTAAGATTGGCATTCTTAATGTTTCATCATGATTCACTATTGCCTGTAATTCTGCCTCTTGATCAGAATTAGTTGTGAGTGAAAATGAGCACTAAAGAAATGTTCTTCGTACCATACATTATGATTATCCAACTGTTATCATTGTAATACTAACAGGTGAACAAAGATTAGCCGATTCACGGAAGAGTTCGACATATTTCGATGACATTTATTTTAATCACGCTGCAGGTTTCGCATTAAATCACGACGAAGTTACATTCCAATCTGGCGTTAGTTTATCATTTTGGGTCAAAAATCAAAGTGCTCATGAAAATAAAAAGTCATATTCATACCACTTGATTTCGATCAGAGGCGAATTATTGATTTGTACTTTGTGGTTAGTCGGAGATCGAACTACGATTTTGGAAGTCAAAAATGAACATCAAATCATTACGAGAAAGGTTTTGAAACGTTTTTTGGAACCAAATTGTTGGGCGCACGTCGTTTTATCCTGCCGTTTGATTAAATACGAAAATTTTCAAATTACAGTAAATCTACTTCCTGTTCAACATTCAATTTTTTCGTTACGCTAGGGAGCTATTTCATGGTACCAGTTTATAGACTCCATTTCATTTTTCAAGATTTATTCGAATGTTGTATGGTCAAAAACATTTTCGCTGAATTTGCATCTTGAAAGTATGTCCGATACTAAACATCTCAACGTTAGCTTCGGCTCTTTAGTGGACGGACCAAATACGACGCAGCATTTCTTCGGAAATCTTCAAGTTATATCAGGTGAATTTTGTTTGGATATAAATTCTCTATCTTTATGCTGTTACCAGAGGTCCCCAAGGTAAGATTTTTCAGGTAGGGGTAAAATTGAAAATTTGCGGGGGTAGTATAGCTAATTGTCCACTAAACACGTCATTTTTGTATCAAAATCAGGCAGCCAGTGATTGATTTTAAGGACTTTAGGTAGGAGTAATACCCCTTCATACCCCTCCCTCATGGGGCACTTTGGCTGTTACGGAAAATTATGCATAGTTATAGCAACGGCAATGAACGACAGAAAGTCACCGTTGTCTAAAATTATTTCTGCATATATAGGGTGACTAAAAAGCTGCCCGCCTATATACAGGGTGAGCCAAAAAAAGGCCACCGGTACTGACTTTCATAGCTTTCAAATGGGTGAAGCTTTTTTAATGCGGTTTCCTGCCATCGATAGATAAAACATCTGGCATAAAACTGCAAAGTTTCAGCCAGATTGCTTCAATATTGACTGACTAGAATCGAAAATACTGTACGTCGGTTTTTTGCAACTAAAGTTTGAAAAATTGACAAAATCAACATGTTTCACAGTAGAAAAGTACAATAGATCCAATCGTGAGAGCCGTAAAACAGCTGGAAACTACAAGAGAACCGTTTTATCGTGTCCTACATTCCATTACACCAAAAATTTCAATCATTTTTCGATCTAGTCAATGAAAGAATTGATTTTGTTTTGATTTTGCTTTTTTTCCTATTTCAAAACAAAAGCTCTCGATTTTGGCGGAATTTCGACTCATATTGAAACAAGAAGTTAATGACTTTAAATTACGTGCAACTTACAAATCTGGGTGACTTTTAATGTATTATTGTGTGTAAAAAGCATTACAAAACTTTGTTCACAATAGAACTTTTACTTTGATTTCACAATTTTTACTTTTTGAAAAATGACCACTTTACTAAATTTCTGTTTGTACAGTAACCATAAATTCTAGGAGCATAAAATTTAGTCTTTGTGGCAAAGATAAACAGGGCATTCTAATGCAGCAATCCGCATTAAAAGAGCTTCATCCGTTCAAAAGTTATGAAAGTCAGCACCGGTCGCCTTTTTTTGGCTCACCCTGTATATAGGCGGGCAGCTTTTTAGTCACCCTATATATGCAGAAATAATTTTAGACAACGGTGACTACTCTGTAGATTTTAAAGTTGTACAAAACACTTTTTGTCAGAAAATGTGATCTTTTTAAAAATCAATATTCTGTCTCTGTTCTGTAGAATTTTTTGCAAAATAATTGATTCTCCACTGTCCTTTCATTTTGTTTACCAAAAGTTTTCCTAAGGTGAAGCTGACTACGATGACGTTCTTCTGCTCAACGGATTCGGCCCTCGATGCTCTGCAGCCATCGTCGATACGATGTCTAAATCAATT
This sequence comes from Romanomermis culicivorax, assembly GCA_963922205.1. Classification (NCBI taxonomy): domain Eukaryota; kingdom Metazoa; phylum Nematoda; class Enoplea; order Mermithida; family Mermithidae; genus Romanomermis; species Romanomermis culicivorax. The sequence goes on from CAWUHX010000036.1 coordinate 1,567,480, forward strand.
GATTTGATAATTTCGCCACTATTCACGCCTAAAATTCTGTCGACATATAACTTTGTGAATTCGTTGATTATTGACGACCCCTACGGTTTGGTAGAAAAATTGCATGAAAAAATTATCGCTTCGTATACGCCCAACGACCCTACAAACGTTTATTTGTACAATTCTGACGATCCGCAAAATGCAAAAGTTAATGCAACGTTAGCTGGTAGCCTTTCCTCAAAGACGTTGTTTGCACTGCCACGATGTCAAGAAATTTTATTATGCGGTGGCATCATTGCGCATAATAAATGTTGCTCGGTTGACAATGCCTTGGAAAGCTTAGGTGGCGTGCGTTTAATGTTGTATCTGTTCGCTAAGGTTAGTGACTAAAAAAATCATACTGCGACTATCAAGATTATTATACTTGATAATTTTAAAATTACCAACCTCAAAGGATGGTTTTTCGAGTTGCTGTTGGAAATTTTGTTCAGTTTTTGGATAAAAATAAAAAAGAAAAATAAGAACTCATAATAACATAAAGCTGAGTTACCCTAGTATTGCTTTGTTTTTAAATTATAATTCCGACGTCATCAAATAGTGACGAGGCCTCGGCTTTTCATCGAATTTTCGGATACGTTACGTTTCCTTACATTACAGTTATAATGTATAGATATTTCGCATATCTTAAATTCCAAATAGATGAAAGAGTGCGAGGACGTGTATGTCTTATTTACAATATCCATAAACTTTCCTTTTGCATTAATAAATCGCAGGAGTGAAGCCAATGTGGTCCCAAAAATCTGGGGCTATAAGATATCACAATAGAGGTACATTTAATGTAATGCGTGCCTCCTTAGACATCCATAGGATTTTGAGCAGCCAGTTTTACCCATTCAGTTGCATTGAGATCAATGTACATGAACTGATCTTCGTCAAAACTCGGCATTTACGCAGATAGTATTTTTAAATTGAGAAAAGTTTTTAAGTTGTACTTATATTTGGCAAGCTTGTAGAGATCATCGTAGATCAACTCCATAAATTGGAAATAATCGGTGCCATCCTGCAGGGTTTTAGGAAAATTACAATTTGTTCCAGACAATTCATCTCCAGGAAAATTCGTTCCCGCACAATTCGCCCCTGGCAAAATTTGACCCCAAACAATTTGTCCTCAGGAAAGATTGTCCCCAAACAATTGGTTCCCTGTAAAATTCCTCCCAAAATTTTTTTAGGAAAAAATGTGAAAAATTCAATCTATTCACGGCAAAAATGTGCAAAATTCACATGCTTGCAGCCAAGTTTCCTACTACGGTCGGTTTTCATACATTTTTACTTATACAGATAATTTTTTATACAATTCTTGATATGAATATTTGCTGTGTGCAATTTTTTACATTCGTAGCATGATCAGAATTAAAATTTGTTCGAAATACCGTGCAAATAATCAAGCAAATTTCGACTTCCAGAGTCTTACAAGATGCGCTGAATTGAAGTTGAAATTCTTGCATATTATTTATTTTTTTGGTTGATCGGATTTCCAGCACGTACGCATGCCATTGTTGTTGTTTTTTCAAACAATCGAAAAATTTAAAGATGTTCGGAACAGGCTTTTTTTAGTCATTTTAGGGGCCTGGGCCCCTAAAAGTTTGAAAATGGCTCCTAAAATTTTAGGTCTAGGAGCCATTTTGGCTCCTAAAATTTTGACTTATTCAAATATATTATGGTGAATTGTAGTTATTTTTATTCAATTTTAGATTTAAAGTAAGTGTTTTACAGGTTCTAAATCATAAAACATCGAAAATTTTTTGTGCCGGATCTCGTTATATAATTTTTCAAATTACTCTATACACAGTTTTTCTACAAATCAAACTTTCTGGGGAAAAAATTCTCGACAAAGGGACAAAATATGAGGCTTCGCTTCGCATTGAAAAGATGAATTTTAGTCCTTTAAAAGATCAGAATCTCAATTTTTCGATTTTTCTATAACTATTATTTTAAATATAGAGCAGAGTTTAAATTCATGATCATAATGGAGGTGATTTTCATAAATTTCAAGTTTAATTTGACTTTGTCAAACTTATGAAAGTATGAACATATTTTTTAGTTCGTAAATGATTTATATATTACATGTTTTCGAACCATGTATGTTTATCGAATAAGTTATCCTTAAATTGTTTTTCTAGCATTTTAGAATGTCAAATCTAAAAAGAATTTCGTTGCGTAGCGCCGGAAAGATATAGAAAACAATAGAACACTAAGAACAGAATCTGCATTCTCAAAACCCTATACTTTAGAGTCAGAAGGAAATAAACTCAAGTGCTACCTTAGAAGAAGGTTTGTGCAAAAATAAACGAAATATTGTGTTTTTTGCATGAAAATTTTCTTTGTACAACGATTTCTCGGCCGATCGTTGCACATGTAGAAAAAAGCCTGTTACCGAAAACGCGGGTTGGAAATCAAATTTTGAACAGTAATTTTTTTCTAACTCGTATCAACTGATAGAATATCTCTATAATTTAATTATATAGTACGTTCTGCAGTGTGTTACATGCATGTTTTCGATATTCTTCGATTAAAAATTTTTGGCTCCCAAAATTTCAATTTGGCCCCTAAAAATTCAGGCCTAGGAGCCATTTGGCTCCTGGTTTTCAAACCAAAAAAGCCTCGTTCGGAAAGAATGAGGGGAATAAACCCACCTCATTATTTGTACGAGTCTGGCCATTCAGTGATCGTTGATGCACGTTCCACAGCACAATCGGAAATGTGGGAATTTGTTGACCATGCCTATGTCGCCGTCCATCATAAGTATAATTGGCGATAAGTAAAATTTCAGGCGGAAATTTGGTAGCTTGGTAAGCTGACCAAATACAGCTTCAACTTCGTTTGAAGGAACAGAGGCTAAAGATGGTATAGCTCGAACCCACAAGGCAAAGTCGTGTGACTGCTGATTTTGATGTTGAAAACCTTCAGCTTGAACTTGACGCCAAATATTTTGACATAAATGGAAGAAATATCCAGTTTTTTGTATGCCCAGAAGTCGAGTAGTGTTTCAACACATTAAAAAGGAGAGCTCAGAGGGAAAACAGAAAGATAACAAAAAAGAACAAAAAATGAGAAAACAAAAACAAAAAACATAAAATAAGCGAATTAGGGACTAAATAAAAATCAGTAAGAGATATAAGGAAAAAAGAGGGAAATATTTGTAAATAAATGAAGAATGGTAATGGTAACTGATTTAAACTGTTCATTATTACCTGGGAATTCAGCATCAAAAGCATGCATTGTTGCTAGCTCAAAATCTGTTATCAAAAATTATGGTTGTAATCCGAGTTACAAATTCTTCAATTGTTAAAGAAGTTTCACGTATGTAGCTCTGACTTTGTGTGGGAGTAGGACGTAAATGACTGGAATGACGTGTATAGTGTAAAGTTGTCCAAAAAGTTGGGCCTTGTATGAAATCTTCCATCTGCAAACCATACCCAACTTTCGGCTGGCATTCGCAAGTTCAAATTAGCCAAAATCCACGCAAATTGTGTCAACGCCGATTTGCACAGACGACACGCATAAAAGGCCCATGCGTGTTTTTGGTCATTCTCTGTCTGTTTATTTTGTAAAAAAAATCGGTGGCCGGACCGGCCATATATTATATTTTATTGATTTTATATTGTGTGGAGCCCAGTAGCCCAAATACAACGTCCTTCACCTGGACATTTACGTTATTACTCGCAGTGGAGGGAACGCATGTTAGGACCCGGATTTCTGGAATACCACCCTGTGTGCAGCAAGTCTACATTTACAACTCAATTCTTGGCCTGACTTCCCGTTATTACCCGTTCATTGGGGGTTATCTGAGCTCAGAGAGTTATCAGATCATCTGCAATTCACTAGAATGAAAGCAGTTGATCATTTGTTGAGATTGGAATAGACCGAACTGTTGCGCACTATTTCTACCTAAGGTTTCGGCCTGATTAAGTGATTTAGCGAGCAGCTGATTAGGTCCTTTCATTCTCTTTATTTCTAACACAAGTCCCATTTCGACAAGGACAAATTGCTTGGAAACAAATTTTCCCAGCGGAAAATTGTCAGGGATGAATTATCCGTGTCCTATCCTGCAGCTTCTTTGATCCCATCGTTCGGGATTCTTGAAGCATGAACTTTGTGCCAAGTTTCATCATAGGAATGAATAACTATTTCAGGAGTGACTCCCCAAAAAATCTTTCAAGAATCTCCTTAAGACTTCTTGGGTTGTGCCAAATAGTGATAGACCGATGGCCAAAAATTTGCCATCGGCCAGGGTCACCGATGACCGATTGCCGATGCATCGGCTGTAATATGTACAAAATGCAACCTGAAGTTGCTACACTGTAATAAATTTAAAATTATTATGAATTATTCACAAAGTTTTACTGATATTTTCAACATTCAATAATTAACAACATTTCATTCATCCAATTTGTCATCAACAGCGGCATCTGTTGTACTACCTTCACTTTGATTGCTGAGTTCACTAGAAGCTTTTTCAACTTCAGCTTGTTTTTCCAGTTTGCCCTATTGAATCCAATCTCCACGATAAACGGGATCTTTTTCCACTTCTAGCATCTTTTGCTTTTTAAAATGATCATTCACTAGCTACTGACCCAATTGGAGCTGATAAAAATTTCAAGGCAAGCTAAAGAAATTTTTTTCATAATGAAACACTATTTTGACTCACATTAGCTAATTCTGGTTTTCGGGTTACAGCTCATCTTCAGATGAACTTGCAATGGCCAAATAGTGTCTGAAATTAGTCAGTTTTGTGTAAATGCTTAAATAATTTACATTAGTATTGATTGTGGCTTACTGAGAAAGTATGGAGAATGAGTTTGAAGATTCATTCAAATTTTTGAACCATATTTTCAGAAAAGCATTGATTTTATTATTTTTGATCGACAACCATTCTAACCAAAGCTAATTCAGCTTTGTCTTCTGCTTGAGGATCACAGAATGCCTAAATTATTCAATTTTGATTTGTATGATCAATATGTGTTATATTTCAAATTTCAATCCATCCTTTTTAAATCGAGGATGTAGTAAAGATGCCAAAGCATCAAGTCTATTGTCTTCAATGGGTTTAAAGTGGGCTCGATTATCATTTCTATGAAAATATTGGTTCATTTTTCCAGACAATTCCTCCTTTAATGAACCCAATCCAGGAAAGTTGAAATATGGATTGAGTGGCGTAAAATTCTTAATCTACGATTCTTTAATTTATGTTTTTCAAAAAAATTTAGCCACAAAATGTAGCTTACTTTTCTTCAGCTATTTTTTCCGAAATACAGGCGTTTTTAGGTTCATAGATTTTTACAGTTTCTGCAAATGATTTTAACAAATTTACAAGCTGCCAAAACATAATTATCTAGGTGTGGATACATTATACATGTATTAAAGTATATTCTTACCGCAGTAGCTAAAATATTCCATTCATAGCTTGCCAAATTCTTGTTATTTAGTTCATCAATGGCAACACAGGGCAAATATGCCAGACATTAAAACAACCATTTTCACAAAAAATAGTGCATTTACTAAAGTAACTGTAAAATATATATGTTAACAATCTGTTTTTTAAGCATAAGCACCTGCATTAATTGTAACAAAAAGTTGACAAACAATCGGCCATCGGCCGATTTTTTGCCAAAACATCGGCCGATGGCAGAAAAATGCAACAATCGGCCGATGCATCGGTCCATCACTAGTGCCAAACTCTTTTTTGGTAAATTTTCAGAATTTCTTCCTTTTTCAGAATTTTCAGAATTCCTTTTCAATTTCGAGTTTTATTGCTTTCACTTGTCCGTTCTTTATCCTCCTATGCATATTGAGGACTTGTATATATTTTTTATACTTCTCTTCTTTGTTTATGGGGTCATCAAGTATAGTTTTCATTTTCTCTTCCAAGTTTGACAACACCTTTTTATCTGCTGCGCCTGGCCTGAATGAGTTATGAGGCACTAGTATCATTTTATTAGTATGATCCGTTTTGAAGGTATAAGTGGAAGTTATGATTTATACTTATTAACATGAAACGATTAAAGAGAAATACAAAGAATTTGGATGAAATTTCAAATGGAAATAGAATGACTAGAAGAAAGGTAACAGAGAACAAGGATCTCGTTCAATGCATATATATACGACTGCGCCCTAAATTTTCTCAAGGACTCTTACAACAAAGAAGAATGATGTGTCTCGAGCCTATAAATCTCTAATCAAAAAACTAGGTAATCCTTTTGTCCCTTAAAAGAACAAGAAGCATGAAATTGTACAAAAAGATGGCACCTTCTTGCCCTTTTTGCTAGCTCCCAACCTGAGTGCAGCGGGCAGTTTGATTGGATATGTTATTGATATGTTGATATGAAAAACCATGAATACCTGCGAGATTTGTTAAAAGAATTGAGCTCTTCCTTTGCCTTGAAAAAGCATATGGAGAAAGCTCACAAGGGTGTCAACAAAGTTGATAATTCAAAAGACAATACTTAAAGTGAGGATGATGATAGGGGTTGGAACAATGAGTTATGTTACTCTCTTTCACAAAACGTCTATGAAGGAATGGATGCCACAAATTTTTGATGCTCTGCGTAGTGAAGAATATTTTGGATACATTCGCAAAAAGCTTTTCCGTTGTGTATGAAAGGTATGTTTCCCGGACCGAAGTGTCGTGGTGTCTGAAAACAAAGGTAAAATTGGTAGAAGAAGATAGGCAGGGGAGATAGCCAGGAATCAGCCTTAATGCACCGCATTTACCAAAAATTGGTTCTCCAACCTCAATTTTTCAAAGCAGAAAACGTTTTGACTCGACCTTCCTCACTCCTAACTCATCCCAACCCCTCGATGGGAAGATTGAGGACCCTCCCCAGTCTGCCTTTAACCTTGTCATTTGTACAATAAAACCAAAACGTTACGAAAGAATATGGCCAGCACGAGTAGATCCATCACATCATGTTTGCTAATAACATTTTTATACGGTTTACACTTCCGAACATTGTGGATAAAAGATATAAGTTTAGCCAGACTTTTCAGTGACACTGTGCACACTGCATAGTTCAATTAGAAGACAGTCCTGTCAAATGGAAAAAATTTGTTCCAGAAATGGATTTAGGACGAGAACAGTTTATTTATATGCAACCAAGCTTAAACTCATATATTCTGAATGACAGAAAAGACCATCGGCTTTTTTGTTAACCATCGGCGATAAACCCAATAATTGGCCGATCTATTGGTTGATCACTACCCCCTCTCCGTAAAAATTGCTTTTATACTCTACCCAACTGTTCGGAGCTTTAACATGTATGTTCGAACCAGCAACCTTGCTACCCGAAGTTTCTAGAAATGTCATAAACACCCTAGAAATCGGTAACCATAAAGTGATTCCCCGCCAGATTTGAAATTCATATGATTGAAATGGGCTAGCCATAGGACCCCTATCCCTTTGGTTGAAAAAAACTGAAAAATGTCAATTTTTGGTAGAAAACATTTTTTAACAAAGACGGTCAAAAATTCTAATTTTTCCGGCGCTTCGCGTCATAAAAGGTATACTTACGTTTTTGTAGACAAAAATTACTACTTTTTGAACCGTTTTCGGTCGTTTCAGTCGTAAAAATTAAATTTTTTCCCTTCAATTACCACATCAAAATTTTGGGCAATCGAGACCCTGTCAAAAAAGTCCCTTTACCTCACAGACCTTCCGTTACATTTATGGTATCAACATACCAGTGAATTCAAACGCCCACTGCTCCCAGAAGGGTGCACAAATCTAATTGAAATTTTAATATCATAATTTGCACATTAGTGGAAACTGCAATGAAGAAAAATTGCGCGGCATCCTATGGGAAGTTGAACAAGGACGTCTCCAAATGACTTTTTCGGCTTAGTTTCAACTCCTGTATAAATAGCCTAAAAGTGTAGTATATTGGATTGGAAAAGTTTTTCAGGACTTATTATGGAGCATTATTTTTGGCATAAAATGACCGTTTAACCGCAGTCACGTCTTTACCGGACTGTGATTCGAAACCCGTATACAGACTGGAAAATGCCCAAAAAGTTTAGAAATTTCTAACTTTATGTGAACTCTGGCTTGCGGATTTTGACTTTCATGGGGAATGAATGTGACACGATACCCAGCATATAGAGCTACTCGAAATATATAATTTTCAGGTACTATTAATTTTCAACTCATCATAGGTCAATGTAACACATGTTCGTATCTTTCAGAAAGCGCGTTTTAACCACAAGAGTAGCATTTATATTTGATAAACTCTTGCTCTGATTCTGCTATCATTCTTTTTTCAGGCCGTGGAATCCGAAAGCCCTAAAAATGCTAGAGCAGCCTTGAATTGTATTCTTCTTTTCATGAAACGTAATTCAATGTGGCTACACGACTTCAATCTGTTGAACGGGTTGACAATGGTTCTACACGCACTATCATCTAAGCCTTCGATTATCGATGAAAAATGGTTAACAGTGAGCAGTTTATAAACTGTTAAATTATTCATGAATTGCTCGACATCAAAGCAGAATTCTCAATTTTTTTTTACATATTGGTATTTGACCCTGATCCACGCTTCAGTGATTTTTCCACCAGACATGCACGGCAAGAATTTTCCATTTTATTTCCTTGGATCTCATCGAGGAGGGTTAGGGTGGTGAGTGAGCAAAAAACAAAAAATAAGCTTCACAGGCATGTTTTTCATAGAAAATATGCACAAAAATATCACAAAAACTGCCTTCAAAAAAGTTTAGGGAGTGTTCGAAAATTTTCTCGGGCCAGGGGGTGTCCAGGATCTCAGGAGAAGGGGTTTCCCCCGACTTCCCCTATGTGCATGTATGGTTTCCACTAAAAGCATATAGGGATGGGCTGGATCCACTTTTTTGGCGACAGCGGATTCGGATCCGGATCTTGAAAAATTTGGTTCAGCGGATCCGGATCGGATCCGGATCCAAAAAAATTTGGTTCAGCGGATCCGGATCTTTCAATAAGTATATGTACTATGTCTAATTTGTCTAAAATTCAGTTGTATGAATTTATATTCATTGGTGTCAATAGATTAATAGATTATTAATGATTGAGATGTTCGTTTATTGAAACAGTTAACATGTACTAATTAGTAATTTTCATTCATTAAATTGTATTCATGCTTAGATTAATATTGGTTTCATCACAAAAGAAATAAATAGAAATAGAAACTTTTTTTAGAAATTATGGATTCAAGTTCTTCTTTAACTAGCAGAGTGTGGGACTACTTCACAGTGTCCCCAGATGATGAAGAAAAGGCAAAGTGCCATAAATGCAGAATCCAGTTATCCAGAAAAGGTTGTGCTACTGGATGTCAGAGAAAACATTTGGAGAGGAAACATATGGCAATATACGATTATAAGCAGTTTGCTGCTAAATAAAAAGAAGATGATGAAAATAGAAGTAATTGTGGAACAAATTGCTACTAGTGTAGTTATGTTAAAGAATTACTTTTTGTGTGTTCTTTAAAGATAGCCAAAAAAATGAACCTAGCAACTCAAAAACCAAGTTAGAGCATGAACTTAAATCTCAAACGTCTCTGGACAATTGCTTCATGCAGAAAGTAAACTTAAATTAGCACCAGCGAAAAGTGTCCCCTATGAGCAGCTATTCAGTGGTGCTGGTCAAATTTATGATCCTACCAAAAATCGTTTGAAGGGTGATACTGTTGAAAAATTACTGTTTCTCAAGTATAATTTTGCTACCATTGCAGTGTTTTTTTTGTACAAGCCTCTTTATACCTGCACAAAGATCGGCCAAAAAGTCTTTGTACGAAGAAATTTTTTTTTTACACTGAAAAAACCATGATCTTTTATGAATTTTCGCACAAAGTTTCTTCCTAATAGCACTCGACTTCCCGTCCTTCATAATCATCTTACAAATTAAGAAAATATACTCATAACTTTCATAAATCTGAAAAACTTCGAGTTAAACCTGAAAATTCTGAAAATTAGTTCCATGATGCTTCTCAATTCAAACTTGGCTTCATGTTTAAAATTACAGTTGCAAAAAAATTGGAAAAATAGATTTTGACGTTCTGAAATGGACCTAAATTCGCCTTTTCCATACAGGAGGACCGCCAACATTTTTTCCTTTACTGGAAATTTTTTCTCTAGAAAGCACGATTTGTAGAAAAATAGTATTGCAAAGAATTATAAAATCCGGCGCGAAGCACCGGAAAATTTTTGGTGTTTTCTAATACTGCAAAATTTTATGTGAATAATAATGAATAAAGATCCGATTATGAACGGATCTTAATCATTGACAACAGCGGATCCGGATCCGGATCTTAATAAATTTGGATTAGCGGATCCGGATCCAATAAAATCTGGTTTAGCGGATCCGGATCCTAAAATTTAGGCGGATATCTGCGGATCCGGATCCGGATCCGGATACCCGGCCCATCTTTAAAGCATATAGATTTTTCATTATTTCAGATGATTTTCAATGCATTAAGTTACAGTGCTGAACAAACAAATGTAGAAAAGTTCAACGACTTTGAAGACAAGCGTGCTTCCAAAGTTGATCTGATTATCCAAGACCCACATACGCTCGTCTCATTGCTGTTATGTTATGATCTTTGGAAATCCAACCTGATTACTTGGAGTCGCGCCTTGAAAACAATCGATCAATTTTTATCCGATTCGATATTCGGGCTTTTCAACCGCGATCAGTTGAACACTGCTGATTTTTTCAGAAAAATTTTGTTTTTTATATCGGTAATGTTTTCTATGTTATATGTATTTTTTCATCTTATGTCTTTTCTAGGAACTTTTCAACAGTGGCCGAAACGATTCATCATTCGATTTAAATGACCTAATCTGTAACGTAAACTCTGTCGTATCGAATTTCCTCTGTTCACCCGGTGTCAAAGAAATCACTCTACTTTGGGACTTCTTGTTTTTGACTCATCCCGCTGCATCCACTTATTTGAGTTTCAAGCCTCCCGACATCATGAACTGGATTACACCAGGTATTTTTTATATGCATGTTTTTTATGCACAAACAATGTGAATTTTATGTGTTAGAGATATTATTATGGGTTTTCAGGTCTTTTTTCGTTCGCTGAAGAGGAAGTGACCCTATACAATAGTGCCCTATGTGACAGATTTATAATGATATTGATGAATGCACCTAAAAGTAAGACTTGAAATTTTATGCTGCTTCTCGAAATTATTTTTAAAAGAAAAGAATTCTCCGAGAAAATTATTCACATGTATATAAATAGTGGACTTGGTTGTATTCTTTATTGACTACAACTTTTGAGACGCTTTGGACAAAATCGTGAAGGTCGATCATGCTTGCGCGTTTAAAGAATTACTCGACTTAAATGATAAGCTCACGTTAAAACTCGAAAAGAGCGAGCACGAAGATCCAAAAGACGTTTTTCTTGATGAAAGCTGTACAATACCGAACGGAACAAATTCCACAATCAGCACTTGTCAATCAGATTATATGTCGGAAATTAGAAGCGGTAATATTTTTCATATAACGTGTATGGGTTGGGTATCGAGAAATTTAATTATTTGTTGCTTGAAGAGTGTTTGTTATTCATTGTGGATTGAACTCATAAAAGTCTTCAACATCGACAAAAGTCTTGAGATTGTAAGTTGAAATTCATGTTCTCACGACTCAAGAAGAACCTTGAACGTAAGATTTCAGGTTGAAATTCTAATTTTTCACTTTACAGTAATCTTTAAACCAAAGTGCTCATTTTCGTTTTGAAATTTTAATAATTTTTATTGTAATTCCAACTAGCTATCTGAAAATTTCTCGCATGCGAAAATACGAGTATGTATAAACAATTAATTAAGGATGTCAACGGTGTTGAGTTACATACAGGCTCTCGATTTGCGTGACGTCGACGTCCAAAATCTTGAGTGACTTGGAGGTGGAAATTTTTACTGTTATGTCCACTGTTATGGTTTTCTACATCATTTGTTAATTTATTTTTTTCAAAGTTTGTTCGTGATTTAAATTCAAAATTTTTAATAAATTAAGTTTTTTCGTGACTTGATTTAATGTGTTAGAACTGCATGTAATTGTATACTACTGTTGTTTTGGTTTGCCAAAAATATTCACACTATAGGTTTTTTAAATTTCCTTTTTGGACGTACTAAATTATCTCTTTCCCATTCCTGTCAGTTTTGTTCTGGAAACTTCTGGACGATCCTTTTTTCGTGATTGTCTGAAGAAGTTAAACTTTTTAGGCTTGTTCCAAATATTGTCGAGTTTATTAGTGACCATTCCGGATAGAACCTTCGCTCGATTAACAGAATCCGTCGTGAAATGGAAACAATTACTAGTCATGCTTAGGCAGCAACAAAATGAAAGCGTTCGCCAATATTGTGTCAAAGTATTGTTTTAAACAACTAGGGATGTTCGTAGCAAGATTGAAATGTTTAAATGCTAAATCACGGGTGAAATTTTAGTCGTCGGATTTTTAACGATGACCAAAAGTTCGTTGATTACGAAACATCCAGCGGCTGTGTAAATTTTAGGAATTTAAATGTTTTTCTCGTATTAGCTAATTAAAATAATAATTATTGAGGTTGTCCCATCCCCGGCTTTGACACCGGGGTGGCTACCTCTGCTCGGGTCTAGGCTTATCCCATCTTGGGGCAAGACCACTCAAAACTAGTGTTGTTGATAAGCTGGCAAGCTCGATTTACAACGTAAATCCAGCTTAGAACGTGTACTATATAATAAATACCTATTTGAATCAAGATATCTGACTTCTGCCATAGAAATTTGGGTATTAGGCTAGCGGTCTTTACGATGTTTGAAGCTCAGTATTTGTAAAATTTAGGAAGTATCAAGTTTTATAAAGTTATACTTTTCAAACTGAGATTAGAGATTAGTTCAACAAACAAATCATATGTTCTTTCTTGGGATATTTTCTTTCGAAGAATGTTAAAGAAGAACGCATATGCAATCACACCTAAACAATATGTTCAACTAGATGAAATTCGGTACCAGATGAGCTGGTTCTCAGCACCAGATAAAAGTTGATGTCAGTTAATTTGATTTAACGACTGGCTAACAGTATACAATCATGAGTATTATCTTCACACTTTGATGCTGATTCATTTTTCTACTACGTCCTTAAAGTATTTAGACTTAGAGATAAGTTGGAAAATCAACTTTGGTGTCATCGTGTTTATTTTCTATGAGGTAAGTCTACTAATATCCGGTTTCCTGCTCTAATTCGGCTTTGGCAACCACGAAAACAATTTGGGAACGACGAAATTTCTTGGTTGACTGATACCAGATGAACCGATAGAGTTTGCCTGGGTGTGTATGCAATGCAGTTTCTTCTGGAGAAGAACAAGTTTCTCATCGTTAATAATGACAGTTTCCTAAAAAATTTAATCTCTCATCAACTATAATATTCAAAATTTTTCTGATTTACCAGTCAAATCAGTATCGTGTTGATATAAAATGGGTGAAAAAGAATCATGTTCGAAATTTTCAAATTCTCTATGTCAGAGATCCCCAGGGTCAGATTTTTCAGGTAGGGCTAAAATTGAAAATTTGTGGGGGTAGTGTAGCCAAATGTCCACTAAACACGTCACTTTGTCTCAAAATTAGGCAGCCAGTGATCGATTTTAAGGACTTTAGGTAGGGATAATACCCCTCTCATACTCCTCCCCATGGGGCACTCTGCTCTATGTACGATACATGAAGTATGATACCAATGGTAGCCTATATTTTAGTAAGTTATGTCTGCCCCGGCTAAAGTTTATGCCTTCGGACAAGCCTAATGATTATGCAGTACACCTTAAGTTCCAATAGATTCTTTTTTGCTTTCTTACGGCGAATTATTTTCATTTCCAAAACATTTATAGTATTCTTTCGCTCAGTTCAGCCTAACCGCACTCGATTCAAAAGTCTCTGGATTTTATTCGTCTCCAATACCGTGTGAAGGATTATCTCATTTTAACGCTGCGATTTTTTGGCTACATTCAAAATATTTGCCTTAAAGCCATGGAAAATTATTGGTTTGTTTTTGCTCATCATTTGTTTTTTATTTCAGACATTATCCGTTATGCTAATTCGGTTCAACGATAAAGAAAAACTATCGTTCCTGAAAGATCACGGGTTTTCTCTGTTGGCAAATCTGATTCTAGAGTTCCCCTGCAATGCTGGTGTTATGGACGCGTTATTTTCCATTTTGCTTAATTCTACGATGAGGCTCGATGACGGGTTCGTTCAAATGCTTTATACAATCAGGAAATTTTCCTAGTGATGGTTATGTCGAATGTGTATGGATCTGTTTTTTCGAATTTGAGCGAAAATTTAATGTTCGGTCGAGGATATCCATCGTTCAGCAAATTAGTTAAAATTTATTTTTTCATCCATTTTAAGATTGGACGCGGGAAGCATTTCAAGCCTACCTGTGGATAAATACAGGTCGGCTGCTCTAAAACCGATTTTCGCAGCTGTGCAGATGTCTACCCACGATGTGTGCTTATTTTGGAACGCCATAGGAGGCCTCAGAAAGGTAATAAAAAAAGAAACAAATTATGATTGACTGATTAATCAGAGAAGCGTATTCAAAACGCGGTGAAATTGTGTTCCAGTTTTTTTCAATCATTAATAGGCTGGGATTAAATGGATAAACATCCGAATTTTACTATTTAAAAATATTGTAGAAACATTGTTGTCTGTCTTGTTCCTGGATAATCATATAGTTTTGTTGTTTATGCTGCTGCTCTGAAATCATACCTGGTTCATTGTGAAAGGAATAATGTATATGGAAATCATTATTGAAATATATTAATCAAATCAAACAATACAAGTATAGGAGAAACCTTTCTAGAGATGTATAGTTTAGTATAAGTTTTTCACACGTACAAATATCTGTTTGCACAAAATTGAGTCAGATCGGAACCGCACAGCAATTTCAGGTGAAACAGCGAAAAATAAATTGCTCTGTTTTGCCTCAGTATATATTAATAAACTCAGAAATTTTCCAGCTTTTCGAAAATAATAACGAATTGGCCGACATCATTGTTGGATATATTCCAGAATGCTTTGTCAACGTCCTTTTGAGACTCGCTGAAAAATCTAATCAGTAAGCTAGCCTGTTCTTACAGTGAGCTCACCTTATTTCGAATTTATATTTTCTTCAGTTATTGCGACGTCGAGGGCATGAATGAAAAAGAATTGTTGAACGAGTCATGGTTATCGCTGACGACGTTTTTTCTGCGACATACGTTTGGCCGTTTCGGATTATTTTATTCTCAAAATTTGTCAGCGTTTTTACACTTATTCTTCATCGCTGATATTCGTGCTGCGATCAGTGGTAAGCTTACATAAAAACCCAGGAGTCGTGTCAAAATTCTTTGAACATTTTACATGAAAATGCATATAGCCATTATCTTTGCCGGACTGTAAGGCTTTCGAAGTGAAGCTCTTCCTGGAAGAATTACCTAAATTTAATTTTTATGAGAGAATTTCTGATTTCTTTAATTACATATAAAAAATTCTAGCTCTCAAACTTAGGGTTCTTCAGAGCCATAGCCTCCATAGCCTAGACATTCTTTCTACTGAAATTATTCTTATTTCGTATCTGGCTTTGTTTGTTTTTTCATTCATAATTTAAATACTCACTGTTTTCCATCTCTGCTCTATTCTATTTCTATTAATAAAATTCGCGTCATGATCACATCAATTTTCACGCTCTTATATCATGTAAATAAAATCTGGCGGGAATAATGTCTTAGAATACCACGGATATTTCCCAAATTTTAGAAGAGTCTGTTTCGTCACGCAGTTGACCAGATGGACCGTCTAGTGAACAATCTGGTTATTGTAACCAGTGTTTTTTTTGCACAAGCCTCTTTATACCTGTACAAAGATTGGCCAAAAACTCTTTGTACGAAGAAATTTTTTTTTGTACAATAAAAAAACCACTGTCTTTCGTGTATTTCCGCACAAAACCTTCTTCCTGATAGCACTGGAGTTTATGTTCTTCATGATCATTTTACAAATTTAGAAAATATACTTATACTCTCATAAATCTGAAAAACTTTGGGTTAAACCTGAAATTTCTGAAAATTACTTCCACGATGCTTCTAAATCCAAACTCAGCTTTATGTTTAAAATTTTAGTTACTAAAAAGTTAAAAAAATAGATTTTGACCTTTTGAAATGTGTTATGTTTAGGTCTCTGTTTAGCTCAGAAGACGTCAGCAATATAACTAAAGAGTCTATTGGCTTTTACCCGTAGGTTACTCGAGGATTTCCTATAGGTAACAGGCTGAAACAGTGCAACAGTTTCTAGCATTTAGCAGAACTAAACACAATCTTCAGTCACTAATAAGTAGCTGGAATGACACACGCTTGCAATCGAAAAGCAATCAGGGTTGCCTCAGATGCTTTCTGCAGGCTTACACAAAATACTAGAAACACTCACTGCAATAATTTCTGGAAGATCAGGGACCTGCCTTTGTATGGAGTCCAGTAGTTTGGCGCCCTCTTCCGCTTAATGCAGGAGTAATAATATGATTAATAATAATACTACTAATAAATACAAATCTTATGTAAATTGGTCAGTGCTGTCGGCTACTCGGCTTTGCCCAATAATTTTGCATAGATGTGGGATGACTGCTACCATAGATACATCCCCAACAAATGCACCAAAATTTGTCTTTTCCATACAGGACCACCAACATTTTTTTCCCCTTTTTCAGAATTTTTTCTCCAGAAAGCACGATTTGTAGAAAAATACTTGATAGACCATTGCAAAGAATTATAAAATAAAATTCGGTGCCAAGCGCCGGAAAATTTTACTGTGTTTTCTGATATTAGAGCCTGGAGAAGCGTTTTCTAGCCAGATAATATCGATAAAATCTCTTTTTACCATGAACAAAGATTACCAAAAAAATATTTGTACGGAGCCAAAAATGTTTGTCTCATAAAATAAACAGTGATTGTAACTGTTGCATATTCTCTTTGCCAGTTATATTGTAACTGAAACTAGATTCAACTAGAGATGATGCCAAAATTTGAAATCACGTTTGACAGGTAAATGTTGTTGATAAACTTTTGTTATTGTGTTCATTGAGGATGGAACATTTGGAGGGCCGGCAATAAATTAATGTTTGAACCACGCTGTTTTGACTTATCAAATTGAACTTCTCGTATCACATTTTCTATGAGCGCAGAAAACAAGTTTGCTGAATCAGCTTGATTCACAGGCATCAATGGGTCTGGCTGCATACTAAGCTACGACCTTTGGGAACAGATTTGCATCTGCATAAGCCATGCTGTCAATACCGTAATGAGACTATAAAATTATTTACGCCAAATATTTGCAGCAGGATTAAACATCATAGTTGGCATCCACATTCACAGTTACAACGTGTGCCAAATGTGCCGGCATAATAACGGCCGATTGGCGTTAAGTCAGAAAATACAAGTTTCCTTCACAACAATAAAGAAGGACCTATCACCTTGAACATCCAGGGTGCCATTAGTGATGGACCGATGCATCGGCATGGGCCGATGCATCGGCCGATTGTTGCGTTTTTCAGGCATCGGCCATCGGCCGATGTTTTGGCAAATAATAGGCCGATGGCCGATTGTTTGGCAATTTTTTGTTACAATGAATGCTGGT
Source organism: Romanomermis culicivorax (assembly GCA_963922205.1). Classification (NCBI taxonomy): domain Eukaryota; kingdom Metazoa; phylum Nematoda; class Enoplea; order Mermithida; family Mermithidae; genus Romanomermis; species Romanomermis culicivorax. The sequence goes on from CAWUHX010000036.1 coordinate 1,585,121, forward strand.
GCATATGCTTAAAAAACAGATTGTTCACACACACATTTTACACTTACTTTAGTAAATACATTATTTTTTTGTGAAAATGGTTGTTCTAATGTCTAGCATATTTGCCCTGTGTTGCCATTGATGAACTAGATAACAAGAATTTGACAAGCTATGAATGGAATATTTTAGCTGCGGCGGTAAGAATATACTTTAATACATGTATAATGTATCCACACCTTAGATAATTATAATTTTGCAGCTTGTCAATTTGTTAAAATCTTTTGCAGAAACTGTAAAAATCTATGAATCAAAAAACGCCTGTATTTCGGAGGAAATAGCTGAAGAAATGTAAGCTAGATTTTGTGCCTAAATTTTTTTGAAAAACATAGATTAAAGAATCGTATGATTAAGAATTTTACGCCACTCAATCCACAATTTCAACTTTCCTGGATTGGGTTCATTAAAGGAGGAATTGTCGGGGAAAATGAATCAATATTTTTATAGAAATGATAATCGAGTCCACTTTAAACCCATTGAAGACAATAGACTTCATGCTTTGGCATCTTTACTAGATCCTGGATTTAAAAAGGATGGATTGAAATTTGAAATATAACATATATTGATCATATAAATCAAAATTAAATAATTTAGGCTTTCTGTGATCCTCAAGCAGAAGACAAAGCTGAAATAAAGTCTGTTTTTTATAAAATGCTTCCGAATAGAAAAGTGACACAAATCAGTATCGTTGTCAGAATCGTTTACATAAAGCCCTCATTGTAAATTTTTCACTCGAAAAATTGTTAAGGGTTAGGTCAGTATGCTCACCAATTTCCATTTCTATATAATATATTGTTTATCAAAAAATCGTGAAAATCTAAAATACTACTTACTTTTCACTTTCATTATTTAGAAGCATTTCAAGAAAAAACGACTATAGCTTTGGCTAGAATGGTTGTCGATCAAAAATAACAAAATCAACGCTTTTCTGAAAATATGGTTCGAAAATTTGAATGAATCTTCAATTTCATTCTCCAAACTTTCTCTGTAAGCCACAATTAATACTAATGTAAATAATTCAAGCATTTACACAAAACTGACCAATTTCAGGCCCTATTTGGCCATTGCAAGTTCATCTGAAGATGAGCTGTAGCCCGAAAAAATATGCAATGTCAACATTTGAGCAAGCAAAATCCATTGTTTTGGAATACATTACTAGAATAGTGGAAGAAAAATGCTGCAACAAAACCAGAATTAGCTAATGTGCGTCACAATAGTGTGCAGTTGAAAATAAGTTTCATTATGGAAAAAATTTCTTTAGCTTGCCATGAAATTTTTATCAGCTCCAATTGGGTCAGTAGCTAGTGAATGATCATTCTAAAAAGCAAAAGATGCTAGAAGTGGAAAAAGATCCCGTTTATTGCTGAGATTGGATCCAATAGTGCAAACTGGAAAAACAAGCTGAAGTTGAAGAAGCTTCTAGTGAACTCAGCAATCAAAGTGAAGGTAGTACAACAGATGCCGTTGTTGATGACAAATTGGATGAATGAAATGTTGTTAATTATTGAATGTTGAAAATATCAGTAAAAGTTTGTGAATAATTCATAATAATTTTAAATTTATTACAGTGTAACAACTTTAGGTTGCATTTTGTACATGTTACAGCCGATGCGTCGGCAATCGGCCATCGGCCGATGCCATCGGTGACCCTGGACGATGCATCGGCATCGGCCGATGGCAAATTTTTGGCCATCGGTCCATCACTAGGTGCCATACGGGTGCTAAACAAATCTCAAAACGGATTCACTGTACTATCGGGCCAATGTGTTGACAAGCCACTTTTACCTGGTTAAGATTTATAAGACTGCGAATCTATTGTCCAACAAAAGGTGAAATGTGGTTGACTATAATGTTGCATCCTTTGATGATTTATAATGTTTTGAATCCAAAATATAAACGTTGGAAGACATGATAGAAAATTGCACATTAGTTTCTCTTCTTACCAAAGGTATATGTGCGTACTTTTCATTTTTTATAGATGTTGGATCGCATCAGTATATTAGAAACATGCTCTGTTGTGTGTTGTTGACGATTCTGGATTTCGTTGAGGAACTGGCTGAAGAATCAAGTATGTTAATTGTATGAATTTCATCATTTCGATTTGTTGGTCGATATTTAAATATTGACAACTACTGCAAAATAAATTCTGTTATATCTCGTCGTTTCAGCGGCTTCACTGACCAAATTACCCTTATCGAAACAAGACAATTGCAAATCAGCCACTAGAACGGAAATTTTGGACCGTCTCAAATTAACATTGCAGTATGTGGCTGACCTCTTTTGCTTTTTGACGCCACTGCCGCAACAAAATTATAAAGAGCAGCAATTATTCGTTAAATTCATGAATTTGTGCTGTCAGTCTTTATCATTCGAATGTAGGAATCATTATTCAGCTTCGTTCGATTTTGACATAATATCGTCGTTCAAATCATTCTTCGTTGGTTGTTCGTCTAAAATTTGTCAAATGTTAATACAAATTCTGACTTTTTATCTTTATCCGGCGCGAGAAAAATGCGAATCGATTAACAAAGAAACTAGATTAAAAAACGAAATTCTCAAGAAGTCATACGTCCGTAAACGTCGCACGTACATCCTAGCAATTATTTCGAGGTATTTTGACGAACAAACTTGGAAAATTCTGTTCGAATCAGCGAGTGTACCGTTCTCAGTCTGTAAAATGGCTGTTATTATTTCTTCTATGGAAATCAGAATGACTGAGGATTCTATATGCGATAAAGATGAAGAAATTGACATCAATGATGCTTGCGAAAGTTGCTACGAATGCGCCAGGAAAGCTGGGCAGGTGAAAGTTCAGTCCAACGAGTGTGTTGCTTCTTCTGATTGTTGATGAGTAAAATATCAAATGAGGAAATTCTTCATTCTTTCATGTGCGTGCATTTTTTTTGTCTCTTAATTAGCAGTGAAGTATCAACCTTTAATACTTTACGAATGAGAAGTATATTCTCTGCCCATAAATTAGTATCTTTTGTCGACATGAAGAAGTTTGGTCGCACAAGTCCTTCAATTTTCTTACATTACGCCAACTTCTAGATTATTTTAAATAAGTATTCTGAAAATTATTCAGTTTTTTCCGACTAACAAACGTTTCAGGTGCCAACGCCCTTAGACGAATTGAAATTAAATTCTAGCGGCATTGAATATTGCGATTTCAACCGTTTATTGGACTCGGAACGAAAAATATTAACCTTGTATATATACGAAAAGAGAACGTTTTTAGGAAAATTGCGACAATTTTCCGATCGATTATTGCAACAAAACCACAAATCTGCCAAACTTATTTCCTCGGCCGCGATGTCGGTAACGTGTCAAACAGTGGAGGAACAAAATGTACCGCGAAAATTGTACATAAAATATAAAAAGCAAATTGCTTCACAATTTTTGGCATCCAATAATCAGTGGAAAACGCTCATTGTAAGTCGTGGCTTGTTATGAATTGAGCTGAAGTTGATTTCAGTTTGATGAACCGTATTGGAATAAAACTCCTTCACTTTCAGTTGTCTTTTTTATTTCGATAATTTTTCAGGATGATCTATGTCATCCAGAAGCAGCGTGCTTCGACGAAAGATACTGGCCTAGAAATTCAAGTCTAGATCTCACTGAAGGCTCCAGACGCGAAAGAAAACGAATCATTCATCGTCCTTTGAATATATCAGCGAAGTTTTTGCGGTCCGCAGATGTGAGTTCAGGTAAATTTCGAGCTAGTTCCCACTTTTCAACAGTGATTTCCCACATTTTTGTCGGTATAGAAAACAATTAAGGTCCGTACTATTGATAAAAGGACGACATATTCGGAAAGGCTTTTAAAGACAATCTCTGATTTTAAAAAATGATGAAAAGATTCAAATCAAGCTAAGCTTTCTACTAAACGTTATCTATCTAATCAATCTAACTGTCTTTTCGATCCGTTAATAAGCTGTGCGTCTGAAAAACATTGTCTCAGACAATAAAGTTGCTCATTTAGGTTCTTATGCTGAAATCGATAACTCTCTTCGCTTTACATAATTCATCAACAAGACAATGAGAATTATTTTATTGTTTTGAATATACTGCTTTAGATATAGGATCATTAGTTTATAAAGCTTTTAGGCAATTTCGTCAGGGGTCAGCTGTCATTTTTGTTGGAGCCTAAGAATAATGAGTCGGATCGTCAGCAACAGCAGCAAGCTTCAAAGTCAATTCCGGAACAAATTTTAAAGGCAGACGAAAAGATTGTCTTTACTTGCTCGGCAATTATCATTCGATTGAATTTCGAATGTATTGGAGAAATTTTAATCGGTAATATATTGATGATCTTAACTTTATGAGCAGTTCAACAAAATTTAAAAAACGTTGGGTCTCGAAATCGAATTATAAATTATTATAATTTTCTCAAAGTTTCAGATTTTTAAATATAATTTATTTCACGTAATGCGTATCATAGGCGATCACGATCTGTACTTCATCGGTCAATACTCCCAAACCACCCAGAAAGGATTGCCTTGCAACGACGTCCTTTCTACACGTTGGTCATACCGCGACTTCGTCGAAATTTACCGCCGTCATTTTCAGTTGGTGGATCGTTCAGTAGAATTCTTTTTGGCCGACGGTGAAACTTATATGATAGCATTCGAAAGCCGAGAGCAACGCGAACATTTTTTACATCGACTCCTGCAAATGGATTTACCAAATTTAGTAGTATATTCAGAAAATTCTCTACAAACGGTATCGCAATGGTGGCGTGATGGAAGTTTGACGAATTTCGAGTAAGTTGTAGAAAATGTTATGATTTCAGTAAAATCTCTTTCTTTCTGAAACCGCTAGAACGTGTTAGATTTCTATGCTTGTAGAATTTGTCAGAATTGACAAGATAGTCACAAAAACAGCTTTTTACGATTAACTGTCCATGTTTCGTGAAAAACATATTTGTTAATTGTTCCCATTTGACATATTTTTAGATATTTAATGTACATTAACAAGTTTGCTGGTCGAACTTTCAACGATTTAATGCAATATCCGGTTTTTCCATTCATTCTATCCGATTATACCAACGTGACTCTAGATCTCAATAATTATAACTCATACAGGTAATCTCTTTTTAGACTGCAGTAATTCTATGTAAAAAATTCCGACATTTATAATGTAGAAAATCACCGTGTATATCTATCAATATTTTATACTACAAAATCTCTTATTTTTTATAAGTTTTTTCACAACAAAAGTGATTAGTCAGTCACATAACTGTTTGATTATTTGTTTTATATTTAAACAATATGATTTCTCTAGGAACTTGTCCAAACCTATTGCTATTCAAAATAAACTTATGGAAGAACACTACGTCGAAATTTATAAAGTATGTATTTAATCCTTACATATCATTTTATTCCGTGTTTCAGAATCCGTAATTTAGTTCTTCGTGATATTCTATACCTCAATGCCAATTCTTGAAGATTTTTTTCAATGATTAATGATCTGTTTCAGAGTCTTGAAAGTGATTATCAGCGTGCAATTAGCGACGGACGAGTGCCATCTTTGCCTTTCTTAACGCCCTACAATTATAGTTCGCATTACTCCAATAGTGGCATAGTCATACATTTTTTAGTTCGCCTACCTCCATTCACCCAAATGGCGTTGGAATATCAAGGTTTCGATCGCAATATTGGATATTCTTTTGCTTCATCCTTAAAATCGACATTTTCTCTTTTTGTAGACAACAATTTTGATATGCCCGACAGATTATTTCACAGTATGGCAGCCACATGGCGCTTAAGCAGTTTTGAATCGACGTCCGATTTCAAAGAATTGATACCCGAATTTTTTATTTTACCAGAGTTCTTGTTGAACTCAGAAAGTAATGCAAAAGCAAACGTTATGTATTAATGACTTATTACTTGGAATTCAAGTTCTTATTCATTGGATAATTTGTAGAAATTCAGTGCTTACTTGCAGTTGATTTTTCATAAGTTTCCTGATAGCATATTTGTTATGTAATTGGGTTTTGAAGTGATGCAAGAACCCTCTCGGGTTGAGGTCGTCACATATACTACCCTGGTTCCCACATCATCTTCCTAACAGGAGGCCAGGTCACCTTAACGAAATTTTTTTCGTTAAGTTTATTCAAATATCGAGTTCGATGAATTTGTCACGAGTCAAACTCCTAATTGTTTAATGCACTTATGTCATTCCAAAATGATGAGCGCATTTCTTTGTCACTCGCTAAAACGCCGGTTTTCACTCAAAATTATTTTTTGTCCTATTGATCTATTTCGATACAAAGTTTTGCCCCAGTTTCAGCTTTTTTGAAAACGAAAATGCGTCAATCCCTTTTAACGATCTACACTCATTTGCATGCCTGCTTTACTGTTAGAACTCAATCTTGGCGAAATGCAAAACGGGAAGTTAGTTGACGATGTGGAATTGCCGGCCTGGTGTCCCGAAAATGACGCACGATTATTCGTCATGATACACAGGCAAGCGCTTGAGTCGGATTACGTCACGCATAATTTGCATAACTGGATCGATCTAATTTTTGGCTACAAACAAACGGGACAGGCTGCCGTGGATGCCGTCAATGTTTTCCATCCGGTTACTTACCATGGGACGGAATTCGTTGCGTCCTCAAATACAGAAAAAGGTGCGTCTTGTCTTGTTTTTTTGTCAAATTTTGGGTTTTTGTATTGGTATTATCATGATTGTTTTATTTTTGCAGGGTTCATACACAACCTGGAAAACCTGGAAAACACAGGGAATTTTTTTCAGGTCTGGAAAACCTGGAAAACACAGGGAATTTTGAGGAAAAATAAATATTTGGTGTTGAAAATTACAGGAAAATCGTCAAATTTTTTCGCCGCGCTGCGGCGGGTTTCCTTATTCGACTATGCACATTGAAAGTGAGATTTCTCAAAATCATCGAGTATTTGAGATCGTTTTTTTAGTTTTTCAACTTCGACTCTTAATTTAGCCTTTATATTACTATGTCAAAGTCAACGTTTCAATTGGATTGTAAGGGTAATATTCGAGAAAACATTCAAACTCCTCATTTATGCCAGAAAATTTTAGACTAATCAACAGAATGTTTTCGGCTATATAGAGCATTCATATTTGCGAGCGAAAAAAAATCGAGTCTGGTCAGGGTTTTTTTAGGTCAATTAGGAGCCATTGCTTCTAAAAATTCTGATTGACTCCTAAAAATTTAGGGGCACAAGCGAACATGGCTTATAAAAATCAGAGCCTAACAACCCTTACGTTTAGGTGAGTTTCCTGTCCAGAGATGCATTCTTATGCGTTTTTAAGAAAACATATTGAAAATTTTCCGGCGCTTCGCGCCGATTTTCAAATCACTTATGATTCTTATTATCATTTCTGTCGTGCGGTTGGAAAATGTCGGCCTAGCTTACGCTGGCTTATAGCTTTTAAACATCAACATGTTATGGATGAATGTTTGACCTTGTATTGTTTTTTCACATATTTGACTAAAACCTAGATTTTTCTAGATTGTTTCCACAAAATCGTTTTTGGTTCTTTAGAATTTTCGACTTTCGTGAAGATAGTGGGACAATAGCAGAGGTTCTTCTGTCTGAAAAAGTCATTCAATTCATTGCTGCTTGCCTAATTTTTGAATTTTAGTTTGCCTGACTGAAAACATGTTGAATTCATTGAAAAATGAGACTTTTCAGGCAGGAAATAGATATTAAAAATAGTCATTTTCCAACGATATAGAATATCGAAATCCAAATTTTTTCCGATGCTCTGCACCGCGTTAATTACCGATATCCGAGTCCGAAGTAAAATATCTATCACACTTTTTTATGGTTTATACTTTGGTTTATATATTATCATAAATAATTATGATTGGAAAATTACTGGCTCTTGATATACGAAAACGTTAGGAAAATGTTTTAACGCTTCCATCAATCAAATGGTGAAAAGATCACGATTGATCATCGGTAGCTGCATAAGAATGTGCTGAAAAATTAATTTTCCGACGTTTTAGAGGCCTCGGAATCAAAATTTTTCGGCGCTAGGTTGCGCAATAATTTGAAATAAATTTTTCGATTTAGTACTCTATTTTTGATGATACTTTAGCTCACACATGTTTTTATTATTCAGTATTTTTCTTCAGGATAGTATATTTCATTATTATAAACACCTGGAAAAATTTCATTTGTCAACCTGGAAAACCTGGAAAACACAGGGAATTTTTTTTCCACAACTTTGTATGAACCCTGTTTTTGGTTTATTGATAACAAAATGCAGAAAGTAAAAAAGTCAGTCCAGAGCGAAATAGACAAAATCATGATTTTTGCGTCACAAGAGCATAATGCTATTCGACGATCAGCAAATGCGTTTTCGATCGTTTTTTCCCTGAGACCGTTTTTTCAGCTAGGTACATAATTGCATATCATCGTTCAGGTCATTATACTGTTTATAATTTGCGAGAAAACTGAGTGTTTGTTTTGATGCGGGCACAATCAAATATCTGGTTTGTTGCCAATGACATCAATAATGTATGAGAACTTCCAAGTGCAAATATCGTTTGTAAAGAACATTTGTAATAAATGCATCTTGCAGTTCTATAAACGTAATTGAAATCTCGTAAATGTTCATTTTAAATATGTGAGAATTATCTTTGAGTTTTACCTTGAAGCTCTGGATTATTATTTCTAGAATTTCGTAGACACTTGATGCAAATGAAAATTTTCACGCTTAGTTTATTAGTCGTATGATTCATGATGTTCGCCGAAAAAGCTTCGTCTCGGATTTGCTACCGCTTTTGCATTTGATTTCACTGAAGCTAAATCTGATCATCCCCATTCAGACGAACTGCAAATGAATGCAATCAACGCTATGGTCAAAACCTACGGTCAAATGCCCAAACAGTTGTTCAAAACGCCGCATTTGCCGCATTCCACCAAGTCGCAAGCCACTAGCCAACTTTTCTACAGGGTACTCATCGGTAGAAAAATGTGTGTCTTTTGGTGATATACGAAAAGTTTTTACAATATCGCAGCATAATTCACAAAAAATTGTAAAATCAGATTCGTAAACCATTATTTGTGTAGCTTTTTTGGATTGACATGCTTTTTTGATTTTCCGCATTCTGTTTTTTTTTTGAAAAAGCTTTTTAACGTCACATCAATATTAAGTACACGATTCATTTTCCCACCTTCATCTTTATCCTTTTATTGAGGGGCCGATCTTGACTGTTAGTGGATTAAAATGGGGCTCGTACGTCGGATCGCCCGACGAATCGGAGCCGGTTTTGATACTAAAGCAAAGATTCCGTTGCGAAAATAAACCCTACGCGTTATTCTACGCCGCTGACGGTTCGTGCATTTGTGCGCCGAGAAAGACGCTGCCCATCGTGAACTACAAAGCTGCGAAGAAAAGTAACTTCTTTCTGAGCGGTTTCTATGAAAAACCCAGTCACGAGAAAAACGTTGCCTAAAATTATTAAAACCAGGATATTTTTTGACAACGTAAAAATGCTTTTGAGAAGTTGATTATTTCGCGTTTGAAATCTCAGTTTTCTCCCAAGTATTATACTTCCGTTTTACTCATTGTGCCCCAATACATACACGCAGAATCTCTGACTTTGTTGAATTTTTCAGTCGACCCTCTATTGTTGACCAAAGAAGTTGAGAATATTTTTGCCATTAGCTGGAAATTTGGGGATACTGTCGTCCGTTGCAAAGCGTACACTGCTAATAATCCCACTACTTGGTGTAATCTATTCGCCGTTCAAAATCCATGCTTCATTACTTCGGCAAATTGTTACCCTGGTACGAAGGTTTGTTGTTTCGGTACGTCGTCCGGATCGATATTCATTTATAATATCGAGTTCAACGAGCAGGTTCGTCTATTTTAATATGCATTTTTTGTAAGTATATCATCACACGATTTTCCGCATGCTTTTTATTTCTCGTTTTTTTCATTTTCTATCATCGCCTTTAATAAGTTGCGTTAAATGCTCGTAGTATACTAAGAAATCTCTCTCAAATTCAAAGTTCAGAGTCGGAATTCTTTTGCATATCGATTTAGGATAATGCTTCATTAACTCAGGCTCAGACATCCCATCAACGGGTGGGGAAAGAAAGCCTAGCCCAGCCCGTAAAAGTCCATCTTCTAAAACTTAAAATACTACATAGTAAAAAATCCATTATAGCCAGTCATAAAGTATCAGATCATAAAGTTGCCCAAGATCTGAGACTATATGTATACCTGTACTGAAACTGCATTCACTAGCAGTACTTGTTGTGCAGGTCTTTCCTTAAGGGTTTAAGAAAAGATAGCGGCTTCTGGTCTGAACTGACCTGTTAGAGCTAATTTCTTGGCAATGCCTCGGAGATCGCGCAACAGTCCGGTTCCCCAGACCTGACCACATCAAAGATAAACTTCTTTGAAATACGGGGCCTCACACGGACCCTCGCAGTCTCCTAACTGAGACAAGGAATCCTCTCAGGGATAAACTTACTTGCTGGATCCCCTGGTGGGTCTTCCAGAGCTTGCGGTCAGCAAGCTGGCGCCTGGGCCTTTGGCCCTTCGCTCCGTTCGGTCGGTCGGATCTAAATAATAAACAAATAGGTAAAGCAATAAACACCGACGAATAATAAAAAGAAGGTGGAATGACCACTAATAATATTATGCAAATATAAGACGGAAATGCTGGGAATATTTTACTGGACGCCAGCTATAATTTTTCAAGAATATAATAAAAACGTATAATAGTGAATGAATGATTTTCACTATCACTTTTTGGTCTTTCTGTGGCGCTCCACTTCTATGCAAATGTCTGCGCCGCTGGTCGTCCAATTTGTCGATTTGCATTGCGATTTCCTGACGCAACTTGCCATCAACAAGGTGCCCAACATACTTGAAGATGAAATCGATAAAATTCTTGATGCAGCAATCGTCAATTTAGGAAAATTATTTGATTGCTCTTTTGCCTTAATTTTTCGAGGGTCAGGGAATAAATGTTTCTCCAATTCATTAGCATGAGCAATCGTTTCTCCTGCCGTTGAGTACTTTTTGAACATTTGAGCTTTCAACAGCATTTTTATTAAGACCTCGGACAAACTGATGAGTCTTCTTGCTCTAGAATAGCATGGATAAGTTTTTATTTCGGGTTCAATAACAATGCTGCTTTATGAAATTTGGCAATTTAGAATGCAGAAAATTGAAATTTGTTCCGGGAAATTGCAATTGTTGTAAACTCTGTTCAGAAGGCTAGCCACTATAATTATCGATCATTGGAAGAAATCACATTAACACTAAACTTATTGTTGACACTCTAGTTGCTTCGGTTGCATCCAAAAGAGAAGACAAAAAGGTTATTGTCCCTTCAAGCAAATTTTTGTCAATGTCCTATACATATGATGCTGCAGACTTATTTCAAATGATCTCGATGATTAGGTGAATTTGAGATGTCGGTCTATTGTTATTTTAGGCATTATCATTGAAGAAGGAAGAAAAAGTGTTACGAAAAGTTGCACCACACCTAAACACGAGGCGCATTCCCTTTGGCACTCGAAAAATATGCAGCAGAAAAACAGATATAAGCGAAGGAAGAATCATTAAATTGAGTTATTCAGTTACACAACAAAGACTGTTGCGTCGAAAACGGACATTAAGTTGAATAGCGCAACAAATTTCGAATTTGAGAAACAACAGCTGCAATGATGCCTAAATATATTCTCAAATGTACTCGTAACTTGGAAGGCTGCTAGATTGACAAACACAGTATTGTCTGAAAAATGAAAAACAACTAATTCAGGAAAAAATTTAAATGAAATTGAAAATCCAAATTGGGAACATCTGTTGACTGTCTCATCAAAGATATAATAAAGGGCGGATGACCAAACCGAATTAAAATTAAATTAAATGATGCAACATACAGTAAATATGTATCCGAAAAAAATTAATTTTAGATATATCCACGTACATATCTTTCATGGGCTTTTACGGGTGTGCAAAAATCGAAAAGTTTGATGAGAGACAGTACTGCTCTGAGTGTGAAGCGCTTGTTTGTGTTAACTTAAAGGCTTCATTTATTTATTGCCGTTTCTCGCCTCGTCTTCCAATAATTCTATTCACAATCTGTGAACTTTGTTCTTCCATTCCAGAATGTGGAAAGTTTCAAATTGATCAAAATTTTGTTCGGACACGAAGCCAGCGTCGGGCGTATATTCGTGTCGTTGGAATATAATTCGCTAATAAGTTGCGACGATAAAGGTCGTGTCATAGTTTGGGATCTTAACAGGTAAATTATAAAAATGTCGGTCGATTTCCGAGAACAACTTTTCAAGTAATATTTAGTTTAGTTATTGTCCATAATTTGAATGACACTGATCGTGCCCAGTTAAGCTTAGTTTTCGATTTCATTGCGACACATTTATTCAATTGAGTACGGGCCTTCTTTGAAGATTATAGTCATCAAGTTTCTGTTCTTTAGATCGCAATACATCAGGTCATTGACAAACCATGCGGGAGCTATAAACGCTTGCGCTGTGAGCAAAACCAATGGCGAGATAGCGACATCCTGCGTTTCAGGTTATTTGATTTCCTCATTGTTCTTCTGTGGTTCTGAAATTTCTTGATCCATGTCTCCACTAAGTGTTAGATTCTAAATTTAATAATTCATGATTCAATTTCTCAGTTGAAATTCGTTTTTTATTTTTTACCGTTTTTAATGTAAAAAAGCCAAAAGTGGATTGATCTGAAAAGATGTTAAAATAACAAATCCAACGTTTTTTGATACCGTAAAAAACTACTTACGATTTTTATTCTTATGTTTCAGGGGTAGGAAGCCAACTTTGGTTGCACACAATCAATGGGAAAATGGTGAATTCTATTTATGTCGATCAGAGAATCGTTTCGATAACAATATCATCCGCGGAGGAAGGCATATCAATCAATTGTATAGCAGCTGGTCTGTGTAATGGCAGCATAAGGTAGAATAGTATGATACATTTCAAGTCACCAATTCCACCTTTTCCGAAGATGTGTCCAATTTTGATTAGCTCAGTCTTCACGTAATCATTTGCAATTTCACAGTCTGAATTGAGATTTCTACTTTTCAAAAAGTTTGAGTGAGATTTTGGAAAATATGGAATATTGTGCATACATGTATTTCAACCGTTATAAGCGAATACCTTCTCCATGTACATGAAATGCTTCTTAGCTATTCAACCCTGGAGAATATATTCTTGAATTTGGCATTCCATCTATCAATAAAAATCTGAAGACCTGTAGTCATAATTCTATGATGCACTATTCCGGAAAGTTGTATTTAAGTTATAATTGTGCGTTATTTTTCCAATATTTTCCAGATTATATGAAACTTGGACTTTGAGTCAGATTCGAGAAATTACTCAAAATGCTTTTTCAGCTGCTGTGTGCAGGTAACAGTAAAGTTTCCACAACATTTAGCAATTGAGCGTACTTTTGCATTCCTTTTTTCCAGTTTGTCCTTCGCCCAGAACTCTACAAAACTATACGCTTGCATGGAAAATGGTGCAATTTTATGTTGGGAATCGGGTCAATCGATGATCGGTCCTAAACAACTCCGACCCTGCAAATTAACTTTTATAGATGTATAATTTTTGTTTCATAACTATCTTTTCCAGGTATCCGTTGGATGATTTTTGTTCTTGTCGTACTGTTCTGAAGTGTAGATGCCTGTTTTAGTTATTTTACTTAAAAATACCTGTATTTTATGAAAACTTCACAGCGTTGCAAAATATGATATCATCTCGAAGGCTGGAGATCCGTGAGTTGAGTGCCCGCAGGACGTCCGTTTTCAATTTTCTAGTGCAGAAATTTTTCTTTCCGTACGCGAACTTTTATAGTCTTTGAAGTCTGAGGGAAGGTTAACAAGGACAAATTAGAGCTGAAAGATGGTTTCTTGGCGTAGCAAATCTTGGTTAACGAAGCTCTATTTCTGACTCAGAAAATTATAACGCTCAAAACGCTGATGTGGTGCGGAAGTGATATTTGTTCCGTCCGATAAAAATTCACGGGCTGCAGCGAGACAGTGTTGAACATTCCCGGTTTCACCCCTATTCAGCGAAACTCAAAATAGCGAGACAATACAGCGATTCTTAACGGGAAACTCTCAGAACAGATTCTTTTAGAATGAAAAATGGAGATTGGGCGGGGTAGACCTTTCCCCTTAATATTCTCCCTTTGAGCCACTTTTTGTATTGTCACATTAACTGAATTTGGGAGCCATGTCACATTAAACAGATTGGTGATCAGTCACATTGACGGGGAAAACCCGTACCACTTTCCATAGGAAACGTGGCCATGACACAGTAGGTGACATGCTGTGACCCTGTGGGGTGGCTCCGTTTATGGTTTCAGTTCGGGAACCCAACCCAGCTGGTACTACCACAGGTAAACCTATGGTGTACCTCGGCCTTGTCCTAGGGTTAATGCTGTAGAATAATGGACAACGCGGCCGGGTCGGGGGTGTCAATCCCTAATCCTCATTCTATGGAATGGGGGACGGTGCCATTCGGAGAATGGCTTACTGTAGGGGACCCGATTGTTAACCTAAATCCCCTTTATTGGCCCTGACCTTAAGGGTCTGAGGGCTTTCTTAACTGAGGGTCCTTCCGAGGGAAAACTAGCTTAGGGGAGACTCCCACAAATATACCCTCAGTAACAATAACCCCTGAGAAGACTCACGACACTTCTTCTCAAATTACTCGGCGCTGGGCGACGGGTTCGGGGTCAAACGCGGGGTCCTACGGACGGCGATGTGGGAACGAACTCCGAGCGATTCGGCGTGGGGATTCGGCGGCTGCTAAACGGCAGGCGGCGATCACTAACGTTTCCTCGGCGAGGGGCGACGGGTCTCTACACTAACGGCGACGGTGGCGGGTTCCTACGGTCGGGTTACTGTAGGCGATGTGTGGGTATGTAGGTCGGGGTCCGAATATGGTAATTTATTCGACGTGTGACAGCAACGCAGTTGACAACAATAAAATATAATAAAATATATCGACGGCGGACGCGACGTGAAGCTAAACGACGAAAAACCAGTTAGGCTCAAAGAGAGTGCCAAGAACACCCAAAAATGACAAAACATGCCCTTTTAAAGGGCTCCATAGACTACAGTATGCCTTGGGCGGAGTTAACACTCCCCCAAGCTAACTTCTGCAGCGGAAATCGTTGCAGAAGATGCCTATGCTCACATAGACATTTTCAGTTCACAACGTTAAGCATTGGGGCGAGTTTTCACTCTCCATGCTTAACATAGGAATGTCACTAGTGAGAATTTCAACTAGTCGTTTCACATTGTGAAACGTCGCTAGTTTTTACTGATAAGAAGTGCACGTTGTGCTCTAATTACAGCGACGAGCTCGGAGAGCTTATCTCTAACGGAAATTCTTGACTAGCGGGCACATACCGTAGTCTACGTGTGCGATTGAAAATAATAAATCGAAACGGAAATAAATGTGCGCAAAAGCAACAGAAATAAACATAAAAAGTACACACATAAATTGCATGTAAAAAGTATAAAAACGAAACGCAAAATTGATGTAAATTACTGTAACACAAAACATAACGGAAAACATAATGAAAAAATTGTGATGTGAATCACGTGACGTTCGACGAAATCCATCGGCACGTGACACGGCGGTCCTTCGAAAAAGGGCGTCCTCGTCCTTGTGCCGGCTGCGACGGTCAAACGTTCAGGTGAGGGTGGCGGCGAGCGGTTGCTGGTTCAGTGGTTTTTCGGTATGTTCTGGTTTGTGGAATTGTGTCAATGTTGCGTGGAGTTGCTGACGTCCATCGGAGATGCGTGAAGTTGCTGACGTCATTTGATCCCTTCGTTGAAGTTGCCAATTGTCGGTTGATTTGTGAAATCTGAAACGAGACTACGAGAAAAATTTTAGAGGCGAGATATAGGCTATCGCATGGATGCGCCTGCAATGTGAGGCAATACCCTAGTTTAGATGCATTGATCGCTGCTCATTCTCTTCTTTACACTGCTATTCCAGCTTAGAACAGAAGTGGGTATTTTGTGAGGGGCACGGCGGTCCTTCGAAAAAGGACGACCCCGTCCGTGAGTAAAGAAGAGAAGAGCTATTTGATTACGGGTTGGCGACCTCCGCATCAAGATGTGGGTCAATGAGATCTTGTGTAAAATCTCTATTTGTTGACGGGATCAACAAAGGTGCCGTCTCGATGACCTGGGAAGTGGAAGGTATCTCCTCTTCTTCTGTAGGCCGAGCTGGTGACACGTAGCGTCTAAGCTGATTGACATGCACAGTATCTTCTTGATCAGTCTCAAGTCGAATGGTGACATTAGGATAAGCCACATTCGTGACAAGGTAGGGGCCATCATAAATGGGCAATAATTTGGGCGTCAGACCACGTTTTCCAGTAGTGCGCAGTTTGAGCACTTGATCCCCAACCTTGTATGAGACATCTCGTGCCATGCGGTCGTAGGACCTAGCATAAGCCGCCTGTGATCTCTCAATTCTGCTCTGGATCAAGGTCAAGGCATTTGTAAAATGCCGTTTGACCTCCATATCATAAGTAGAAACATCTATGATATGGGCCGGAGGATTGAATGAGAGTGCTGCATCAACAGGTAGCATGGGAGTACGACCATACATGAGTTCAAAGGGTGAATACCCTGTGGACTCATTCATGCTAATGTTGACAGCAAACACAGAATACGGCAGGTGCTCATCCCAATCAGTATGGCCTTGGTGGACATACATATGTAACCGTGTGGCTAGCGTTTGGTTAGCTCTTTCCACTTCTCCGTTTGTCATGGGATGATAAGCGGTGGAGTGGATTTTCTTAGTTGAACAAATGGCAGTGATTTCGGTCATCAGTTTGGACGTGAAATCAGTACCACGATCAGACTGAAGAATCTGCGGTGCCCCATGTCTGCAGACAATTTGAGTAACAAAAAGTCGAGCTATAGTTTGCGCAGTAATGTCCGGAGTAGCGAAAGCTTCAACCCATTTAGTAAAGTAGTCTATGAAAACTACAATGAATCCGTTTCCGTTTTCACTAGTGGTCATTGGTCCCATACAGTCGACACCGACTCGATGAAACGGACCCGTAATGGAAATCGGTTTCAGAGTTGCACGGGTCTTCTGTCTCGCAGGTTTATTCCGTTGGCAAAGATCACACTGCTGACAAAAGGACTTGACGTCCGCACTGAGGGAATGCCAGTGGTACCTACGGGCTATAAGCCTCGCGGTCCGTTTCGCACCAAAGTGTCCAGCAAGAATGTCGTTATGATGAGCCTCAATAATGGTGGTAACCATTGAACGAGGGACGACAATCTTGTTGGACTCGCCTGTCCACTTCTGAAGGATGTTATCCAGCAGGTGGTAGCCATTCACATCATTCTGATCACCGTAGGGTTTTAGTGACCTAAGAATGGAGGCTAATTCCGGATCCTCGAACTGAGTTGCGAGAAGGTCATGGTGCTGCGCATCCTGTGATATCTCTGCATAAGACTCAGACCTGGCCAGGTGCTGCGCACCATTGGTGGTCCTTTGGGATGAGTTCGCCAGGCGCTGCGCACCATCGGAGATCATCATAACTTCTCCCTCGGGTCTGTATAGGGGAATATCGTCAATACTCTCCCCAGCAAGGGAATTAGGATCGGGAAGGCGTGATAATGCGTCGGCATTACCATTAGACCGACCTTTTCGCGGCCGAATAGTCAGTTTGAATTCAGCTAACGCGAGGCCCCACCGAGCTATCCGGGACGAAGGGTTCGGTTTTTCCAACACAGCCTTAACAGCAGTGTGGTCGGTCTGAACGACCACCTCATGTTGAAAGAGGTATGGCCGAAAGTGCTTGACGAAATGGACAACAGCGAGAGTCTCCAACTCCGTAATAGTGTAGTTTTTCTCAGCTGCTGTTAACCCTCTACTGGCGTACGCAACAGGATGGTCGTATCCATTTTCGTCCAACTGGCTTAGAACTGCTCCTATCCCCGAAATGCTTGCATCAGTTTGAAGTATAAAGGATTTCGTAAAGTCCGGATGGCGCAGGACAGGAGGGTTCAACAACAGCCTTCGAAGTTCGTCGAACGCCGATTGCTGAGGTTTTGACCACTGGAAGGTAACTTCCTTCCGTAAGAGCTTGGTCAGCGGCTCGCTGAGCCGAGCGCAACCAGGGATGAAACGCCTATAATAAGACACAAGACCAAGAAAAGACTTGATGTCCTTAGCGTTTTGTGGAATGGGTAGATCCTGGACGGCAGCCAATTTGACTTTGTCTGGCTCGAGCCCCTTCTGTGAGATACGGTACCCGAGATATTCTACCTCAGAGTGCGAAAACTTACACTTGCTCAGTCTGAGCTTCATTCCACCCTGACGGAGACGCGTAAACACATCCGTCAGGCGCTCAAGCATCTGGGTGTGAGAGTTCCCGAACACCAAGATGTCGTCGAGATAGGTCAGTGCAGTGCGCCACTGCAGTCCTGTAAGAAGCAGGTCCATGAGGCGTTGAAACGTCCCAGGGGCATTGCAGAGACCAAAAGGCAGATAGTTGAACTCGTAAAGTCCAATAGGTGTATTAAACGCCGTTTTTTCTCTGTCTGCCTCGGCGATAGGTATGGACCAGTAGGCGTTAGCCTGGTCAAGGGTAGTGAAGTATTTCATACCCTTGAGTGTGTCCAGGATATCATCAATCCGTGGGAGAGGATAGACATCCTTTTTCGTGACCTCGTTGAGACCACGAAAATCAACACACATCCGGTGTGACCCATTTTTCTTGCGAACCAAGACGGTGTTAGTAGCCCAGGGAGAAGTACTAGGCCGAATAATACCTTTCTCTTGGAGCGCTTTGACCTCTTGTATGATGAGATCCTTTTCCTTGGGCCCGGTGTGGTAAGGGAAACGGCGGACTGGGCGAGCGTCACCCGTGCTGATCTCATGGTGCACGAGGTCAGTGGAACCTGTGTCCTTTTCATCAACCGCGTAGAGGTCAGTAAATGCGACCAGCAGATCGAGCAACGCTGTTTTGTCCTGGGAGGAGATATCTGAAGATATCACAGCATTGGCCTCAACCCACTTACGGTCAAGAATGGTATCAGACTTGACTGCCGATCCCTGTAAGGAATCAGTATGCATCTGCACATGACCGATGGTCGTGTGCGGGTAGAGAACCACTGCGTGTGTACTTGGGTTAACTACCTGTAGGGGTATGCAACCATTGGTCACAGTACTCACAGTACCAGCAAAGTATACATTACGTTGTTGGCCCAAAAGAGGCTTAGGGAAGAAAGCTACTTCGGGCACAGTTGCATATATTGAAGGTACGGGTGCAGTGAATTGTGTTAGCAAGCGAGGCTCAAGGACAATCAACTCCTGCAAGGGTAGTGCCCCACGAGCAGAAGGTGGATTGTGGATGAGGCCTCCACACGGAACTCGAAGTTCCTTGAACTGGAGAAAGGATTTCTCCCAGCTCAAGCTGACGCAATTGAAACGTCCGAGGAAGTTCGTCCCCAAAACTAGTTCAGCCGAACAATTCTCTTGAACCTGGACTTGAATCCGTTCAGAGACATCAGCCATTGTCACGGTGACATAGGCAGAGCCTAGCAGTAGAATCGGGGACCCATTGGCTGCTATGGGGCGAGCCCTAGTCTCTGTGAGTACCATGTGGGGTAACTGGACCGCCAACTTGTGATCCAGGAGCGAGAAAACAGCTCCAGTATCAATTAGAGCTTTGGCCTCTACCCAATTGTTCAGTAGAACCTTGATATGAGGGGTCCTCATCTCAGTGGGGTAGAAGGCTGATACTACATGACCTGGGTCAGGTACAGAGTCATCAAAGCTCGACTCTGGGGCGTTGGTTCGCCTCGGTATGGGTAAGCTAGTGCGTCTGAGTAAACCTACCAGAGCATAGCCAACCGATGTTTCCGGATTGGCCTCAATAGTTGGATGGACCTGAACAGTGAGTACATGATCTGACCTCTCTCCTGAGCTCTGAGTAGCCCCTAGTGATTCAACCTCAACATCAGAGAGTGGTGGCACCTCTAATACAGGGGATGCAGGTGCATCAGAGTCACTAGGCTCGCGAAAACGGCCTTTCTCTAGTGTAATGGGAGAATTTCCAGGCGGGGGTCGAGGACAGTTTGACCCTGACCTGGCCATGGAATGACCACTAGCCCGTCTAGAAGAGGTCCTACTTCCTCTGGTTGACCCACGGGATGAGGCAATGGAGGAAGCTCGCGAGGGTGGCCGAGAAAGGGACGAAGTCCTTGATCGTGATCGAGACCCGGACCTGTGGGAGGCCCTTGATAGTGAATGTGTGTTCTCCCACCAGGGTTCGATCTGATCAATCTCAGCTGCTGTCAACAGAAGTGGCAGTTCTACTGCATTCAATCGACAGACATGTTGTTGGTAGTCAAACGTAATATTCTGGAATTGTTCTAAAAAGTCCAATCCAAGAATCAGATCGACCGGTGCCCAGAAAGGAGACGTAGTCTTACACACATGGAGATGTATATCCACTCGTGTGTGTGGCTGACGGGTTCCAGGCAACATTATCTCATACGGTCCCGAAAGGAGAGTATGGACGGCTTTACCATTGATACTCATCAATGGGTTAAAGTCGTGATGTTGCTGGAAGGCCATCGCCGCCTTCGGACTCTCTTTGATCAGCGCTTTGTGAAGGCGTTGACTGATGATAGTCCGTGGACAACCAGTATCAAGGAAAGCTGGAGTTTCCTTGTGGTCAACCAGTATGACAAAACACGGAGTGATCCTGTCTAACTGAGTTGGCACATCGTTCTGTACGTAGTGAAAACCTACCCAACGCTGAACTTTCCGGAGGAGGTTCAACGGAGAGTATTGGCTAACAAACCGAACCTGTCTTTTCCGCAGGCGGTAGCTGAGGTAATAGGAGATCCCAAGGTAGATGAGAAATCCTGTACCGGCCAGTACTGCCAGAGCAATAAGTGTGTTAAAGATTAGCTGCACTGGTCCGCTCAAAAGAGACTGTAAGCCCTGCATGAGGTTGTGCTGCTGACCAGTAATCACGTGGTTTGCTGCCAGACCAACACCTTCCAGTGAGGCTCTGATGTCAGTCCCTACCCCTGCAACCGCCTGATACAGGGTATCTGGTTGTAGGGATAAACCAGCCATATAGTTTACCAACCGGTTCAAGACCACTTCAATTTGCTCAGTCTTGTAAATGTACTGTTTAAAGAAAGCAAAACTTGAAGGGGTCAGGGCCAACTGATCATGAAAGAGCGCAGGAGCGTCAAAGTGAGTGACGTTGAAGCACTGCTTCCAGAACAACTCCAGTGGAATATGGCTCACATGGACCGTGCCAGATTCAGTAAACCAGCCAGAGCGATTTCAGAAAATCCCTGTAAAGTGGTGGTCACACGGCACCTTTGGACTGAATTTAGTGAGATCTGGGCCACCGGGGGTGGCAAAATAAATGGTACCGCCAACCTGTACGGGTAGATACTTGTAACAGGTGTCTCCCACTCAGTACGAATGATAGGCATAAGTGGCGTTGACCTTTTGACACGGCCATATCGTCAGTGCTTCACCCGTAAATTCCGCCGTCAGGTCATTCCTTTGAAGGAATGCCCGGGCTCCTAGTGTAGGGTCAAAGCGAAGCAACTGCCAAGTCAGATCAAGGTAGCGTTGAGCGTGAGAACACAACTCTAGCCACATGAATCGAAAATTGTTAATTTCTGACTCTTTGATCTGCTGAGCCAAGTAATTCAGTTTGGCATTGACGGGGTCAGGGACGGAGTCCTTTGCCAATCCGAATAACCTCTGGGTCAGATTAAATCTTCCGTGGATGCGTAGAAGAAGACCCTGATCCGTTTGCACTGTATTCAACCGGAGGTCAGGACACAGTCGAAACACGCGAGAGTTTCCCGGGATCTTCAGGGCAACTTGCAAATCATCGATGATGATGTGGTTCCCTGATACAGACGCAGTGTAATTACCTTGTGGCCGATAATGGCACTGTGCTGTAAAGTTTGTGGCAGGCCAAACAATTACCCCGTCTAGAGTAGTGCATTGACCTGCAGTGGGACTGCATCCACCTACATCTCCTAAGGTATCCCACGAAGCGACCTGTCCCTCCTCGATGAAAAGGTTAGTCACTGTCTTGCAGACGTCATTGCAGCACCATGAGTACATCACCTCCAGTGTTTGGTTAGTGCTATAAAAGCCAGGACGTATTTCCACGAGCTTTTGTAAACCAAACACCTTTGTGCGGTGTGCTAGAGTACACGCCGCAGGCGCGAGGTGCTGAGTAGTAATGACGTCCGCAGTAATGCCCCTAGATCCGAAAAAACCAGTGTTTGTGCATACCTTACGATTCCGCAAGGTACATTTCCATGCTTTAGTCGTGATTGGATCAGAAATAGGTACATATACTGTAACATTCATGCGTCGTGGACTCCACGAAGATTTTGGTGGTTTGCATTCAACTTTTTGAGGTAGCTCAAGTGGATGACCGCTTCTTGAAAGACCACAAAATTGGTATTGAGTAGCATGTGTTGCAGAGCTCAGTCCTAAGAACAGTAGTGTCACGAAGGCCCAATTTATTGCAAACAAAATATTTACAAATGGTCTCTGCAAATTTACACCAAAATTTGCATTTTTCACCCGTCGGGCGGCTTCATTCTTCGACGTCGTCGTTGTCGGACGACGTGGGCTCTTCTCCGGGGAAGTCGATGACCAAGCCTCCTCCGGGGTGGACTTCTAGAAGAACGCCAATCTTCGGGGACCGCGGGACGGTAGCCGTCGGAAATGGCGACGCCTCGGTGACGTTGACGGCGTTGTGAACGGCGGGCAACGGTTCTCCAAAGGCATTGGCGACCGGTTGCTGTGGTGCAATCGCCGCCAGAGTTTGGGCTCCCGTCGTCGTTGTCGTCGGTGACGTTGCAACAACTGCTGTGGGCCGCACGTTGCGACTGGCCTTTTCCACAGCGCGGCGGACGGCGTCCACTGCCGGTGACGACAGTTCACCGTCCAACAGGATCTTGTCCACCGGGGTGGCGCGAATAGTTCCGTCGGCGATAAACTCGAGCGCCCGTCGAGCGACGTCGGGTCCCAAAATCCGCAACACCGCCGGTGCCGATAGCATGACGTCGGCGGCTGTAAGCGCCTCAACCTCGAACGGCTCGTTGAGTAGCGCCCAGGGGAGGTGCGGATACTTTTTGGCCAAATCGGTTGACCAAACAGCCCGCATCGCGTCGGTGACGGATGAGGAATCTGTAAGCAAGAAATCATTAAAGCCGGAGACTTGTAAAGATATCTACTTTGTGAACTTGAAACTTCAGAAAAAGAAGGCAGTTTACCTATCAGATTCATCGATTCCAGTTGACCGACGACCTCCAACGCGGAGTCCGTGGGAATTCCGGGCGGCGGTCCCTGGTTGATAACACGTGCCGGTGGCGCCGTTGTACCTTCCGTCGGTCGATACGACGCGATTACGCTGACGTCGCCAGTCGTTTTGGGTGTCGCTGACGGGTTTACATTGACCGGCGTCGCGCATTTCGGTGGTGGCGGCGGAAAAGTCGACAACGGGGTCGCCGAAACCACTGCCGTAGCTGAAAAGCCAATACTGATTACACAGACAGGATAACACAGTTGTGAGCGATCCGCCAGGTGTTCAGCCAAAACTTCATCATCCAGATCAAATAAATCTGGGTGAAGAAGACCGTCAGTAACCCCTACAGCATTATTTTGCCGTGGAGGTGACCGATATTGGTTCCCTGTCCCGTGAGGAGTTGGGTTAGCATACCTCCGAAAATTTCCACTTGCCCCCTGAGGAGAATAACCAGAATTACCAAAATTAGTCTCACCAGGCAGTGTCGAATTTCGATTGGGGCAAGCCGTTGCCTGGTGCACTCGTAGTTTTCGGCAATGCGGGCAGGGTCTGTCGCATCGGTCAGTCGGGTGCGCCCTCGTTCAACAAAAGTAGCAACGGCTGGCGCCGGTGGCGGAGGCGGTGCTAGGGCCCGCGCTATCGGGATTTTGCGCCCGGCAGGTAGCGTCATTGTGGGTGCAGCGTCCATGGTAGGAGCACATCTGTAGATGTGCCCCTGACGGGCGATCGCCGGCGGTTTGGACACGTGTCGACGGGGTCGATGACGGCGTCGAATTTCTCGAAGGTGGCGCTGATTGCTGAGCCGTAAGTCGCGCAACGTGAGCCGTGAGCCGGGCCATCTCCGATTGTAAACGTCCAACCTCGTCGGATGGCGTGGCCGACGGACGTTGAGCGGTGCTCCTTTGATTCGACATTGACCTGACGTTGTCGGCGGTCCTTTGTTCTGAAGAGAAAACAGCATTAGATGGGGCAGTGTACCTAATCTCATCCCGAAAAATCTGTGATTCCGCGTAACAGGCTGCTTTGAGAGTCTCTTCAAGAGTTGTGAACTCCCTGAACTTAATACTATCTCTGAGGACTGGTCTCAACCCTCTCAAAAAGATAGGTTTAATAATAGAATCCCTAACGTCAGTCGCGAGATCCGGATAAGCCACCCTGGACAGTCTCTTAAGGTGCTCAAGGTAGACTATGGCTGATTCAGTCGGCTTCTGCAGGCGATCCTGGATCAACTGCTGATGCAGATCTGAATCACGCCCTACTGGAAAGTCTCTCCTAAGAAAAGCTGTGAACTCTTCGTAGCGGGTAGGCTGCGGAGTACCACAGCTAAAGTCCCGGTAGGATGCCAGAGCAGGACCTGTGAGGCAAGACTCCAAAAATGTGATTTTATATGCATGATCCGCTTCTGTTACCCCTTGAAGTGTAAAGAAGCGGGTCAAGTGGGATATAAAATCCGTTATGGACTCACCAAAAGCGCCTGAAAAGGCTGGAGGGGCCATGAAGCTGGACACAGGAGGGTGCCTTCTGCCATTCGTAGCCTCTAGCTTTTGGTTGAGTGGTCCAAGGGCATTCTCAAATGCAGCTTGGACCTTATTCTCAATCTGTGAAGGTAAATCAATTTCTGACTTCATAGATGAGAATTCGTCTTCCTGTAAGGTATCTAAGACTGATGATCGTGCCTGTGAAGTTATTCGATCAAACTGAATAGAGAGGGGTTCACTTGTCCATTTAAACTTAGTACTAAGTCGACAGGAACGTCTAGGTGTCTCTATTTTGTAGACGTAAAGTAAGAGTTACTTTTGTAGTCGCGTGGCGAGGAAGCACGGGAAGTACGAGATCGTTTGCGCGACGGCGTGTTGAGGCTGTAACGCTTGTTCTTTCCAATATCTAGCGGCCACTCAGCGATGGGGCTAGAAAAGGACAAGGTTTTAGCTCTCAGAACAGCCAGACGGAAAGATAGGTTGTCGCAGAAGGGAATTTATCTGGTCACCTACGTAGGTAAAGAGGGGATAACCCGAGTGTAAAGAGAGGGAGAAGTACACCCAAACTTTAGAGGTAAATGGGGCAAGACCCGGTTATTTGAACCAAAAGTATAATACATTTGAAAGAGAGTGGTGGAACTCCAACCATAAAATTAAGGAAGCGACGTGAGGGCGTACGGATAAACCCGCTCAAAAGGGAATTTTATCTGGAGGTTAAGTCCGTTGTACTAGTTTACAAACTTTGGGATATGGGAGTGCTCGTAACCGACAAAGTCCTACTCGCCAGGAGTAGCGCATGGAGTAGCTTAAGAATTAATAAGTAAAGGGGGACAACTTAAAGTAAACTTAATGGGTGCTAATAGATAGGGACAAAATTAGTTTACAAACCAGACTAGGCAAAGGGAATCGCACTATTACGCAATCGGCCTCACTCACTAGGAGCAATTGCGAACTCTGAAAAGTGTGATGACTAGACAGGAGGATCCCGGGAGGACGTCATTCCCGTATATGCTACAACCGTGCCCAAAAACGGGAATGCGCGTTTTGAACAGAACGGGAACTCTCCAGGAGTATTATATACAGCTGGGGGCCGGGTTTCCGTTCACTGAGATGAAGTGAGGGTCGCAGGTCACCAGTTGAGATATAAGAGCACCAGGTACCAGGGTGCTATTCTGACACACTCAGTCAGTAAAAGGGCATGGGGGTCCTTGGCCCAGCTGTGCCGGTGGTGGAGGTGGGGAAATGCAGGCTTCCTCCTATGAATCGAGGCTAGGCTCAACGCATCTTGAGATCAGGGGTACAGTCTGTCTCGAATAAATGAGTGTAAAGTGAGGAGCTAAGGCGGACTTAGTTGTAACGTGTTTAGGCGGACTCGAACACCTTCGCTTAGGCAGACTAGCGGTAATATTATGCTAAGGGACAAACCAACGGAGGCGGACTCAGGATTAAGGGCGACTCTAGTGCGGACATTATTAGGCCAGCTAACGAAGGCGTTTGAGTGTAAAGAAAGGAATACAGGGGGGTCTTTTACACCTTAGGCCCAACCAGTGGCTGTGCCGTAATTCCTGAGGAATTATTCTGGTGGGGACACTAAAGAAGATCATAGATGAGAGAAATGCGAGAATTTAGATAAGAAATTTACAAGAAGGTTGTCAACCCTTGCGGTTGTTGGACACAGGCAGTACCGACTGCAAATGCCCAATGGTTGCGTATGTTAAACAACCAACCCAGCTGAGGCCGAGTGTAAACCCGTTCGAACCTACAGTTAAAGCTTAGAAGAGGAGTCACGTGCTGATCCATCAGTGCCACTACCCTTGCGGACAACTTGATCAGTGCCACGGACCGAGTGCATCTCAGGTTGCGTGAGTATGTCTACTGATGTTTCCCAGGCACCGGTAGCACACAGACACAACCCTAAAACAAGAGCCGTAGGTGAGAAAATAATACTACAATCGTCACCTAGAACTCAAGTGGCATCCTGGAAACCCACAGTAACCCGGTGCTGATGTCAAAAGATGTGATACACACCACCACACTCGGTGCTGACCTCAGGTAACTGGGATGTAAGTGCCATAATCTCATATTGCAGTACGTACGCCAAAAGTAAGAGCCTACGGCTACAAACTCTTTACGGCAATACGGGGCATCACCGTTGCTGACGCCAGAATAAGACTGTAAAGTCTTAATTCCGATACTGGAATAGAGATTTATCATTGTGGACATCAGTAGATAGGGCCCTAGGCCAGCAACCTTGCTACGACAACACGGAGCATCGCCGTTGCTGACGTCAAAAGGTAATAGCTGAGTCTCAGTTATCCTACGACAATGATATGAGATGCAGTTGTTGCAGACGCCAGATGTGCGGTTTGTAACTCCTCACATCTGCGAACAACAATACGGTGCATTGTTGTTGCTGACGTCAAGGACTGAAGTCGGAATAATCGACTAATCCTAGTGCAACAACACGAGCCTCTACTGTTGCAGACGTCAGGAAGACAGTGCCATACGGTCACCATCTTGCAATAACAACCTGTTACGTTGCCATTGCTGACGTCAGAGGTAGAGCCGGAGGGCCACCCACCCCTTAAAGCAACAGCAAGGGATGCAGCTGTTGCAGACGTAGGGGGAGGACACGGAGAACCATCAACCCCTTAATGACCACCTGATATGTGGCCATTGCTGACGTCAGAAGCGTGACCCCGCTAGTCAAGCCTCGGTGCAACAGCAGCATGTGAGGTAGTTGCGGACGTCAGAGGTGGGGTCGCACAAGACACAACACCTCATAACAACAACCCAATAAGTGGTTGTTGCTGATGCCAGTGGTCCCGACCGGTAAGATTCTCACCACTTGCAACCACCCAGAATGAAAAAGAGAGAAGGAAAAGAAGAAAAGACCGTACAGTAGTGGAAAAAATAATAAGAATGACCTACTGAAGGTTTGCCGACTATGACGTATGTGTGACCAGTGAAGAAAAGTTTTGGTTGTGAAAATTTGAATAGAAGTGAAAAGAGAATGTTTTGTTTGTTTTGGGTTTTTTTGGTAGGAAAAAGGATAAATTTTAATTTGTTTGTTTAGAAAGGGGAAAGAAAAGGAAATGGGGTTATAAGTTTTTATTGAGTTGATTTTGGAGATAAGAAAATTTATTAGGTGAAAAAGTTATTTTAATTGGGTCACACACTGCGCATAGGGGACGGAGAAATAAAAAGTAAAGTAAATAAAGTTAAAATTTGAGGCCCTAGAGATAAGCGATGTGATCTGCTAAGTACGGTGTTATATGTGTCAACAGTAAAATTTTGGCTTGTTTGGCCGGAAAAATGAGCAACTTGGCTAGTGCTCAGTGAAGATAAGAAAAATTTTGAAAAAGTGTGTTGACACACATACCGGACACAGATAACAACTCACGACCACACTTGACGTCCAGAATCAAGAGTGGAAGGGTTACTGTACCTCGTGATCGGAGATCCCGAAACCCGCAGGGGCTGTGATAACCTCATGGGCTGTGATACTCAAGTACCCGTACCCAAGTATACTGTAGTTAGAGTATGTGCAACTCGCAGTCATACTGTAACCAAAAGGCCTAAGGCACTACAGTAACCTGTCCGATCACACGCAGTGAATGGAGGCCCGAATTGGCGAAAAACGGAAAGAAAAAGGAGAGAAAAAAAAATGAAAGCTCAGAGGAGAATTACGGCAGAATACTCGATTTACTCAACTCTGGGAATTTTATGACTCTTGGGGATTAAATCTGGTGGAAAAATCGATGCCAGAGGATTAACCAAAGCTTACGGGATATACTACACTCATAAGGGGTTAATTACGCGCAAGAATCATTAATGTAATCACGCGTGGGGCAAATCCCGACCTACAGTAATTAAATTTTACTCAGATGCGGTGCTATCTGAGTTGGCGTTAAGCTCGAATATAAGGGCCTATTCCGACCTAAGGGGTAGTCTACCTTCTTACGGGCGTATCCACTTACATGAGGGCAAAAATTTCATCCCAAGGGTCAGTGTCCCACTTTGGAAGCGAATCAGCAGACCTGAGAGAGGTTTCCCCACTCAAGTGGCGATTCTCATGATCTGATGGAGGTTCCCCTACTCAAATCGAAAATTTACCTAATTGAAAGAGGTATCTCACTCAAAAGGTTAAAAGGTTCGTTCCCAAGGACTGTGGAGTCAGACTTAAAGGTCGATTTTCCAGCCTCGCCATGTCACATTAACTGAATTTGGGAGCCATGTCACATTAAACAGATTGGTGATCAGTCACATTGACGGGGAAAACCCGTACCACTTTCCATAGGAAACGTGGCCATGACACAGTAGGTGACATGCTGTGACCCCGTGGGGTGGCTCCGTTTATGGTTTCAGTTCGGGAACCCAACCCAGCTGGTACTACCACAGGTAAACCTATGGTGTACCTCGGCCTTGTCCTAGGGTTAATGCTGTAGAATAATGGACAACGCGGCCGGGTCGGGGGTGTCAATCCCTAATCCTCATTCTACGGAATGGGGGACGGTGCCATTCGGAGAATGGCTTACTGTAGGGGACCCGATTGTTAACCTAAATCCCCTTTATTGGCCCTGACCTTAAGGGTCTGAGGGCTTTCTTAACTGAGGGTCCTTCCGAGGGAAAACTAGCTTAGGGGAGACTCCCACAAATATACCCTCAGTAACAATAACCCCTGAGAAGACTCACGACACTTCTTCTCAAATTACTCGGCGCTGGGCGACGGGTTCGGGGTCAAATGCGGGGTCCTACGGATGGCGATGTGGGAACGAACTCCGAGCGATTCGGCGTGGGGATTCGGCGGCTGCTAAACGGCAGGCGGCGATCACTAACGTTTCCTCGGCGAGGGGCGACGGGTCTCTACACTAACGGCGACGGTGGCGGGTTCCTACGGTCGGGTTACTGTAGGCGATGTGTGGGTATGTAGGTCGGGGTCCGAATATGGTAATTTATTCGACGTGTGACAGCAACGCAGTTGACAACAATAAAATATAATAAAACATATCGACGGCGGACGCGACGTGAAGCTAAACGACGAAAAACCAGTTAGGCTCAAAGAGAGTGCCAAGAACACCCAAAAATGACAAAACATGCCCTTTTAAAGGGCTCCATAGACTACAGTATGCCTTGGGCGGAGTTAACACTCCCCCAAGCTAACTTCTGCAGCGGAAATCGTTGCAGAAGATGCCTATGCTCACATAGACATTTTCAGTTCACAACGTTAAGCATTGGGGCGAGTTTTCACTCTCCATGCTTAACATAGGAACATCACTAGTGAGAATTTCAACTAGTCGTTTCACGTTGTGAAACGTCGCTAGTTTTTACTGATAAGAAGTGCACGTTGTGCTCTAATTACAGCGACGAGCTCGGAGAGCTTATCTCTAACGGAAATTCTTGACTAGCGGGCACATACCGTAGTCTACGTGTGCGATTGAAAATAATAAATCGAAACGGAAATAAATGTGCGCAAAAGCAACAGAAATAAACATAAAAAGTACACACATAAATTGCATGTAAAAAGTATAAAAACGAAACGCAAAATTGATGTAAATTACTGTAACACAAAACATAACGGAAAACATAATGAAAAAATTGTGATGTGAATCACTTGACGTTCGACGAAATCCGTCGGCACGTGACAGTATTTCAGGTTGTTTACTTTTGTTCTATTTTTTACCTATACTTTTCATTACATTATTTTACTTTTCGTTTCTTAATTATTTGTTTTTTGTTCTGCTTTTGCTGCTTGATTATTTTATTCATTTTAATCGCTTAGTTTTGTTTTATTTATGTACTTCATTAATTTACTTTTTTTGCGAATAAGCTCCTTACAAAGCAATTTTAATCGGGAATCCTTATGATAATTTTTTGTTTTTTTCAAACTCATTGCAAAAAGGATTTGCTGACAAATGTTTTTTTGTGATTTTCGAATGGTCCCTTACCTAACCGTCCATACCTGACACAACGGCAGCACAGAACGTGTGAAACTTGGATGGCCAAATGCAAAAAAATGGACTATCTTTACAAACGAAAACGACTTTAACATACCTAATTTGCATATTTATTGTACAGATGTTTCGAGTTTCGCTGTTGTGTCCGGCTGTATCGAGTTACGGATAAGTTTATAATAGCACTATTTAGGGCGACCTGTGGGAATTATAGAGATGAGTTGATGTAGGATTTGATCGTTTAAAAACCGTTAAATTTTCAGAATATCACACACAAAATACCTGTAAGACCTAAGAAACCGTCTGTAAAAAACGACGCAAACATGTAGTGACTTGAAAATCTACATGAACCTTTTATTGTAGAATTTTTTACTCAAAAATTTTCGGGTGCTGTAACAAATTTTCAGTTTCATCTGACGTTCGGCTCAGCAGGCAAAGCAGAAAATATAAAATAATAGTTTTTGCTTTCGGGATAATTATGTATTTGAAATCATTTTAAGAAAGGCGGATTATAGAATATCTCCTGATATCCCGTGGCGCTCAAAAAGTTGCCCTATCACCTTACTTTTGGCCATCGCCCGAAAGTTTTTCAAGTACACGTATTTTATTCCAAAGTTCCTGACACTGTCAAAAGGAGCTTTCTATATGGTTCGAAATACAGGCTACCTTGATTTAATTATTTGTACAGAGCAGCTATATAGCTGTTCAAGGATGAATGCACGATCTTAGGATAGCATTAGAAGAGAATTAGTAAAAAATTGTGTGACGAAAACATATCCAATATCCAATACATCAGCCATAATCTCCGAACACGTGTTCATCGATTTATCGTTCCAAACTGTTCCATAAATTGCATGGCTCTTGGTAATCACTGCATTTCCCATACTATAAACTTCTGGTTCATCGAACCTACTTATCCATCAATTTCTACTGGAATTCTAGCTTCTTAGTGCGAGTCCTAGTCCAGATCACAAGTAACATGGCATGTCCACAAGCGCTTGGCATGCACGTCGCTTGCCAACTGCTTGTGGATTGCTTGTCAGTTTCTTGCTTGCCACAAGTGCTTTCCAAGCAACCCACAAGTGCTTGTGCAAGCGATCCACAAGCAGGTCAAAAGCGTTCCACAGGCAGGTCACAAGCGCTCCACAAGTGTTTCATCAGCAGTCCACAAGTGATGCACAACCGTAAGATAGGTGATAACACATTAGTGTGAACTCATAGTGTACAGCATGTATATCGGATTACTGTATATAATTTTATGATGTATTTTCTCAAGAATGTCTGGGTTCCCCCATATTGACACAAGTGTTCTGTTTTCAACGTTCTTGCACCCAAAAACCGCTATTGACCCAATTATAAATCATTACATAATTAATCCATACATCAGCCACTGGCCCCCATAACCCACTTGAGGTACTTGAAACTTACCTTTCCCATAGATACAGTGTTCCCCCGAAATCGTAAAAACACCTGTCCTGCAATAAAATGTAGAAACCCCAACCCAGACACCAGTCTCAAGTGGAACAGTAGCCGCCATTATATTACAGAAGCACATTACACACATAGTTAATAAGAAGGAAGCACGTAGGCATGGCTAGGCTACAATAAACCCGAAGCACAGGCAGAGCATAAAACTAAAAGACGTGGTCAAGCAAGCATACAGTATATGGAAGCACATAAAGCAAAAAGGGACGATTATTGGTTGGAAGAAGAATTTTGGAAGCGGACCCCTGACGGACTAAGGGTGTGGTCAAAAGGAAGCGGTATAAAAGTGTCAGCGGTTACTGTAACTGGTCGATGTGTACCTAAGCAATTTGGGTTTTGACTTTACTAATTTACAACTTACAACCTTCGTACAAACGTTGGTTCGATATGAAATGTAAAATCGGTGCAAAAACGCAAACGTAAAACGGGTGCGAAATTACACTACGTAAAACTCGGCGCGAAAATGCACAAGCGAAATAACGGTCCAGTCGCGGGACGAATCTCGTAAGGCACAATTACTGACAGAATCCGGCGCGGGATTCAACTGCTGAGGTCGACGTAAAAACCAAAGACTCGCGTAACAAAGAATAACCGATGGAATCCGGCGCGGGATCCAACTATTCAGGTTGCTGCGAAAAACCAAGACTGGTCATCTTTCCCAAAAACAGGGTCTTCTTCTTCGTCTCAGACCCACTTGACCCACATTTCAGACATGAAAAACACCTACACTGGTCGGCGCGGACCATACTTGAGTTACTGTAGGTTCTGAAATCTACAGGGCGCCACAATTAGCCCTGTTATGTAAATGTCCGTAATTAGTGTTTTTAGATGTCGCCACCATTTTCGTTGAAGTGCATAATTACGCGAGAGTTCCTAATTAGTGTTTTTGAGTCATCGCCACCATTTTCGTTGAGGTGTGCATAATTACAATAAAAAGTGCTTGAGTGCATAAAACTCGTAATTCTAACGAACGAAAAATAACTGTACAAAAACGGGTTTTAACCGGAATTTTTTGGAGGAAGAATTTTCAGAAAATATACAGTACATAACTTTACATTTTTGTCACTCCTCGTGACATTCCCGTCCTTTAAAAAGCGGACGTCCTCGTTTGCAGTCCAGGCGTCGATTTTTGGATGCGAATCGGCTGTATAAACGGCGCCATTTGTTGCCAGCCGATTTGGAACTGTTGATTGATGGACGAGTCGAGATAATTGAACAATTTGGCATTGAGGGTCCATTTTCTTGATATGCGACCCTTGAGTGAAAGGGTACTGTTTCGTTGACATGGATCCTGAATTGCTTACCCTTTTCATTTTCGAGAAGGATATTTGGATATGAAATACCAACGATTTTAAATGGTCCATGTTGTTTGGTTATGAATTTTGGACATTCTAGCCGTTTCATTGTATGTGTTTTCCGAAGAACGTAGCCTCCAACTTCATACTGGGTGTCGTTGGCGTTCTTATTGTATTGAGCAGTGTAATTCGATTGGGCTTCGTTGGTTGCTCTGTTCACTTTGTCAAATGCGGACGAAAGATAAGTTTTTACCCTTGTTAAGTAATTGTCTGGGTCAACCTGATAAGGAGACCTCGGGAAAAGGGTTTCTGAGGGCAATCGGGGCTTCCTGCCATAAATTAATTTGAAGGGTGAGAAACCCATCGTTTTATTCACATGAGTGTTTATGGCGAAGACTGAAAAAGGGATGTAATCATCCCAATCGTCTTGACGATCATCGACGAACATTCGCAGACGTGTGACGAGGGTTTGGTTCCCTCTTTCGACCTCACCATTGGCACAAGGGTGGTA
The DNA here is from genome assembly GCA_963922205.1 of Romanomermis culicivorax. NCBI lineage: Eukaryota > Metazoa > Nematoda > Enoplea > Mermithida > Mermithidae > Romanomermis > Romanomermis culicivorax. The sequence continues at coordinate 1,619,226 of CAWUHX010000036.1, forward strand.
GGGGGTCGTATGTACCTTTCTGGTACTGCATAATCTTGTGATTTCTGTGAAAAGTTCTGATGTGAAATCAGAGGCCCGATCACAATGAATGATTTTGGGCGCACCGTGCTTACACACAATTTGATTGACAAAAACAGAGGCTATAGTCTTTGCGGTTATATTAGGTACCGGGAAAGCCTCCATGTATTTCGTGAAATAGTCGACAAAGACGACGATGTGCAAGTTTCCATTGATTGAAGGGGTGATAGGGCCAATGCAATCTAGCCCAACCAGCTCAAATGGTTCACTACTGAAGATAGGAACCATCTTTGCCTTGATGCGATGTCTAACAGGTTTGTTCATTTGGCATTTTGAACATGTTTCACAGTATGATTTTATATCATTGTGCATTCGGGGCCAATAATACCGGTCTGCAATCGAATGTAAGGTTTTTTCAAAGGCGAAATGGCCTGCGAATTTTGAGTCGTGATGGGTCCTCATGACCTCATGACGTAGGGCTTTGAGAATGTACAGTCGCTTTTTCCCATTTGAGAGACGGTAGAGAAGCCCGTTTTCCTCACAATAGTATTTTATGAGTTCGGAATTTCCATTCCTAAGATCCCTAAGGAGTTTGCAGGTGTCCGTATCTATCAGTTGAAATTCTGCAAAAATTTTGGCCAATTCTTCCGCATCAGTGGCCTCATTTTCTAGACCTTGGATTGGGGCTTGGATAATGTTTATTGAGCCCTTTCTTTCCATGTTTTCAAGGTCTGTTCGAACAACGTTAGTCTCTGGACGAGTCTCTAAGGTATCGATATCAAAAGTGGGTTCAGATTTTGGATCAGGGAAACGCGAAACTGCATCAGCGTTTCGGTTGGCCACACCACGACGGGGCCTGATATCCAACTGAAAGCCAGATAAGGCTAAACCCCAACATGCAATACGAGGGGAGGGGTTCTCTTTGTTGAGAACCGCCTTGACAGCAGTGTGGTCAGTATGGACTATCACTTCTTGTTGAAACAAATAAGCCCTGAAGTACTTGACAAATTCGACAACTGCCAGGGCTTCTAGTTCAGTGATCGGATAATTTTTCTCAGCGGGCTTTAGCCCACGGCTTGCAAAAGCAATGGGATGCTCAAGCATATCATCCCCAATTTGACTCAAAACAGCGCCTATACCAAGCAGAGAGGCGTCTGTTTGTAAAATGAAAGCTTTTGAGAAATCTGGATGAGCCAGGAGAGGGGCCGAAATGAGGCAAGTTTTGAGTGCGTCAAAGGCTGCTTGTTGCTCTGTGCCCCAGGCGAAAGGGGTATCCTTTTTCAATAATCTTGTCAAAGGGCTGGCAAGCATAGAGCAGCCCTTTATGAAACGTCGATAATATGATGGAAGACCCAAAAATGACTTGACTTCCCTAACATTAGTCGGGGCAGGAAGTTGGGAAATAGCATCCACTTTGCCAGGGTCTGGGGCTATTCCTTTCTCAGAGATTATGTGGCCCAGGTAGTGGACTTTGATCTGCGAAAACTTACATTTTTGGAGCTTCAATTTCAAGCCAGTGTTATCCATGCGGCTCAAAACCACGTCTAGCCGAGCCAACATTTCTGCATGGGTCCGTGCGAATACCAAAACATCGTCTAAATAAACGAGGCAATTCGACCACTGTAACCCCGAAAGTAAAACATCCATCAAGCGTTGGAAGGTTGCAGGGGCATTGCAAAGCCCAAAAGGCAGGTAGTTGAAGTGATACTGCCCAGACGAGCAGTTGAACGCCGTTTTTTCCCGATCCTGGTCAGCAATTGGTATGCTGTAATAAGCGTTCGTTTGATCTAAAGTCGTAAAATATCGCATACCCCTCAAAGCATCAAAAATATCATCAATGCGTGGAAGGGGGTATGTATCCTTTTTGGTCACATTGTTTAGGCCTCGAAAATCAATGCAGAGGCGAAAACCGCCGTCCTTCTTTTTAACCAGGACTGTATTTGTGCACCAAGGGGAACTGCTCTTTGAGATTATCCCACTATTTTCCAGCTTTCTGATTTCTTCTTCAATTAAAGCCTTCTCTTTAGGGGCTGTTCGAAAAAGGGGTCTTTTCACTGGCGTGCTACCCTGTGTCTCAATTGAATGTTCCACCAGTGTTGTACGACCAACATCTGCCTTTGTCTTGGCGTATAAGTTTGGATATTTAGCCAGCAAATCCAAAAGAAGTTGCTTTTCTGTATCTGTAAGGTCAGAACCAGACAAATCTACAGTTTGGTTCAACCATTCTTTTATGGGTTTCTCCTTGACTGACCCATCTAGATTACCATTGTATGCTTCTTTTCTGGTTGCCACGTAACAGATCACGGAACCAATGCACATGTTCGGATACAGTGTGACTTCTGAGTTCAAGGGGTTCATTACTGAAACCCGCAGGTTGTGGTCGATGACCGGACTCACAGTGGCAGCAAAACATACATGTAGTTTTTCTGCCACATTTGGTTCTGGGGAGAACTGGACCATAGTCTCATTTCTGTAAAGATTTGAAACAGGGACTGAAAATTCAGTCACACTTCTTGGGGTAAGAATGACCCATTCATTCATGTAAATGCCGCCTCGGTGGCGTAATGAATGATATTTAACCCCCGTGCAGGGTACAATTTCGTTTTCCAATTTCACATATGATTTCTCGTTGTTTATAGCCCACTGTTTAAAGCGAAACAAGAAATTTGACCCCAGTAAAAGGTCCGCAGCACAGTTTTCTTGAACGAGTGCTGTGACTGTTTCGTTGATAGCACCAACTTCAATCGTGAGATAAACTGCACCCAAAACATGAATGCTCATGTTGTTGGCAGCTATAGGGGTCATATTTGTGGGTTCAATTTTAATATCACCCAATTGATCGATGATTCGTTTATCGACTAAGGTAAATGTAGCCCCGCAGTCTACCATAGCATTGGCGGTAACGTTTTTGTTTACCCTAATCATAATATGGGGCGTTCTTCGATTTTCGCCGCTCACATGGGTAGCGTTATTCACCCATTCCATCAAAGGGGCACTAGGGGCCTGTGGATTTGGCACCATAATGTATTTGTTTTGAGTTTCCGAATTCCTCAGGCTGGCCAACTCCAAGAGGGCCTGCCCAAGAGTAGGAGTAACCGGAGGAGCAATTCGATTCCTCGGCTGCTCATACCTTGGCAATTGCCTGGGTCTTTTAGCACATCGAGAGACCCAGTAGCTAACATAGATAACTCCAACCACAAAAGCTATTAGGACAGCCAAGTTTACCAACATCTGCAAGGGTCCTTTCAGCAAATTATTAAGTCCTTGGGTCATGCTTTGATGTGACCCAACAATTACGTGTTCAAGGGCTTGACCAGCCCCTGAAATGCTATTACCGATTGCTTGTCCGGACCCAGCCAGAAATTCGTACACTGTCCCTGAATGAAGGGACATTTCTGAGGTATAATTGACTAGTCTTTTGACCACAAGTTCCAAATCATGGGTCTGAAACATATAGCTTTTCAAAAACGATAGGCTAGTTGAAACTGCTGCCAACTGACCATGAAATATTGGTGGAGATTTGAAGTTGAAGATTGAGAAGTTTCCCTGCCAAATGACTTCTAAGGGTACCTTACTGACGTGAATAGGACCCATTTCTGTTTGCCAAGTTTGGTTGATTTTGTAAGGGTGAATTGGCTGATGGTTGCAATCCACCCTTTGGCTAAAGGGTAGGAGATCCACACCTCCTGGGGAAACAAACATCAAGTCGTTTCCCAGTAAGACTGGCATATGTTCATAGCAGGTGCCATTGATTTTATGATTCTTGTATATTCGAGAGGCATTCACTTGCCTGCAGGGCCAAATTGTTATGGCCTCACCTGTGAACTGGGCAATAATGTCGGTCCGTTGGAGGAAGGCCCTTGCTCCCAGAGTGGGATCTAGATGTAAAAATTGCCATATAAGATCCAAATGGCGTTGGGCCTGTCTACATAGTTCACTCCACACATTTCGAAAACTTTGCATTTCAAAATCAATCATTTTCAACGCCAAGTAATTTAGTTCGGCATTGATGGGGTCAGAATCTGTTAGATCAAATACAGGTGGAGAATTCTGACCCTCCATTTCTACAAGGGTTTGATTGATCTCGATCACAACACCTTGTTCGGTGAGTAGCCCATTTGTGATATTAGGGCAACTTTTGTGAGAAAAATTTGATCTTTTAACAAAAAATGCAGCTTGCAAGTCATCAACGATGATATGATGACCTCTTTGTTTCACAATATAACTGTCTTTGTACTCAAAAGGGCATATAGATTCGAGGGTCGTTTCATTCCAAACAACCACTCCGTCTGACGCAACACAGTGGCCTGAACTGGGTTTACAGCCCCCAAGATCACCAAGGGTGCTTAGCAGATTCGAATTATCCCAGGAGGCCACTTGCCCTTCCTCAATGATTAAATTCTCAACGGAACTGCAATGATCATTGCAACACCACCTATATTCGACACTAAGGGTATTTGCAGTTGACCAAAAGTTTGGAAGGATCTCGTTCAAAGTTTGACCCTTGTAAAGTTTTGAATACCAAAAAGTTTTGCATTCAAAAGGGGTGAGTGTTGCAAGTTTCGTATTATCGCCCACAATACCTTTGGAACCGAAGAATCCCGTATTTGTACAAATCGTTCGAGTTCTGATGCTACACTGGAATGCTGGAGATAGCTTAGGGTGCTCACAAGGTACGAAAAGCTTACCCATAGTTGTCAGGGGTTTCTCACCCACCATGGGTCTAACACAGGAAACAGTTTTAGGAATTTCGATTGAGTGACCACTTTGAGAGGTTCCACAAATTTGAAGTGAAGAGACTTTATTTACGCCCATAAAAATGGTGAAAAAAATATACACACATTTTAAAGAAAATGTATGGGCGGTGGTGGCCTTTTCAATAGGGGCGTCGGCCCCAGTTCGGACGGTTTCCACGCATTCTTTTCCCCTGGCCACGATTTTCGTTGTGGCCGTTTGCTCGAGAAAAGAAGAACCGTGGCCCATTTTGTCGACGGCCCTGTTGAGGGCTTCCTGGGCCGGTCGATTGGTTTCCTTGGCCCACGAGGTTTCGGGTGCAATTTCGACGTTTTCTTCTCCGGGCTGTCCGAGCCCGCCTGCACCTCGGGCAGCGGCAATACCGCTGATTGCCATTACACCCTGTAATGAAGAAAAAGCCCTTTTATGGGGCAAATAACTTTCTTGAGCTTCAAGCCTCTCACCAAGTCTGTCGAAGACAGGGGGCCTGTCGGATCCAGGGCGAACGTCGGTTTTGCCCTTTTTCGGAATTTTATAGTCTTTGGGCAAGGTCGGTTTTTCAGCAGCGACCTGTTCGATTTCGCCCTCGCTTAACAAGCCTTCAGACATGGGCTCGCTTGGTTTGGGCGTTGGTGGAATGGACGCTGGCCATGCCCGATTTTCCGTCTCATCGTTACTCCAATCCGGGTCGTATCCTAGTGACATGACCGGACCTGTGACAGAACAATGATTTAAAGTGGTCATTCCAGGGTCGTCACTATCCAGAAGATTGATAGATAACCCATTATTGTGATTCTGACCATACTTTTGGGGGCAATATTTTTCCAAATGCCCTTTGTGTTTACATTTCCTACATTCTATGGTAGGGCACTTATTGTGCTTATGTCCCACTTTTTTACAAAAGCGACATTTTGATTTACACTCAGAGGCCACATGGCCTTCTCGACTACAAATAGAACATGAAGAACTCGTAGGAACCGTAGGGGAGTCAGAGGCTTTCTTGCAAGTATTAGCGTAATGCCCCTTTTTCCCACATTTATAGCATGTGACACCGTGATCTGAACGCCTATGTTTTTCATTTTTACCATGATTTCGAAGTTCATCCAAAATTTTGTCAAACTTTTGGCTCAGCTGATCGACCTGATTTTTCAAAGGGTCCTCATGTTGGACCGCTAAAACTGGTTCCCTGACAAACGAGGGATATGACATAGGACAGGGGACTTTGGCTTCGTCCCGCAACATTTGTCGTTCTATGAATACGGCTTCAGAAACGAGGGCAGCTAAATCAGGGTACTGTTTGTACTTGATGACACTTTGAATATCACTCAACAGACCCTCACGGAAAACGGGTTCAATTAAATTCTCCTGTAAAGCTAGTTCAAAATTAGGATAGGCAAGCCGGCCCAATTTTTCGAGTTCGTTAAAGAAAGCCATTACTGTTTCAGTTCGTTTTTGTTTTCGATCCCTCAAGATTTGACGATGAAACAGGGTGTCTTGAACAACAGGGAAGGCATCCAGCAGAGCCCGTTTAAATTGATCGTACGTCTGAGGAGAATTAGGTGAGTTGGAAATATTTTCGAATTTTACCAAGGCGTCCCCATCCAAGTGGAATTCCAAAAATATAAGCTTGAGGGCATCATCATCAGCTTTGAGCCCCTTTAAAAGCATTTGTTTTTCAAGCTTCTTGGCCCATTCTTCAAAATTTTCAGAGGGCCTACCAGTGAAATGTGGAAAATCGCGATTTTTCGTGGACATTTCGCTCCTAAGATGTCCAATTCTTAACTCATTTAGACCCGCTTCAGTAGTGGACACTTTTCGTGCAATTTGAGCTTCGAGCTCCGGCAGACGCCCATCCAAAACAGTGGCGAGAGCATCCTGAACTACATGTCCCAATGGGTCTATAATTTGGTCGTGATGAGGCATTTTTTCGTTAAGGGTTTGTTCCCTAGTTTCACGCTCGATGCGTTTAAAGATGTCACACAACGTTTCTTTAGTTACAGTATACCGACCGGACTGTTTTGATGAAATTTTTGGAAGAGAAAAAAAAGATTTGACCAAGAATTGTATAGATTTTTGTTTGGATAAGGCTAAAGAAAAAGTTTCTGGGTCCCCCTGTTATTACGTCACCACGTTTATGTCAGCGGTTACTGTAACTGGTTGATGTGTACCTAAGCAAGTTGGGTTTTGACTTTACTAATTTACAACTTACAACCTTTGTACAAACGTTGGTTCGATACGAAATGTAAAATCGGTGCAAAAACGCAAACGTAAAACGGGTGCGAAATTACACTACGTAAAACTCGGCGCGAAAATGCACAAGCGAAATAATGGTCCAGTCGCGGGACGAATCTCGTAAGGCACAATTACTGACAGAATCCGGCGCGGGATTCAACTGCTGAGGTCGACGTAAAAACCAAAGACTCGCGTAACAAAGAATAACCGATGGAATCCGGCGCGGGATCCAACTATTCAGGTTGCTGCGAAAAACCAAGACTGGTCATCTTTCCCAAAAACAGGGTCTTCTTCTTCATCTCAGACCCACTTGACCCACATTTCAGACGTGAAAAACACCTACACTGGTCGGCGCGGACCATACTTGAGTTACTGTAGGTTCTGAAATCTACAGGGCGCCACAATTAGCCCTGTTATGCAAATGTCCGTAATTAGTGTTTTTAGATGTCGCCACCATTTTCGTTGAAGTGCATAATTACGCGAGAGTTCCTAATTAGTGTTTTTGAGTCGTCGCCACCATTTTCGTTGAGGTGTGCATAATTACAATAAAAAGTGCTTGAGTGCATAAAACTCGTAATTCTAACGAACGAAAAATAACTGTACAAAAACAGGTTTTAACCGGAATTTTTTGGAGGAAGAATTTTCAGAAAATATACAGTACATAACTTTACATTTTTGTCACTCCTCGTGACAAAAGAAAGAAGCATAGTGAAAATGTTTAGTTGTATTTTTCCTTGAATTCGTGTGTAAAAGCTTGACTCGTGTAGTTATGTGGAATCGGAAACGTTCGTCATCGTTGAAGCTATTCATAAAGCCCTCGGCGACATTATTTTCAATTAACTTATCGTTTTATTGTCGTAGCTATTTGTCGTGTTGTTGCCCCGGGGGCCTCATGGACTGTTTAAATTGGACAAGTAGAAGTATCATAGGAATTAGAGTGAGACCCGACCAATTCCCTGCTTTGGGCCTTACACAACAGACACTTTTTTACAACCTTGTTGTTCACTTTTAGGGACGGCTTTGTCTTCGACAAAAAAATTCCTAATGGAAATGGAATACTGTAGACATGTATCTATTTGTTGTGACAATTGCTTATCCACAGAAAGACCGAGTGTATGTTTGAATGTTTCAGAAAAGTACACGAAATCAAGTTATCAGTGTATGTTTTGAGTGTATAAACTCTTGAAACAAGTTACATGTAAATTGTTACAACTGTTTGATACAAAATCTAGATGAAATGATGAAAATTTATCAAACATTCCATGTGTGTGCACGACACAGTAATGAACGGGTTACTCTTATACATGTCACTTACCTAACAACTCATCTCTACTTGATGATATGAAACAAAGGGTCTGCTACAGTAAGCCTTTTATAAAATGGTTATAAATCGGAAAAATGAAAGCAGCATTGTGGTTGAAATTTTTAGCTGAGCTTTTATGACGGAATTTCTTTCTAAAAAAATTGTTACAACCCAGTGATAGGGTTCACAAATTTTCGATTCCATGTGTTTTAGTGGAAAATTTCAAAAATTTAAAATAAGAAAAAGACTACACTTTCATTCGTTGTTATGCATGTACAGTAGGCAACGTGTTTTGAAAAACCTATGGTACATTTTTATCTTTCGAAAAAGTCGAAAACAAAATGGTCCGCTATTACTTTTAGAAGCGGTGTGTTATAGACGTTCTAAAAGTACACCGACAGGCTTCCAAGAAATAATTGCTGTCATAAGTATGTTCCAACGGACATTCACACTCACAACTGCAAGTGCTTGGTAAGCGACTCACAAGCACTCGGACAAGCAACCCCCACAAGCACTTCACAAGCAATACACAAGTACTTCGCTTGTGGGTGCTCGCCAAGCGCTTGTCAAATTGGTGCTTGTGACAAGCAACCCACAAGCAAAAACACACGTTACTTGTGATCTGTACTGTACCATAAGACGGATTATTATACTCCATTCTTTTTGAAATGATCGCTGCTATGGTCCCATAAAAATAAGTTCAATACGTAAAAAACTAGTAAGCCTATTACTGTAATCATGGAAAAAAATTTTCCGTCGAGCGGTAGGCAAAACAACAGAGAATTTCCTTCAATAACTTGATTAGTAAGTGATCAAAATTTGTCGACTAGAACTCAAATATCGTTGAAGTTAAGCCCCATTTATACTTCACGGCCACGGTCGCCGCATCCATGACCAATCGAATTTTTGTGCACGTGACGTGCGACCAATCATATTTGACGTCAGTTAATGTTAATCATATTTGACGTCAGTTAATGTTAAGTTAAATGCAGCTTTATGTTTAAATCAACAGGAGATAAGCATCTTGTCTTTTTAATAATTTTGGCCGTTCTAATAAAGAAACTTAAGCCCTATATTCAGAAGTGCAAAATCCTAGGATTTTTGTCGGCGACTCTGGAATGAATAGGCAATAAGCAGAAAACCCAATCTCGCCGACCGCTCATCTGAGTTGGGCAAGTATTTTTTCCAAGTGAACCTCAACGCACCACAGCGAAACTTAAAACAGTGTTTCTCAAAACAGTGAAGTCTCAAAAAGCGATTCTCATTACAGAGCGAAGTCTCAATACAGCGTTTCTCAAAACAGCGGAAACTCAAAACAGCGATCCTCATTATAACGAAGTCTCAATACAGCGACTCTCAAAAATGCAAATCTCAATACAGTGAATAGTAAAAAGTTTTATGCATATGCACACATCATTTTTATAATAAATAATGAAATTGGTATATAAATCGTTTTTGCTAGTTGAAATTTTTTAGTTGCATTTGGTCATCTAGGTTTTACATGCTTTTGTGCCGCAGTTGCGGTAGATATGCACAAACTGATCATTCCAAAATAAAAAAAATATCTGTGTCACGTGCCGACGAATTTCGCCCAGCGTCACGTGATTCACATCATATTTTTCTGTTATGTTTTTCACCACGTTTTGTTCTACAGTAACTTGCGTTAATTTTACGTTCCATTTTTATAATTTTTACATGCAATTTCTGTGTGTACTTTTTGTGCTTCATTTCTGTTTTACTTTCACACTTTTATTTCCGTTATGATTTGTTATTTTTTGTTTCCCATGTAGACTACGGTATGTAACCCGCTAGTCAGAATTTCCATTAAAGATAAGCTCTCCGCAACGTGAAACGCCTAGTTGGAAATTCTCACTAGATGACATTCCTATGTTAAGCATGGAGAGTGAAAACTCGCCCCAATGCTTAACGTAGTAAACCCGAAAATGTCTATGTGACCATAGGCATCTTCTGCAGCAATTTCTGCTGCTGAAGTTAGCTTGGGTGTGTCTTAGCTCCACCCAAGGCATACTGTAGATTACGGGGCCCTTTGAAAGGGCTTGTTTCATTAATTTTGCACTCATTTTTTGGGTTTAAACCATCTTCTGTGCTTTTAGCTTACAACTCCGCGTTCGTCAACATCGTTTATTATAAATTTGCATAAACTACCAGGCGAAACTAACCGTCCATGCTGGTCGCGTCCAGGACACGTCCTGGACGCACCCAGGATGTGAAAAGCACACTATACTGACAATAAAATTGACATGCCATGTGCTTGTGTCACACAAAGTCAAAGAATTTTGCTGAGGATTACTTCTTACCTCCCTATAGAAAGCACACATTATTTACCAGATATAAACGAAAGGTCAACTGTTGTCATACTGTAGGTCAAAACAAAGTGCATATCCACTACACATTATGAAAGAACTATGATTGGCAGTTATTGCATGAATGTCAATTACTAAGAAAGATGAAAGTTTTCTTTGTGCTACCGAAAAAGACGCGTCCCGGACGCAAATTTTTGAGGGTTAGTTTTGCCTGGTAGTGTATTCTGCCTGTGTCTGCCCCCCTTCATTAATAAATTTACATATTCGCCTTCGGTCTCCCTTGCATTGCCAGTTACCATAACCCAACCTTAGGAGTTTACCCCATCGCCTGTTGATGGAGAACCCCCATCGCCTCCCTGAGGAACGTTTTGATATCATCGCCCGCCGACACGCATTTGCCTACCCTCCACGCCAAATCGCTTACGGATTATCGAACCTGCTTCCCCGCCGTCTGCAGGACCCTCGTCTGACCCTTGAACCAGTCGCCCAGCGCCGAGTACTTTGAGAAGAGGATTTAGTGAGTCTTCTCAGGGGTTATTATTGTTGAGGGTATATTTGTGGGAATCCTCCTTAAGCCAGTTTTCCCTTGAGAGTACCCACAGTTTAGAAAGCCCTTGAACCCCTAAGGTCAGGGCCAATTAGGGGATTTAGGTTGACAATCGGGTCCCCTACAGTAAGCCATTCCACGAATGGCACAGTCCCTCATTCTCAGTGAATGAGGACTAGGGATTGCCACCCCTGACTCAGTCGCAATGTCCATTATTCTACAGCTGAACCCTAGGACAAGGCCAAGGTACACCATGGGTTTTCCTGTGGTAGTACCAGCTGGGTTAGGTTCCCGAACTGAATATATTAACGGAGCCACCCAACGGGGTCACAGCATGTCACTTACAGTGGCATGGCCGTATTTTCTATGAGATATGGTATGGGTTTTGCCCATCAATGTGACTGATCAGAAGATCTACTTACTGTGACATGGCTCCCAATTCAGTTAATGTGACATCTGTCAGAAAAACATTTTCGCTAAACTTTTGAAAGAAAACAAAAACAAAAAATTGATTTCCGATTAAGGTTCTTTTGAATGGAGCTTAATTGCAAAAAATATAAATTAATAAAATAAATAAAACAACGTGAAATAAGCAAATAAAATGAAATGAATAAAATAATTAAGCGGTAAAAGCAGAACAAAAAACAAGTAATAAAGAAACGAAAATTACAACAATGTAATAAAATGTAGGTAAAAATAGAAGAAAAGTACACAAACGGAAACAAAAAATGGTTAAAAATAAGAATATAAAAGGGAATAAGTCAATAAGGGAAAAAAAACAAAAAACATGCATGTATTGTCTGTTTTTATAAAGTGCTTCCAAATAGAAAAGTGACACAAATCAGTACTGTTGTCAAAATCGTTTACATAAAATTCTTTTTGTAAAATTTTTCACTCGAAAAATTGCTTACTTTCATTATTTGATAGCATTTTAAGAAAAACAGACTAACTATAGATATGTTAATAATGAACAAAGCAGAATATGTCTTGAAAACACATGCTATAGAGACATAATGTCAAAAATCTGGTGATTCGTGCCAAAATGTGAGAACCAAATAGGTCTATTTAGGCCAAACCTCCAATCTCCATTTTCGCATGTTAAAGATAACTTTTTTGAAAATTCGCTGTTTTGAGTATCACTATTTCGAGTTTCGCTGAACATGGGTTGGAACCTTTGGAAATAGACTATAGAAGGCACTAAGATTACGAACATGCAGTTAGCAATAATGAACGATTTTCTTTGGAAATCTAACCCCGATTCCTCATGCACACAATATTGGGAACTTTAGAATGACTTCTAAATTAATGTCGTTAGAGGAACGAGTTACGTTTTTGACGCTCAGTTGAGATTTCGAGGTCAGCAACGTGAAACATTTTATTTACAAACTTAACCTCGACGTACTTCCTTATCCACAAAATATTCGGTCTTTTTGAACGTTTTCTTAATTCTGTTATTAGATGACCGACAGCACCTAACGAAAACAGCGTTTACACGAAGCAACATAGATGTATACACACCAGTGCATCAGCCGTGCTAACATAACATAACAGACCGATTTTTCAAATTTAATTTTTTAATTACATCGAACGTAATAGCAATCGTATTCGATGCTGAATAATTAATCAATAGAGGCTTTGGGAGCGTATGACGAAATCGTTTTTCAAAATTTCGAAATCAATCAATAAATTGTGACAACCACCGAAATCCTTCGCCGTAGCCCTGACGTTTTAAAACGCTGCACATGAAAACTTCAACGGGACGTACGTTCAATTCACTGCGATTAATTTGACCCTATACCAAACACGAATTATATAAGACGTAGAAAATTTTTTCAAAAATTGAAAACGTGGGAAGAATTAATCAAACTACTTACGATATAGGATAAAAATCATTATTTCAAAAATTTACAACAAATTCTATTTAGTTTGTTGAAGTACCTCGAAAATTTTCATGTAATTAAATATTTCATAACAAATGTTTACTCGTTTTATGATTTAGTCGATTTTCCATGACTGTTGATTCGAATAAGATAATAGCATAAATATATCATTTAACTGTTTGAGAAATTATATTTCGTACCAAACTTTGTATGACAGATTTTTAAGACTTGCTTTTCCTGTAGTAAGTCCGTATATGCCCAAACAAGCTTTCAATTGTTCTTCGGAAGCAGCGCCTGGCTTATCGATTTTGTTCCCTAGCACTAAAATGGGGCACGAAGCAACCTGTTCGTCGTCGATTAAACTCTTACACAAAGGAGTAAATCATCATAATATGAAGAAGAGCAAATAAAAACAATGAATTCACTTCAAGTTCGGCTTTCGCTTCGTTAAGCCGGTCTAAATCAGCAGCATCCACCAGAAATACTATAGCATCGACGGCGGGGAAATAATCTTTCCAAACTCGTCTAGCTGCGCGAAGTGAAAAATAACATATAAATCAATGCGAGGCATTGTCGAGCAATATTACCTTGTGCGTGTCCACCAAGATCAAATGTAGTAAAATTCATACCACCGAGCGATAGCTGTTCGGAAGCTGAGAAAAACGGCAAAATTCAATAGACTTGATGCGAATGTTCGGGCAAAACTTACTAGGATGTAAAGTGGGTACATGTTGAGCCATCCGATCATCTTTTAACATATGCAAGAGTGTCGTTTTACCGGCGTTATCGAGTCCCAAAAAAACAAGTTTTCCGGATTTCTTATACAGGCCTGAAAGAGACAGCTCTTGATTTTAAAATCTCCAAAAATTTGTATTTGAGAAGTTCATCATTTTATTTCAAATTAGTTACCAAAGACACAGCTGGGGTTGGGGGAGTTGTAGCCACCTCAGATTACACAAAAAGCTCAATCGTACAGACAATTGTCAATGAACCCCAACTTTGGAGTTGTCAGTACATACTAACCTTTCCGCCTCCTCAGTTGGTTTAAAATCAAAAAAATTGAATTTTCAGCCGTTGAGTGGGTTGGTCGTCACCGGAAGCTGAGAGCGTCTCAACATTTGGGTACTGGGCCCGACCCAGCGTGTGATATCTCTGACCAGTTAAGTACACGATATGAGCGATTTTAAGGGGAAAAAGTAGCCGACTTTTCAGACTTTTGATGGAGCAGTTTTTTTTGCATCAAAGTGGTAATAAGTTTTTCAATCGATTTTAGCTCCAAAAGTCATTTTCGATCAAAAAATTTGTTCGTCGGTTTTTCGCCGGCTTGAAGAGGGAGACATCTGTCGACAACTGTCTATAGTATTGAATATTTTGGAGGAACTAGGTAATGCTCCCCTAACAGTTTTTTGCACACAACAAATAAATTCCGGGCTGTGTAACCAACTTCTTTCTTATCAACTTGCACAGTGCAACCAAAAGCCTGATGTCCCTTCTGATCAGATTATAGATTTTTCTATCTCAAAACACATTTTTATGCAGTTCAAAACAAAAGCCCGCGGTTAAAAAACGTCGTTTAAGCTGATGTTTATAGCTGTTAAACAAACATCAACGTGTTAAGGATAAATGTTTGACCTTGTATTGTTTTTTGTCTTTCTGACAAAAATCAAGACCTTTCTCGATTTTTACAAAATCTTTCTGCGGTCTTTAAAATTTTTGAATTTTGTGAGCATAAACTTTTCGAATTCAGAGAATCACTTAAGCATTGTCACCATAAGACAATGACAGAAGTAATTACCGGTTGAAGAATCGAAAGTATTGGTTGCTTGCCTAATTTTTTAATTTTAGATTGCATGTTTCCAACAGTATTTTTGCACTTTATCCGACTGAAAAATCTTTGAATTCACTGAAAAATTAGACCGTTTTTCACTGGTATTTTCTACGGAGCAAATATTTTCGGCTCCGTACAAATATTTTTTTCGAATCTTACGAAGAGATTTTGTTGGTATCGCCTGGTCAAAATGCTTTTCGAGGCCTCAAAATCAGAAAACACAGAAAAAATTTTCGGCGCTTCGGACTCGATTGTATTTATTAATTTTTTCAGTTGGTTCATCCACTGTTTTTTTACCGAAACTACGCTTTTCGCTGAAAAAATTTTTTTGGAAAAGGAAAAATATTGTGAGTTCGATATAAAAAAACAAATTTAGGGGCATGTTAGAAATTCAAAATCACAGTTTTTCTACTTGTTTCTAACTATACTCTCAGACATAAAGCTGAGTCTGAATTAAATCCAAAAACATGTGAAGAAATTTTCAGAAACTTCAACTTTTGACGTTTTTCATGAAAGTGTGAGTACATGATTTGGATTCCTAAAATGATAAAAATATTTTTTGAACAGAAAATTTGAACCTTATTTTTTCTGCATCGGAGGAAATACACGTCGAGTGAGTTCATTTTTCAGCTTTCCAGAATAGCAAAATGATAAAAATTTGAAAAATCAAAATTTTCGTATTTTTTGGTAAATTACTGCCTCCAGATACATCATAACGTTCAAGCAAGCTCAGAAAAGCGTAAATGAAGCAATTATCGACATTTCAAAGCGAAAACAACAAATTGGCGAGAAAAATTTTGACTTCTCTGGATAAATGGCGGAAATATCAGGATTAATCCTCAATGATTGCAGAACAGTATATGCTGTAAACATGTATTTTTTGACGTTTAAGAAGCCTCAAAATCGAAGTTTTTGACGCCATGCACTAAATATGGTAGTTTTTCCAGTCTTTTTATTATTTTACTTCAAAACTCATAAAATTCAGTTTCAAAAGTCTAAAATTAGCGCGAGTGGAATAAAATTACAAGAATACTAACTTTTAATAGTTTTCTGCATGCTTGTACTTGAGCCGATGGGAGGGGATCCCCACAACTTTTGGAATCAGCTACCCAAAGCCTGCCCCAAAACGCTCCTTGCTCGAAAAATAGCTAATTAAGACCTTTTTGGACAAAAATTTGGGTTGACTTCTCACATTGTCGGACCTAAGTATGTTTTTCTGGCAAGACTGAACAAACAAAAGTTTTCGGTGCGACCAAGTTTTTTCCCAAGTTACATATTGCATCTTTTTTTGTGCAAAAAACCCCGCTTCCGAAAACCGAAAAAATAGACACAAAAGACATCTTGACGCGAAAATTGGGCTACTTCGCCTTTTCAGGGTCAATTTTGTTCTTCCTACGAATTTTAGATTTACCTCCCAACCGAACACAACAGACATGCACGACGAGCATTTTCCAGAGAAAGGGTCCTCCGAATTTTAAACGAAGGGGTTGGGGGCGAAAAACAAAAAAAAGCTCTACACAGGATTTTTTTGCACACAGCAACCAAAGGTTCAACCGAATTTTTCAGCAAGTTGCACAGTGCAACCGAGAGCTTGACGATTAGATTAGGTTATTGGGTTTCCTGTCTGGAGATGCATTTTTATGCGTTTTAAAATAGAAAATACCGAAAACTTCCAGGCGGTTTTCGAATCATTTATCATTCTTAGTGTTATTTCTAGTGCGCGGTCAAAAAATTTCTCCCTAGCTTATGTTAATAGCTTTTGAACATCAGCATGTATTTTTTTGTATTTTTTTGACGCCTTCGACGAAAATGAAGATTTCTTTCGATTATTTTCACAAAGTCGTTTTGCGGTCCCGTGAAATTTTCGTTTTTGCGAAAATAACTTTTTGTATTTGGAGAATTGAAAGATCAGTGAAAGATAGTGGCGAGGAGAGGAGGCGGGAGAAACCAGTTCGGATCTTGGATGGAGTCGGGGTCAGGTAGCCGGCGATACTTGGGGACGATACGATTAATCAATAATGAGAAGGTAGGCAGGCGGCCAGCATACTTTTTCCTGGAGCGGCCGAACGAGTTTTCTTTTATTTATCAACAAAAATCTAACCCTCTAAAAAATGTTTGCCCTTATGGCCCAACTATAACACGAACAGGTTATGCAAAATTAACCATAAACAAAACGAATGAAAATATATACAAGAACGATTTTTTATGGTGAATGTTTCTTATTTTATTGTTTACTGTAAATAAATAGTTGAAAATTGATAGTATCGGTTTAGCTAAGTGTGGTATACTACAGAATGATTAAAACCTCATCAGCATGCCAAAATGGCAGACGTTCTTGCTGGCTGAAAAATCCATCCAAATTCTTGTTTGTTTGCCAAATTTCTGAATATTAGTTAGCCCAGCTGAAAACTCGATGAATCGCTGAAAAATAAGACCATTCATCCGGGGAATACATATTGGAAAGATTCATTTTCCAGCGTTATAGAGTGTTAAAATCCAAAATTTTTCCGGCGCTGAGCACCGGTAACTTCTAGATGAAATACCTATCGTGCTTTTTAATGCTTTAGATCATTTGAGAACAACCTCTTTTGATAATTATGGTTGGTAAAGTGGCTAAATTCATGTTTCGTCACGAAGTGCAAAAACAATAACTTAATCTTTAATCTTGCTCAGAAAATAGAGTACTAAATAAAAAAATGTATTTCAAATTATTGCGCAACCTAGCGCCGAAAAATTTTGATTCCGAGGCCACTAAAACGTCGGAAAATTAATTTTTCAGCACATTCTTTTGCAGCTACCGATGATTGTCAAGGCACATGCAATAGGAATGGAGCAGATCCTTTGTAGCGTAGGTTTTATGAGCCAAAGTGGGATGCAATATTAAACAATAACTTACTTGAAACCATTTTAATAGCTAATCAAACAATATATATATATAGGTTACAATAAATTGTAAAACGTCGAAAAATATATGAGAACAGGGAAAGTCAACTTTTCAAAAAATGAGCTGCCCTATTTATAGGGGTTTTTTGAGTTGTCATCTGTTCCTTAAATTGCATCTTGAGAATCTAATTATGTGGTTTTTCCGTAATGTCATATGTCTGGTTACAAAATGTGGTTACTTGCCAACTACTTTCATATTGGAGTATTTTCCTAATAGGTTTTTTAATAAGATTTTGAGATATAAATGTAGTCATTTGGCAATACTACCGTTTTGACTAATGAAATTTTATCTGTCTGCAGTTTGTCGAAAAATCATAATACAATAGAAGACACAATAATACAGTTTTCGTTAAATGATCAATCGTGATCCTTTCACCATTTGACTGGTGGAAGCGTTAAAACATTTTTCTAACGTTTTCGTATATCATGAGCCGGTAATTTACCAATCATAATTATTTATGATATATATAAACCAACGTAAACCATAAAAAAGTGTGATAGATATTTTACTTCGGACTTGGATATCGATCGGTAATTAATGCGGTGCAGAGCATCGGAAAAAATTTGTATTTTGGTATTCTATATCGTTGGAAAATGACTATTTTTAATATCTATTTCATGCCTGAAAAGTCTAATTTTTCAGTGAATTCAACACGTTTTCAGTCAAGCAAACTAAAATTCAAAAATTAGGCAAGCAGCAATGAATTGAATGACTTTTTCAGATAGAAGAACCTCTGCTATTGTTCCACGCTTAATCATTTTCCCAATGCAAAAAGTTATCCTCACGAAAGTCGAAAATTCTAAAGAACCACAAAACGATTTTGTGGAAATAATCTAGAAAAATCTAGGTTTTAGTCAAATATGTGAAAAAACAATACAAGGTCAAACATTCATCCATAACATGCTGATGTTAAGAAGCCATAAGCCAGCGTAAGCTAGGCCGATATTTTTCAACCGCACAACAGAAATGATAACAAGAATCATAAGTGACTTGAAATCCGGCGCGTAGCGCCGGAAAATTTTCGGTATGTTTTCTTAAAAACGCATAGGAATGCATCTCCGGACAGGAAACTCACCCAATCAAAAGGGTCGTCAGGCTCTAATTTGTATAAGCCATGTTGGCTTGCGCCCCTAAATTTTTAGGAGTCAATCAGAATTTTTAGAAGCCATGGCTCCTAATTGACCTAAAAAAACCCTGACCAGACTCGATTTTTTTTGCTCGCAAATATGAATGCTCTATATAGCCGAAAGCATTTTGTTGATTAGTCTCCAATTTTCTGGCATAAATGAGGAGTTTGAATGTTTTATCGAATATTACCCTTACAATCCAATTGAAACGTTGACTTTGACACAATAATTTAAAGGCTAAATTAAAAGTTGAAGTTAAAAAACTAAAAAAAACGATCTCAAATACTCGATGATTTTAAGCAATTTCACTTTCAATGTGCTTAGTCGAATAAGAAAACTCGCCGCAGCGCGGCGAAAAAATTTGACGATTTTGCTCTACTTTTCAACACAAAATATTACCTTTTCCACAAAATTCCCTGTGTTTTCAAGGTTTTCCAGACCTGAAAAAAAATTCCCTGTGTTTTCCAGGTTGTATAAGAACCCTTACTGACGCGAACTAAATGAAATACAAGGGAAGTAGCTTTCAATCATTTTCCTGATGAAATTGAGCGAAAATTGCGAATTTTTAAGCGATCGATTAAAAATTTATATGTGCAAAAAATCAACCCTAGATTCGCAAGCATGTTTATCAAAATATGCATAAAAATAAATCAAAAACGTGTCGAAAGTTCACGGAGGAAGTTTAGGATTTTTTTCGGGCCAGGCAGGGATGTTCAGTGTCTCAGATAGGAGGGTTTAACCACCTAACCCCTATATGCATGTATGGACAAGAGGTCTGACCATGCAGGTATGCTCATTTATCGCCAATAAAGAGACTGACTGATCCACCCACACAGTTTTTACGAACGTTCGCGAGAAAATACTGTACATCCACCATCAGAATTCGCTTGGGTATTAAAACCACGATTTTTTCGCAGAGAACCTTTCGTAATTTGGCGAAAGAGATGAAAATTCTTTTCGTTATGTCCGCCATATCGTTTTTTCCATTTTTGATTGAGCTTTCATGAAATATTCATGCTTCTGCAGTCGGTAATTCATCAAAATTGACAAAAAACAAAATTTTTTGAGGTCAGGTTATGATAAGAATCTAGAATCAACAAAAAAGGTCTTCAGCCAAAATGGAGAATTATAGACTGCATATGAATCATTATTCTTTCCGGCGCGGACACGCCGGAAAAATTTTCGTATCCTGATACTCTAGAACGTTAGAAGTAGAATCTTTTCAATACTGACTTAATGATTTGAAATTTGATCATTCCGGCCTGATGATGTTCATGCTTGAACAATGTGCGAATGTTTTAAACCTGCTAACCATCTAAAAAATCAGGTTTTATCAGCGATGTTTCAAAAATTTGGGCGAAGCAACAAAATTCGTAAATAGACTTTTTTGGAGTTTTGATCCTAGGACGCTGGAAAATGAATCCTTTCGACATCTATTCCCTTGATGAGTGATTGAATTTGCATTCAATTAAATCGTTTTTCATGGTCGGAAAAACTGCAAAAAATCTTATTGAAAGCACGCCAAAAATCAGAAAAGCAACAAAAAATTTGAATTATTCAACCAACAATATCTGTCACTTTCCCAAACTGTTTCAATCATTCGCCGAGAGCAAAATAAAATTATGTTCACAAAGTTTAAAAATTTGTAAAGACCGCAGAAAAATTTGAAGAAAAATCGAAAAAATCTTCATTTTCGTCAAATACTGAGACGCCATATCATAGATAAACTGATTAAACCATGAGATGAAACATTCTAGGCAGTAAAAACTGTTGAATGCTAACTAGTAAGTACAGTGGACATACTTAAAGTCGCCCTCGAGCTGTATTACAGCAAGCAACGAGCAAATAATCATCCGGAAAATTTTGGGATTTAGATCTTCTGAAATGCATCAGAATGCAATTTCGCGACTTTAAAATCCCAAAAACTTTTTCGTCATTTGGTGAAAGAGTCCGGATTTTTTTTCGTCATTTGGCGCAAGAGTCCAAAACTTTTTTCGCATTTTTGAATTTTTTCGCCAAAAAAACCGATTTGGCGAAAAAAACACTGACTAAAACTGCATCTTACCGAGATAATTTAAGACGTTGGAAAACCAATCCAAGACCCACATTTCGATCGACGATTTACAACAACACAATTAGCATCAAGTATATAAGTGTGAATATATAATGGAAGAATCAATGATCGAAGGGGGACGAGGCTTTACGTACAAATCCTGTAAAAAAACTTGGCGTAATGCAAAAAAATCCGATTTTCGAATTACGAGTCGACTTACTTAACAAATATCTGTAAGAGATTCGACCAGTTGGGAGAAGGGTAAACCCAAAATTTGTGGGGGTACCGCGTTCCCGACGGTTTTAGGCGGAGTCCTCAAAAATCCCTAGAAAAGTCGAAAAAAACCAAAATTTGGAAAATTGGCCGAAAGAAGCTTTTTCCCAAATTTTGTCGAGCTGAGGAAGGGTCCCAACATTTATGAAAAATTAAGAATATTTATTGCTGTTACCAAGCCTGCACCCAGAAATTTTTTCGGGGGGCGGGCACACATTTTTTAAACACAAATTACCGTAAAATTGGCATTTCTGACTTGACTTTCTTTTTTGTGACTTGACTTGGAAAAAACCTCTATCTTTTTTCAACACCTCAAACATTTGGGGGGGGGCATGGCCCCCCAACTCCCCCTGCCTACAGGCCTGGCTGTTACACAAAGCGAAATAAAAAGAGAAAAGAAAAATGAAACACATAATATTAATGTCGTATGAAAAACAAGTTTCGTAAATCGACTCGAAAAAGATGTAAAGTATTTTAAGGAACGGGTAAGTCATGCAGCAATAGGGTGCAAAGGTTACTTGAAAAGTAACAACTTATACATGCACCCCCATTCGTTATCGAAGTTCAGAAGTTTAATTTTTTCTTTGAAAGTGTGCAAACTGGGAGAATTAACAATATCGGATGATAAAGAGTTCCAGACATGACATGTAACGGTTAAATAAGTTAAACTAGCAAGCAGTGGTTTGGACTTTAGACTGACTTAATTGTCAATATTAGATCATGATCATACCTGTTATTGGGGGGGACCCCCCCAACTTGGCCAACCTCCCAACAGATATCCAGGATTTTTAAAAAAATGGGGGGGGGGGAATTCCTCAAAATTTGTTTTGAATTTACACAATAAAAAGAAAATCGTTTTTGCAGCAAGGCGACTAATTTTCGGTTAGTCTATGTGTGTTCGGATTAGTGGCTAAATTCTATGTTTTACGAAAGGTATGTGAATATAATAATTTAATTTGGAAAATGGGAATTGTGATGTATAAGTGCAATGATATTGCTGAAAATTTTATTGTTAAAAAAATTTAGGGGGCAATTCCCCTCTTTCCCCTCCTAAATAGGGGCCTGGGAGTGGGTACCCCCCCCAACCTCCCCCCAATTACAGGTATGCCGATCCATAGGCGTACGCAGGATTTTTTCATATGGGGTGCAATTAAAAACTTGAAAAATTACTGTTATAAAATCAGCTATAAATGATGCTTTTGTTGTCACACATAAACAGGAAGTAACTTTTCTCATGAATTTATCCGCTATTAACATTTCTGTGGTTCCGATTAGAATCATCCAATTTTATTTAGTTCTTGGTCCGGCGCGGTGCGCCGGAAAAAAATTTTTCACTTTCGAAAACGCTGGAAAATGAACCTTCAAACGTTGGGGAATAAATTAAAATCAGACTGATGAAATGTAATTTGTTGCCCATTCCGGCGCGTAGCGCCGGAAAAAATTTTCGGGTTTTTATATTCTAAAACGCTAGAAAATAAATCTCTCAAACAGATATTCGTGAACAGAAGTTTTAAAATCGCAGTCTAGAATGATGTCTTCAATTTCCATCTTCAATAAATGCAAAAGTTCAGGTTGCAAACGTTTGAAAAATTCCAAGCATCGAGAGAAAAAATTGAGAGAATTGATGAAAAATCTCTATTTTCAGCGACATAATTGACTGTTGTTAACGATTAGAAAATACCCAAATATCGAAACCCCGACCCCTAACCTGGTCAACCCCATCATGTAATTGGGGGAAGTGCTATGGGAACCCCCCAGAAATCGTGGACCATATGGCTAGCCATTGGATGACCCCCCAGGATTTTCCAATCCTATGGCTAGCCATAGGGTAGCCCTAAGAACCCCCATACTTTTGGTCGGGAAAATATCAATTTTCTCGGCGCTTCGCGCCATAAATACATTTTTCATCATTTTTTAGACAAAAATTAGAATTTTTTGAACTGTTTTTCGGACCTTTACCGTAAAAAAATCAAATTTTTTTTCCTTCAGAGACCCCTCCCCCCAAAATTTTGGGAATTACTGACCCTCGGCCCAAAAAAGTGGCCCAACCCCCCCAGACCTCGGGGCTCCGTTTATGGTCAACCCTATACCCAACCAACCCCCCCCCAAACTCGGAAAAATTGGAAAAAATGAGGAAAAAAGTGGCTTTTTTGGGAGAATTTTCGAAATTTCTTCGACCTTTTTGGGGGTTTTTCGACCCCCCTCCGCACAAAATTAAATTTTGGAAAAGTTGGGACCCAAAATTTTGGGTTTACCCTCCCCCCAAATGGTCGGACCTCTTACAGGTATGCCTAAGCCTAAGCACGAGGAAAATTTTTAAGGAAAAAAATGTCTACTCACTAGTCACAGAAATCCATGCTCAAAATCAGCGTTTTTTTGTGCACGGACATTTGTGCCAATTAGCACAGAAGGCCAAAAAAATTTGTGCCAATGGCACAAAAAAATTTTTTCTACTAGAAACATATACTGAAAACTGAGGAAAGATTTTAGGCCAAAAGTTTAATAAAAATATAAATTAAAGCTAAGTTTGACCACATTAATTTTTTGTAAAAATCTTGCCCAGCCTAACCTATTTTTCAGTTAATCATGTCAGTGAGATAAGAAAAAACTGCAAGAAAATAGTTCGCAGCGACTCAAAAAGAAATGGAATTCCGAGAAAATTAAGGCTCTAGAATTGACGATCAAATTGATTCAATTTTCGACTACGAATATCTATATAATATTTAACTAAAATGTAAAGACTAGAGGAAATAACGTGGAAAATTGTGTGAATTTTCAGTTCAAACATTGCACCGATGATATAGATTTTTCTGTTTGAATTAATTAAACACAGAAAGTAAGAATTTCAGTTTTAAATCCGAATCTCACTGAATGAACAGAGAATATTCAGAATTCCTTTTCATTCATCAATCATTGACAACGTATATGAAGTTTGCTGCAACAATACTGATACACTGTTCGAGGAGAAATCGTTCGCATTCGGGTCAAATATAAGAGTAGGAAATATTATTATATTCATTGATTCGGCGCCAAGCGCCGAAATTTTTTTGCATTTTTAGTCCTTAAAACGTCTAAAAATCAAGGAAATTTAATGTTTGATCAGCCAAAAATTTTGTGCCAATTGGCACAAACGCTCAAAATTTTTTGTGTCATTCCAAATTTTTTTGTGCCAAAAAAAAGTTTTGGCACAAAAAAAAACACTGGTTGGGTATATGGTTGGCCAAGTTGGGGGCATACCTGTAAGACCTCCGACCAGTTGGTGGGGGGGGGGGGGGGGTAGAAAAAAGTCGAAATTTTTCCCAAAAAGGCCAAAAACATACACTTTTTTGCAAATTTTTTAATTTTTTCCAAACTGGGGGGGGTTGGATGATTTTGGGTACAGGGTTGGCCAAGTTGGGGGGGGGGGTCCCCCCAACCCCCCCAGGTACAGGTATGGTTGGGGGGTCCCCCCAGCGTTTTTTTTGTGCACGGACATTTGTGCCAATTGGCACAAAGGTTAAAAAAAATTTGTGCCAATGGCACAAAAAAATTTTTCACTCTTACAACGTACTGAAAACCATAAAACTGTTTTGTGCCAAAAGTTATACATAACAATATGTCCTGTTATCGGTCAAAATTGAGTCATTTTTTAAAGCTCAATTCGCACGTGCTTTTGTCATGTCCATGAGCTTTTCTGTATTGTTCATATTTACTCTTGTATTTCTTTGCATTTAATATATTTATTTTCTTTCTTTCAAGTTTGATAAAAACTAACTAAAGATACTTTCACCGCATTCATTTGCATAAAAATCGTGCCTGTTCTATTTTCTCTAACAACTTCAGCGAGATAAGAAAAACTGGTCTCACAAACGGTTTATACGATCCGAAAAGAAATTGAATGCTGTGAAAATTAAGATATTTTTATAGACTTTTTGTCATGAAGTTTTCCTTTACTTTTCGGCCTCCTTCCTAACAACTATGTTAAAGATTAAATTAGGATGTTTTGTATGTCTATAATTGTTCTCTACTGAAAAAAGTCGAAAGTCGCTTCACGTAGATTTTTGGTTGAATAATTGTGCCAAAAATTTCAATTTTTTTGTTTGAATCAATCACTAAATATATAAGTTTCGGTTCTCAATCCAACTGAATTAACAGAGGAAGTAAAGTTAACAATTTCTGTTCTTTAGCCGGTCATTGACAATCTCAAAGTCTGTTGCGAAAATACAAATAAATTATTCGAATAGAATCCGCTCGCATTCAAGACAAAGGAAAGTAGTCAATATTACAGTTTATGTTAGACCAATATCAGAGTATTGTTCCACTGTTTGGAATCCCTATTATGCTTCTGATATCGACTTAGTTGAAAATGTTCAGAGGAGGTTTACTAAGCGAATTTTTGGTTTTCAATGTAACTTTCCTATGACCAGCGCTTATCAAAGTTGGGTATAGAACGCCTAGAAAATCGTCGACTGTTATCTGCATTAAATCTCATGTTCCAAATCTTTAAGAACCAATCCTGCCTTAAACCATCAGATTTTTTCATTAGCAGCAGTTCTGACTGTACTTGCCGTAAAAATGACTACAAACTGATTACTGGTAAAGCCAAAACAAATGCAAGGCTTTATGATTTCTCCAACAGATATGTCAACATATGGAACGACATCCCAAATGATGTTATTAGTTCTTCAAATCTACAGGCCTTTAAAACTATGATGTCAAATCATACATGTAACGGAGCTCCGAGGTCTGGAGGGGGGGTCGGAGCACTTTTTTGGGGCCGGGGGTCAGTAATTCCCAAAATTTTGGGGAGGAGGGGTCCCTGAAGGAAAAAAAATTCGATTTTTTCCATGAAAAATGTCCGGAAAAAACGGTTTAAAAAGTAGTAATTTTTGTCTAAAAAATGATAAAATATGTACCTATGGCGCGAAGCGCCGAGAAAATTGACGTATTTGACCATTTTTTGTTCAAAAATTGACATTTTTCAGTATTTTTCGGACTAAAACTATGGGGGTCCCTAGGGCTACCATATGGCTAGCCATAGGATTGGAAAATCCTGGGGGGGGGGGTCGCCCAATGTCTAGCCATACGGTCGACGATTTCTGGGGGGGAGGTTCCCATAGCACTTCCCCCCCCAATTACATGTATGTGTCAAATATAGATTTTTCAAGGTATCTTGGGGAGGCACGTTAGTTCTGTTACGCATAGTAACCTGCGCTCCCTATCACTTGCAGCGTGATTTACTGTAATCATTTTTCGCCTATCGTCACATCTTTAATATGGTTTTTTTCGCATTTTGTTTACTATTAGTAACAATTTTGTATTTTTTTCTTTTCTTGTAATTACCGCTCAAATTATATTTATTTCCATTGACTGTCATTGTTGTTTATTTTTTCTAATGCAAGTAATAAATTCATTCATTCATTCATTAAACCCATTGCATCGGCGCGAAGGGCCGAGAAAATTTTGCGTTTTCAGCCCTTAAAATGACTAAAAATCAAAGAAATTTAGCCTTGGACCAGTCACAAAATTTGTGCCAATTGGCACAAATGCTCAAAATTTTTTGTGCCATTTCAAATTTTTTTGTGCCAAAAACCATGTTTTGGCACAAAAAAATACTGTCCCCCCAACCCCGTCCAAAAGAACAAGTATGCTGCAACAATACTAATACACTGTTCGAAGGGAAATCGTTCGCGTTCGGGTCAAATATACGAATAGAAATTACTACATATATTTGTTGACTTGGCGCCAAATGCCGAAAATTTTTTGCATTTTCAGTCCCTCAAACGTCTAAAAATCAAGGAAATTTAATTTTTGACCAGCCAAAAGTTTTGTGCCCGTTGGCGCAAACGCTCAAAATTTTCTGCGCCATTCCAAATTTTTTTGTGCCAAAAACCATGTTTCGGCTCAAAATTAACAAAAAACTCATATGCAAGAATTAGGCTGAAGGACTTTGTGACAGAAATATCTGAATTGAAAAAAATTTGATTGAAAATTGAAAATTTTTGCTCACTGGGAGCAATTGCACCCACTGCACTCAGTGTCCGTACGCCCATGCGCCGATCCAACTGGAAGGCGCGATTCACTGTTTTTTCCCCCGGGCCTTTTCCCCAAATGGGGAAAGGGGCCAAAATTTTTTCCCCCATTTTCCCGGAGTCGTTTTTTTCGCTTAAAAATGCTCACAGACGCTTTATTTAGGTGTTTTTGAGCTTTTTCAAGCTTCCTGGTGTTTTTAGACCCGTTAATTCATTAAAATTGAGGAAAAAATTGAAATTTTCGAGTTCAAAATTTAATGCACAAGCATTGGAACAAATTTTCAAGCAAACTATCCAAAAGTATAATGACTTTGAGAATTACATGAGAAATCGATGGTTAAGTTCTCTATGATGACAAGTGAGAACCCAAAATGAATGTTAATCTCTCCGGCGCAAAGCGCCGGAAAATTTTTTTGGATATTGATATTCTGCGACGCTGGAAAATCAATTTTCCGAACATTTATTTCAAGAATTAGATTTGAATTTTGTGTTCAAAAGTCGTAATTTCTAGACTTTTACTTGAAAAATTTTAAAACCAGTATAATTTATTTGTAAACTCTCATACTTGGTCGAAAATATATGAGTAAGCAGAGTATAAATTTCCCAAAGATATTTCCATGAAGCGTTTGAATTGATTTTACGTTAGAAAGAAAATAATCGCATCAAAAAGCTTAGAGACTTGACGTATTGATCTTTCTCAAAAGGAAAAAAATGTGAATCTTCATTAAATATCATGATAAAATATTGAAGATGACCCAATGAAACCATGAGATAATACGTTCAAGATGATGAAAACTATTATAGATTATATGATAAATGAAGGTAGACGTGCTGAAAGCCGCGCCTGAGCTAAGCACTGTTTTTTATTCCCCAAATCGTGCTTTTTCCGGGAAAAAAAATTCGGAAAGGGAAAAAAAACTTTGGGCTCTTTCCCCATTTGGGGAAGAAAATTTTGGGGATCGGATACAGAAAAGATGCATTTTGGTGCATTTTAGAATGTCATAATCTCAAAATTTTCCGGCGCTTCGCGCCGTTTATAACTTTAATAATCATTATTATGCATTACCTTAGCTCAGGCGCGGCTTTTTTAGCACGTCTTACCTTCATTTATCATATAATCTATAATCGTTTTCATCATCTTGAACGTTATTATCTCATGTTTTCATTGGTAATCTTCAATATTTTATCATGATATTTAATTGAAGATTCGCATTTTTTTCCTTTTGAGAAAGATCAGTACGTCAAGTCTCTATAAGCTTTTTGATGCGATTATTTCCTTTTCTAACGTGAAATCAATTCAAAACGCCTTCATGGAAATATCTTTCGGAAATTTATACCCTGCATACTCATATATCTTCGACCAAGTATGAGAGTTTACAAATAAATTATACTGGTTTTAAAATTTTTCAAGTAAAATTCTATAAAATTACGACTTTTGAACACAAAATTCAAATCTAATTCTTGAAATAAATGTTCGGAAAAAATGATTTTCCAGCGTCGCAGAATATCAATACCCAAAAAAATTTTTCCGGCGCTACGCGCCGGAAAGATTAACACATACCTGTACTTGGGGGGGGGGGGGGGTTGGGGGGAGGACCCCCCCCAACTCGGCCAACCCTATACCCAAAATCATTTTCCCCGCCCCAACCCCCCCCCCAGTTGGGAAAAAATTAAAAAAATTTGGCAAAAAAGTGTAAGTAAAGTGGGGTAACTTTGGTCAAAATCGAGTCAATTCGACCTTCTCCAACATATAACTTGTTATACATGGGGAATTCGTAAAAATGTTTCATGGAACATCCATATGTCAAAAATGTCAGACAAATCGATTAAACACATCATATCATAAGTAGCATGCAGATTTAACCTACCATTGAATCGTTGAAAAGAGCTCACTTTTTGACCAATGTTACACCACCACGGTGGTCAACTTTGGTCGCCATTATAATTTCTGTTCAAGTTACTTTTTCGACAAGTAAAATCGTTATATCTAACCACAGATAGAACGTAACAAAACAAATTTCGGATATGAGGTAACATAGCTATCGACCTTTATTGTCACAAAATTTCAGCTGAAAATGATGAATATCATCAACAGCAAAAAAGTTTTCGTAAATCTACTCCCAGCTGTCCCTATGGTGGGTAACTTTGGTCAATTGACCTAAAAAAGTGCCTGACGTGAAAAATATTGTGTTATTCAGATACAGCAAGTTAAGAGGTACATGAAAATATCAATATGAATGAAAAGAAAAATATCAATCGTTCAAAATTTATTAACGAAAAAAAAATTAACGTGTCGACCAATGTTACCCACCAATGGGTGGGTAACATTGGTCGACACACAAAAATATGAGGTACAATAAAACAATGATAAATGTGCATTTTCACGATCAAAATACATGATATTAACCAAATTTAAAGGAAGATTAATTGTTATGAGTAACACAAACTTGACAAATAAAATTACCAGTGGGATACAAAATCATCAGCTAAACAGTTACCACATATCCATCCATCACAGCACGCCCAGTCTTTTTTGTACTTTTTCTTGTAAATTGTCCCATTGAATACGGCAAATGGGACACACATTAGTGTTTCTAGCTTCTTTCGCTTCTTTCAATTCTTTCAGTTGAGCATTGACTTCTGGTTCCATCAAAGATTGACTAAGCGCATGACAAAGACGTTTTCTGGACTTTTTCGACTCGTTTTTTCGCATGTACCATCTGAAGATACTCGATGACACTGGCCGCCATATGTCTCGATGGTGTAACCTCGTTGATGGCTGATGCCGACGATGTGGGCATTTCTGAAAATTTTAGATATCATTCCTCTGTAAATTTCGTAACAAAAGTACATACTTTCAAACGTTGAAGTCGATGACGGAAAAGACAACGCCGATAAATTTTGTTGTACTATATATCTGCAATAATTTAGTATTTAATCGCATATAAATGTTCAAAAGTGTCTTCAAGGTACCCGCTTGATAGTGGACTTAATAACAAAGAAG